>NTHP01000113.1:653673-678358 GCA_003416845.1 Oplegnathus fasciatus | reverse complement strand
GGATAAAGGTGATCACTCAGAACAACTTTGTATTGATTTGCAGTGACCCTTCCCTCTAAGGGGACAAGTGGACCCAAACTATGCCAGCAAAATGCCCCCCACAGTATAACAGAGCCACCGGATCCCCTTCAGGATTCAGGTTTTTCCTTTAATTTGTCACCCGTCTGCATGTTAGTATAGTCATTGAAACAGGAGGACAAACTAAACCCACATTACTGTGATCAATAGATGCCAGTAGAGTAGAGCAGTTCAGCAGCAGTGTGGTCTCTATCTAAATGACACTTTGACAACCAGGATCTGACAGGAATCAGTCTGCCATCTGCTCACCCAAAAATGTGTCGGCAACATGGCCTATTTCCAAAATCCCTCAACAAGAATAAACTACTCAGCAGTCACAGATCAAGGTGTCCGTTCAAGGATGATGCATTAAAAATGTCCTTCCAGGTAGAGTGGTGAGATGACTGAGGACGTCTCCGTTTGTTCGGTCTGCTGTGCCAGCACTGGGACTGTGGACAGATGGCGCAGAAACTGTTTCCATCAGTCATGAGAGCGTCCCCTCGGTTGACTTTTGACTTGTTACATCACACAGTATGTCGCTCTCCGAGACGAGTCCAGCTCAGGCAGGGACTCAGTCTAAAACTTGTAATAAGATTATAGAAGGTAGAGGAAGCAACGTCCCATATCATATCCCAACTTAACAACACAGTCTGAACTGGAGTTTGACTTCCAGCCTCAGACCTCCTTCGAGCGTGACGTGGCCCGGCGGTGACCTCCACCACTGAAAATCACCACCTTGTCATATTGGTTGTTGCTACTGCCAGTTACTGAGTCACCTCTACAGTGGTAGATGGACTGCAATGCAATTTCAAGTGGTCATACACTGTAGGGAGTGTTGGCCCAACTGACAGAGCGTGGCGAGATGAGTAAGCTCTGAAGCGAGGATAAACTTCAGTGGTGTGTGTGTGTGTGTGACACGGTCGCCTCTTTAAGCTCTGGTCATTTCATGGCCTCTTTAGATGTGTGTGGAGCCCTGATGGTGGTGGGGGAGGCATTACATCTCCCCAGCCCCGGTGATGGTGTGTGTGATGAAAGTAACTGTCATCATTACAACCGTCGCCGTCCTCAGCAGCAGCAGACACATTCGTTCTGGGCCTGAAGTGCTTCGATGATATCACGTCTCCTGAGAGGAAACTTGAAATGAAAATCTCTGGGTGTAAAAACTGTGTAGTGTTGTTTCTCAAATGACCCCGCCGCATCTCAGAAGTAGTCAGCAAAGAAAAAGATATAAAAACGTATCTTAATGCTTTTGAATGCTGCTATTTTAGCCTTTTTGCAGTCCTTCAAATCCGTGCTTGCATCAGAGTAGACCAAAACAGAACAGAGAATATTAAGCTGCTGTATAATTAAAGTGGCTATAATTGACCTTTTTATGATAATGTATCAAATGACAATGTGAAAACTACGTGACAGTGTGAATGGGGTCACTCATAGGGATGGAACTACAGAGAATTATCACCTGAATCTGCAGCTCCCCTCGACTTTACGGAGTTTTATAGCAAGTTTCAGCTCACATTTTAGCTGTCTGGTCCCTAAATTTACTGTTTTGGTTCACTCTCATAGCGTTGTTTTTGGCCGCAGCAGGCAGCTGTTTTCAGTGAAAATGCTCTAAAAACCTGCTCGGCACCAAACAGCAGACAGACACAGTCAGTGACTAGCTGGTGAACATTGTGGAGTATTTAACAGCTAAAGAGCCACATATGTCCCTCAGGAGTTGGTGGAGACCAAAAACAGAGCTAAAAGAGAATAAATATTAGACTTACATTCATCAGGTGGACAGAAACACAACTCCAAGTGAATGCTTATGTTGCTCCGTCACTGCTAGATGTGTAAATAAGCAACTGTTTGCTAACCAGTTCACCATATCAACTTGAAAGGTGATGATATGTCAATGTTGTGTTCACGGCTCGTTCCCGCTGCTCCCAAGTGGCCAAAACAACCACTTATTGCAGGTTTAAGTATGTTCTGACTTGGGCAAGCAAGCGTCACCTATTACAGAAATCAGTCAGAGGAAGATATGCATTCTCATCCCCATGCACTACAAAAACACTCCACAGCACTAGAAAAAAGATTGAAAACACAGAGAGACGTGTGGAGGAATTCATGTTCGAACCGATAACTTATGAATCTTTATGAGACATCAAAGAATCAATGGACTTCATGCACGTAAATGTGTGTATCTTTCTATCCATTAACTATCACCAGAACAAGCACAGGAGGGGATGAGAACGGTCCAGAACATGATTGTATACAACGTGGCATTTTTATTACCCAAATCCTTCTTTCTCATACCACCCACTTTCCGAGCCATCCATTAATAGTCAAAACCCCCTTTGCTCTCCAACAACACTATCTTCACAGACTAAGTATGGTATTACGGTGAAAGACCGCAGCACTGCTGAGAATAGAATAGAATTTGTTTGTGAACCCTTAAATCAGACCTTTGTTTCTCTTGGCTTCACGGCCTTGAGGGAGGGTAGGTTACTCGATAGTAGCAGACAGTGCATTGTGATGCAGACGTGTAACTGTAAAAATAACGTTGGTATTTTCACATATTGAGGCACAGTCAGTAGAAATGTTCTTCTTTAGGAAAATGACTGATGGACAGCGGAGCGTAGAGAGTGGCCAGATTGGAAAACAGACTGCTGCAGTGTGGACAACGCCAGAGCAGGCTGTGTTTTCACATGCTAACACATAATTCATGTTGTGTAAAATCATTTACAGAGTATGATTTGAATGATATCTAACTGCTGTAACTACCTGAGTCAAAAGACGGTGCAACACAGGAAGCATTTTACCACCACAAACTCTCAAATCAAATGTGAGGTGACAGTAATTAAGAACACGGTCTGTTTTCTGTCCACGGTATAGGCTGCACACCTGCATAATTAAAATATTTTCAGCCACATTAAGCTGCAAACTATCTTGAGAGCATCACTCTGGCCTATTTAATGAAGTCAGCTGAAAGTAGAAGATGTTTAGAGCTCAGGCTCACTCCTCCCTGTCCCTCATTTGACTGTGTACAGTAGTAGTGTGTGGGAGTTTGGCTTGGCTGGCCAGCACAGTCTCTCCAGGGTGCCAGCAAATTCTCCAGCTGGCCGAGGAGCCAGCTCAAGATAAATATATGCTCCTTTTCATCTGAGGAATTGTGAGGACCTCTTGCTCTTTTAGCAGGCAACTGCAGAAAAACTCCGGAGGTGACCCAACCCTCCCCCCCAGCAACAATTTATCGGCAGCTGAGGTCGTGATCTAATTAGTTTTATTTGGATCTCTCGAATCTCTAGAGGCTCTTGTGGCGAGATTCCACAATAATCTGCACCGGATCCGTCCTCTGATAATTTGAAAGATTAACATTTTTTGACACGTTTACTTTAGACTTCCATGAGTACGTTCGCAATTTCATTCCTTGAGTGAAATTGAGTGAAAGTCAGTAGCTAACTTTACATTTTGGCTGCCTTAAAGGCTCAGAAAACTGTTTTTCTTAATCAGCTTCTTGCTTTTCTGACAACCAAAACAGTTTTGGTTGTTTCACATGAGATTTTCTGTATTTTAATTTTGTCTGTACTCTTTTTACTGGCACATTTCTGTGCACCGATCATGATTTAGCAACATTTGAATCAAAATGTGATGTGGGGTTGTTGGCTTAGGTTGCCAAGCAACTGTCGATCAAATCTGATCAAAATACACCCACACAGCCTTGATGAAGCAGATGTGCTGAGTTTTTGAGTGTTAAATTGATAATAAATCAAACCTAGCAATGCTTTAATTTCCAAGCCTTAACTCTGTTACTCAGATGATCATGAATATTCAATGTTACAGACAAATATTTCAGATTTTAAAGCACCTTTTCAGGCACTTTAAGTTATTAATTTAAAGTGTGTATAAAATGATTGTAACAGGGGCTACATGGGACAAGAAGACCTATATGTATGTGTGTGTAGATGGTGTGTGTTTATTCAAAAACCTCATGCTCAGCTGGCTTTAAACACCTGGGTGGAAGGTGGAGAAGTGAGGTTACAAGAAGACTAAAGTTTGAAACATGGGCTTGAGATGTTTGAAGGGTTAACAAGAGGCCCAGAATGAGCTAAATTACTGGAGGAAGTGACAGTGTCAGACATACTTGCAGTATGTGGAGTGCACAAATACATACTGGAAGCAAAAACACATTTTGGAGAGAGGCCACCCCTCATCATTACTGGTGTTATTTGTGCGACTCAACGTGTCCATCTGCTGGCTGTTAGTGGGTCTGCCATGACGTCATCTTTCTGCACAATGAGAATGTGATCTGCTGCGAGAAAAACAGATTGTGATGAACCTATGAAGAAAGAGACTGACAGTAAATCAAATACATTATAGTAAAATGTTTTATTCAAAAGCGTCCCAAGTAGAATCCTTTATCATATCTTACAAACATCTGGAATACGCACAAAAAAAAGGGACAAAGTGGATGAGAAGTTTACAGAGAAACATAAAAGATAACCAACTTTCATTTCTTAGAGACAAAACAAAGAAATCTAACTTGATTGGCAAAGTAGAGGACAAACATTAACTCCAATCGTCATCCTTATCAAAGCCCTCGAACATTATTAGATCCACGTTTACTTCAAACATTGTCTCAAATCTAAATATGGCCGTTATGTGAACCTGCTGTGCTCTTAAAAACTGTTCTCAGTGAAAGCGAAATGATTGGACGATGCTACAGGAAGGAGGGGAAGCCTGTACTGTAATCTGTCTCAAACGTTAAGACTCATGTTGGCATTGAAAAGGTATTAGCTTCATTAGCTCACACTGAAAATAATGTTTTCTCACCTCCTCCTTTTGACAATGTTTAAAGAAATTAATCACATCATCATTTATTTGGAATTTGTATAATCTAAAGCTTAGTGCAGTTTTTCATCAACAAAGCTAAATCAGTTTAATTTGAAATCATGAGTTAAATCTTTCCCTAGAGGTGAACTTGTGCAATACTCTTTACGATTCAGTCATAGTTACAGAGAAAGAAAAGCACACACAAAAAAGTCAACATGTACATGATTAGGATCATCAATGAGGACGCATTTTCACATTCATGGAAATCAATGTTATCCTGTTTGCACAAATATGGCCAAATATAATCACCAGCTCTGTGCATCATCATGCTTCAGCTTGTTCCACACAAGTTCCACGTTGAGCGTTTGCTACTTCTAGAAAGAGGAACGTTTTTGCGTTGCACTTGAGGAGGCGATGTAGAAGAAACACCGTCTTCAGACTGTAAGGTAGCAGCTTGATTTGGTACAAGACAAACCACACGAAGCACACGTACAGATTCATTACAGGCATGCTCAGAAACTTTGCCTGAAGCTTCTGTTTTCACAACTTATAACATTCCCTAAACTCAAAACAAGTGTCACATTAAACATTTTCCTCCAGATCTCATCACCAAAAAACTTACAAGACGAGACAGTAACGAGGATAATTCTGATTTCAAAAATGGGACTCAATGTGGGGAACAAGAGAGGGGCTCATTATCTGATGCAGCAACGATGCACAGGAGTGTGAGGTCCAGAATAACTTAACTCTGCACCTTGGAGACATTTCTTATGCAATTTCCAATCAGGCAGTGATGTTCAGCAGATAATGTTGTGGTGGAAAGTAAAACTAGCAGACATGGTGGCGTCCTCGGGTGACTGAGCGTCAATGATCCGGCTTTGGACACGGCTGGTGTTGGTTAAAGACTGATTGGTCAAAATGAAATGTTATGGACATAAAAAAAAATACAATTAACAGTCATTTTTTTCTGTTAGAACAGCATTAACCAACTCAACACAAACTGACATCATAAAGCATCAATAAATAAACAGGACATTTCACTCACTGCACTTAATTTTGGGAAAACCAATTGTCTGGTAAGGCTGGCGTAGTTGTTTTTACATTCATGGGAACGAGACTGTTAACTAAGTACCACCTCATACCACGGTGTGGTCACACCCGTGGCAGGGAGACACAAGACACATAGTACTTGAACTGTTTTACAATCAAGCTAAGAAAGGCACTGGAATAATGTTATACCACATTAGATTCTTATGCTCTCAGTTATCCATCTTGAAAAAGGTAAAAATCTAAAAATCTTTTCTTGGACATCATTTGTTTTTGAAAAATAAAGTTTGACATACTTAAAAAAATTATTTTTTGCACCTTTGACTCATTTTAGCAAGGACAGTTTACAAAAAGTAATTTGCTATAAAAAAAAAGAAAGAAAAAAAATGCTTATGGCATTTTGGTTATCAAATAAGCATTTGATTGACACCATTTGCACTAAAAATCTTGTAAGAACATGAAGACATTAACTATGGTTTTGTGCAGAGAGGGGAAAAAAACAAAGTACTTGAGTCCTTATGGCCAAAAATCAGTTGAGTTTTAGAAGTTTGTCGAAATGCTTCATAAATCTGCTACAAAAGCAGAGACTGTTATGTGGCCCAGAAAGAGGAAAAGACACAAAACTAATATAAATTAGTGCTCTGTGTTGGCAAATACTACCAGAAGAGAAAGAGGACGAGAGAAAACAAAAATTATATATATATATATACACATACATATACATATATATATATATATATATATATANNNAAAAAGAAAAAAAAAAAATACTAGGTGGGTCACAGTGCTACCCATGTGGACAGGGATGTGTCTGTTACTAGAGGTGAAAGGACAGCGCTACATTTAACAGTGCCATCTTCCATGGGTAAAAACAGCACTTATGGAAGTCATAGTCCTCGCCTGCTTTGACATGATAAGGGTCACTGGATGTCCAGTCTGCTGTACTTCACACCGCGGTTCCACTGCAACGCTCGCCATGACAACGGCAGCTGATAGTTACGAGGGACCGTGCCGTTGACGTTCTCCTCGAAGTATTGGAAGAGTCTGTACCACCACACCCGCGAGAACGGGTTACTCTGCGACGTCTCCTTCAGCGACTGAAACAAAACACAAAGACACAAGTACTGTTAGTGGGGTCATTAAATATGTGACGCATATTTTAATGTTTGTTTTGAGCAATTTACTTCCAATTATTCAGCGATTACTGTCATTTCACATTGTGTCAATCTGTACTTTCTGTTCCTAGAGTCTTTCACATGGACTCTTTTACAAACAGGAGTGGACAAGCAGAAGTCAGATACAATGCTGTACATGAGAAACAATTTATAGCTAAAATAAACAGACAGAAATATATTCCTTTGGCTAATCCAGTGAATTAAATACTTGAAAATGCAAAATACTTCATCACACTGATGCAAAAATCCTGTAAAACCATATTTGTTGAAGGAATAGTTGGACATTTTGGGCAATACTAGTATTCGCTCTCTTGCAAACACTTCGATGAGAAGATTGATACCACTCTCATGTCTGTACACTAAATATGAAGCTATAGTCAGCATCTGGTTAGCTTATCTTAGCACAAAGACTGGAGGCAGGAGCAAACAGCTAGCCTGGCTCTGTTAAAAATTTGCCTACCAGCTCCTTTAAAGTGCATTAATTAACATGTCATATCTCAACCGTTTAATCCGCATAAAAGCCAAAGTGTAAAAACAACAGAGGTGTTCTGTGCCGGGCTAATCGGCTGCTGTCTTTAGCTGCATGTTTAGTGTACAGATAGGAGAGTGATATTGATCTTCTCATATAACTCTGTGTAACACAGTAAATAAGCACATTTCCCAAAATGTTTGAACTATTCCTTTAAATATTAAAGTATGAAAGTATTAAAGTATGAAAAAGTCTGATATCACTTCGTAAACACATAATTTTAAGAATGAATCAATCCAGATTGCTAACAAAGGAATGTGTAGATGAATTAACAATCCATATTACTACAGGGGCATGTGTTCTCACTATGTAGCCTAGTTACTAAAATACAGGTTCCAGTTTGTTCACTACAAGGTAAAAAGCATAAGGACTAGTGGGTAAATGCACTAAATAAACCCTTGTGCCTGTTTACTTTACTTACTAACATAACTTGAGCAGCATGTCGCACTCACCTGCTGGTTGGCCATAGTGTGGTACCACCAAAAGAGGCGTGTAGTGATGAAATATGCAACCACCACATCTACAGTGTAGTGGTCATGGGCCAGAAGGATGCAGAAAATCCCCACAGCGCTCAAGGTCCAGCAAAACCACTGGTACCACCAGAACCGCTTGGGGGAATCTGCCAAAAAAACATAAAAACAACAAGCAGGGTTAAAACACCAGAGATCGAACCCAACAGTATCAACTCCAGAGAAGAAATGTTGTTCTCCCTTTCACCACTAGATGTCGCTACTGTGTCGTTCAGGTTTGTCAACAAACCTGCAGTGCCATGTGATGTAGCAGAGGGAAGAACTGTTGGCCCAAAACTTGCATGAGAACTGTAATAATGTCTACCACTTGACCAAGCAGTTAAAATGCTACAACTTCTGACCCTTGTGCTTAGTGGTGAACCAAGTGGGTGTGCGAATCGAATGAGTTAGATAACGGAAATGCCTGCTGAGGAACAGATGATGCGGTTATGTAACAGAACCCGCTGAAACCAACATGTTAAGAGATGTGCAAGTGGATAGTGCAACATTTCCTCTACATTTTCTTTGTGTCTACATTTCCTGACACTATTTAGAGACATGTTGCGAAAGCCAAGCTGTACTACACTTTATCAGTGAGATACAGAGGACACTGAAAATTGTGGCGTGTGAACCTAAAACATCAGTTGCTAAATTAAGTATATGTTGTAAACAGTTTGCTTTAATGTTGAGAATCTAAATTCATAAAAACTAACCATTTCTGATTAGTATCATTCTTTTGACATCTGAAGTGACCTCCTGAAGGAAGTGTGCACTAAATTATAGCAGATGGGGTTGTCAAAATGATCTGCTGCATATTAGTAAATATAAAGACAGACTTTGAGAAAGTACAATGAGCTTCATATGCCGCTTACAGGTAAAACCTTCTTGTACATTCTTACTTAAACTAAAGTGTAGACACGGTGGAACTTACACTCCTTGATGAAGAGGTACGTTAGTGTTAACATGACGGTGTGGCCACTATACAGGTAATCTCCACACATGGTGTGGGAACCTGTGATGGATAGACCCCCACCAGCAATCATCTTCATTATTCTCCTTATCTGTGCCTCCCAGTTCCCAAGAAGCTGAAAGAAACACAGGCATTCATGATATCTTTAGATTATTAATACAAGTATAATAACTGATAATAGTACCTGCTAAAGAAATACATGATGTGTTAAAGAAGGATGTTGAGGAAAAAGAGAGAGAGCAAGAGAGAGAGAGAGAGAGAGACTACAGCAGCACAACAACATGAGTTAATTCAGACAGGGGAGTTCCTTCCTTCAAGGCCTAGGTGACGACAGCTACTACTAAGTGAGTCCATTGAGTCTGGATTTATCTGTGATGCCACGTCTCACCTCTAAATTACTTTTCCACTGCTTTAGAGATCATTTCATATTGCATTTACAGTTTTTTTCTGCACTTTTTTTCTTACAACACATCAAATTCTCTCACTTTTGCTACAAATGTTGCAGGGTGATCTCAGATGCTTTACTTAACAAAATATTGTAAAACAGTGTAAAAAATACTTGATTACAAGTTAAACTCCTGCATTTAAAGTTTTAGAGTAAAGGACAAATGTAGTTGAAGTATCAAAAGTAAAAACTAACAAGCATTGTAATGCTGTAGGGGTATACTACATGTGTTGTACATAAAATCCTTATCTGTGAAATAGCTATTAAAGGTTCCGTTTGTAACACTCAGACACCTGTGGCTGTTAAGTAGACCACAGTCAGCATCCTGTTGATCGCACTCTGTAGGCACGAGCCAGCATCGGCCAAAACAGTGATGTGACACACACGAGACTGAACGTGATTGACAGGCATCATGTTGATAGCTTGCTTTTCAATAAAGTTGTTTAAAAAAATGTTGTAGCTTGCTAGTCAGCTTATCGCTGTTTGTCTAGCTTTCATCAAGAGGCTCAGCAACGTCAGCAGAGCTACATTAGCTGGATGAAAACACTAACGGTGAGTGAACTAGACAGAATATTATAAATAAGATGTGTTGCCTGTGTCGAGTTGTGAGTCTGTGTTGTGGTGTGTGCCGCGGTCGTTTGTTGACGTTAGCTTAACGGACTCCACTACAGCGGTATGATCCCAAAATAAACAGATTTTGCTGTGATTTAATTGCAATAATCAGATCAAAAGGATGCCGAAATAACTACATCATGATGCCGATTTGTAAAAAGTCTGAATTCATGCTTTGTCAGGTCTGTCCGCAAGACGACAAGCAAACAACTTTTAAAATGCTTGTTTTCTGAATGAGGATGAGGGCTCATTACACGTCTCCTACACTCAAAGTTGGTTTCCATGACGATGACCTTCACCCTCACGTTTACCCAACCCCAACAGTTGTAATGGTTTTATCTGTGACAGACATTTTAGTTGCCTGAAACTTGGAAGCATGTCCAATGGCCGCAATTTTCCTTACTGTGTGAAGGTTTTTACCACTGGTGATGAATGCTGTGATGAGTGTGTACCCATATTGTTGGTATTTTGTGTTCTAGCAGCTCATGTATGAAGAAAAACCCATAAACACTACAAGCAGGCAAATGTTTTATGAACTAAGAGATGCCACAAGAAAACACAGACTGCATCTATTTATTATTTTATCATCTATTTTTACCAGGATTGTCAAGCTTTTCTATTATCTTTTAATTATAAAGATGCCATTAACCCATGCTGCACAGTGGCTTTGAGGAAAAATGACGTGAAACTGCTCTCCTCGTAGAGAAATTGCAACATTATTTAATAGGAACTACAAAAAAGTGATGCAACCACTCGAAGCTCCTCTTACTCACAAAAAAAAAAATGGACATGCACATATCTTACAATCAGTGGTCAGTGGAGAGCACTCAGAGGCTTTCAGCTTACAAAAGAGATCTCATTTTTTTTGCTGAATTTGCCCATTCAGCACGTTTGTGCCAAAAGCAGTTAAGTACAAAAGAAGCCTCAAACAACCTACAATGGCGAGAGAAATCAAAGTGTGTATGTTTTATACCTTTGGAGAGCATTTGAAGTGCATCCCAGGAACGGGCAGAGTGGTGATGTACATTGTAATACACCGGTACATATAGAGTGTGCCCACAATGAAAAAGAACCGCCTGCCTATAATTGACCTGGAAAAAAAACAGAGAAAATGACGAATAACATTTTCATTTAGATTCTAACTCAAAATATATATATTTTGGCTGACTAAACTAGACCGTACCTGTGCTTGAGTAGAATCCACTGTATGAGCCAGAGTCCCACCAGCAGCATGCCGTTAATCTCACAGATGGAGAAGGCCCACTCCACCCTGTCAAACAGGTCGAAGAACTTATCCGGCAGAGGTGGGGTATGCTCCTTCGGCGGTACTCTCTCATGGACCACTGAAATGACGACAGTGGTGGTAACAAAGCACACCACTGCGTAGACGAACGCTATGCCCGTCTTCCTCCACTCAGCAGGGAGCGAGGAGCGCGTAGCTTCCATTGTAGGGATGGGGATATGGACCATCTCCATCCTGAAGTCCTTCAAGCCATTCCTCTGAGGCTTGATTCCGTTAGGTAGCCCACCAGCATGCCCGTTTGCATGCCCGTTTTTGTGGGCTTCGATGTGAGTCTCTATCCGCAGCGTCTCCAGTCGCTCCAACAGCTGCTGCCCGCCATCGGACGACACCAGCGAGAGGGGGGGCATCTGGAAATCTGCCTCGGTGAGCCTGAGCAGAGCAGGGCCGTCTGTCTGACGGAGGTCATCTATGTACTCCGGCATCCCCTCTTTGCTCAGCCAATCAGAGACGTCCTCCGCTGACCATGCTGCCACCTTCTTCATCTTGGCCGGTGGGCAATGTGGGGGATTAGGAGGGTCCTCAGACTAGAGGGGGAAGGTTCACAAGAGGTTTGGCGGTCTATGGGGCAGTGGTAAGTTCTCTCCAGTTTTGGCACATGGCGTTTCTTGCACCCAGAGGGAGCCCAGCCTCCTCTTGAAGTGGTGGGGGGTGAAAGTAGGCAGCAGGGTCACTCAGGGTTGGGGTAATAGATAGCAGATGAACCACGGTGGCCGCCTTTGGCTTTCTTCACCTCATCAGCTCCCCACACACCCTGCACCCCTGTTGGAGGAAAAACAAAATGCTGTGAATCATGATGCAGTGGTGACTACCGCTTCCACAACTCTACTGGGTGTAGTCATGGAGCGGATGCTGGAGGCTAGTATGTGTACTCTGACTGAATAATTGAGCGGCATGACGCACAGGTTGTTTGGCCAACTCTGAACTACTGAAAATCACCAATCACACCACTTTAGCTCCATTTCACAGACATGAAACAGTAAATGAATAATTCACATCATTCTAAAGCTTTTACATTAACAACAGCAACAGTATGTGGACTCAAATCGATTAGCAGGTTTCCTCTCTTTGATCCTCACTGCAGGGAAAGCTTTTCATACATCTGTGGCAACATCCTCAGTTGATTAGCTCTTTTATACATGACCCTCATCTCCGCTGAGAAGGTGTCAACATACAGAAGTACAGTATGCAGTGGTACTACCTACATGAAGGGGTTTCAGGTTCAAAACCACTATTATTAGATAACAGCATGTAAACAGATCCAAGGTGAACTGAAGGCAGGAGAAAGTGATGGATGGGAGGAGAAAAGAAAACATGTACAGTGAGGCAGTGATTAATCATTCATTTGATCAGCTGAACAGACAGGGCCAAACACAGATACATCTTAATTTCTACAGTTTGATGGAGTAAAGTGCCAAGTCCGCCGACCATGTAATTCAGGTGAAGAAAATCTATGAAAGGAGCTCCAGATAAAAAATGCAATCCTACCAGTTCTTTCACAGATCTCGCTTTTTAACTTTAACTTTGTTTTCATGTAGTGTGCGTTTCTCTTCCAGGCTTCAGGCAACAACCAAAGCTCAGCATTAACAAGGAGATGAACTCACACATCTGCTCCATATCATGCGTTTGTTTACAGAGCGCAATGTCGGTGGTGGACACAGGGTGGCCCTGCTTGTCTGGGGGAGTGCGAGGTACAGCTGGAGGCAACTTCTGATCTACTGCACACACACGAGGAAAAAGAGGGAGGATGGAAGGGAAACAGACTGCAAGGAGGAACTCATAAATCAGAGTGAAGGTCAGCACTGAGCACTGAGACAGCCCCACCCCTGTAAAGAGGGCGATCAGCCAGCAGTCAGGCCCCAGCACAGCCAGCTCAGCTCAGGCCAACAGCAGCTAAATACACTGGCAGGCTGGCTGGTTGGCAGGACAACAAACTGCACATCAGCACCTCATCTCACCTCAGCTCAGAGGCCTGTTCATTTAGGCCAGCAAAACAAGGCCAAATAAATGGGCTATAAGCTGGGTCGCCTACAACTCTGACAACACCTGGCGTCAGATTTATTCCTGCTGAGGTCTGGAGAACAATCTGACCTAATAACCCCACGATTCTCACATACAAACACTAAAGAGCAAGTGTGAAAATAAACATATGGATAGCATGCAAACTACACAGCACGAGAGCCCTCGTTGCAACAGCTCAGCTACGTGACAACCCAGCTGTGTACCTTAACATAGTGTGAAGAGTGCAGAGGAGAACAGCATTTAGTGGAAATGAAGAGAAACACAAGACAAAGAGCAGTTGCATCAATGTGTTCACAGTGTACAATTCAGACAGATCAGAGATTAGCTGTCACTGAGTCAGCTGTGTGCGGAGGACCTTTGGTCTATGAATCAGCTTACAGCGTGCTCGGTAAAGAAATAATCTCACTCAACTGAGCCGGCAAACAGAAAAACAAACTAATCCTGCAACATATAAACTACAGTAAGCTGTATTTACTCAGGTATCTGAATACAGAGGTCTCCCCAGAAATCCTGGATATGAGGGTGCTATCAATGGGAATGGGAATATGCATATCAATTTTGGTAGTGGAAAGAGTATGGTGGTGCTATGCTATTGTTCTCTTATTCAAGCAAAGACCTGGACATGGAGACAATACAAGTACTTGGAGTACATACAGTATATATGCACCGAATTACTTGTCACTGGCTGTAACTTGACCCTGCAGTTACACAGGGTTGTGGAAAATACATATTTTTCCCAAGCAAATCTTTGTGCTGAGGTTAACCAACACCTGATGACCGAGTGGAAGACTTTGGTGGAAATCTGACCGAGCGTTCGGGACTTCAGGACACTATTGTTTGAAGGCAGAACGACTACAGAAACAGAGGAAAGTCTGGAAATGCTTCAGCCTTATGATGTTGTGAATTTCGATACAAGATAAAGATAAAAGAAAACGTTGAAGCTACTCCCCAAACAAAGGATTTTGACCTTGAAAGCCTTTTGGTTCATTTGAGAACTTTAGTAAATATGACAACAGCAGAGGAAGAACTTTATTTTCAGCGTTGAGGTGTGTTTACTGAGCAGGACTTCTATTGTTGTGCGTTTACTCATTGTAGGCCGGCTCCTACTTACACCACTGACATCCTTCATTTGAGGATGTTTAAGGTGTTGAAGGAAGTGACACGGCACGCACACACGGAAAATAATAGTACTGGGGTCTTTGAAGGTTTTTAGAGTCACGTGAGCTTAATCAACTGAACTTTGAATCTTAACACTGTTCATAAACCAGCACAGAGTTCACACTTATTGGAGTGATAAATCAGGCAACGGGGTGTCCTCATAGATCAATCAACAGGAGGGAAACGACTTGATGCAGAGAGCACACTCTAGAGCTAGATTCAACAAGGTTCGCTTTACTTTTATTCTCCAACGCTGCTTTAATGTGCCAAGCAAAGCCAATATTTTCTTGATTTAATCATGCAAATACAGTTTCAGCACAATGCAGATGTGTGCTGTTGCTAAACACAAGCCCCGCCTCTTTGTGTGTGTGTTACTGTTCACACTGGCTAATCTCAAAATCTACCAGGTACTCTAGTGGTTTCATTTCTTTACCTCCACGTGCAGAGTTGATGTTATCATGGTCTACCTTGTGTTTCACGTTGAATGGCCTATTTGTTATGCAACTATCACCTGAGAACACTAATAATTTAGATCAATATCTATATTTAGCACTAATGTCAATTGCAATTTTGGTATTAGAGGCCATAGACTGTGTACAATTGCCTAAAGAAACTTAACCAACTGGTTTATAATTATCATTTCTA
Source organism: Oplegnathus fasciatus (assembly GCA_003416845.1). NCBI lineage: Eukaryota > Metazoa > Chordata > Actinopteri > Centrarchiformes > Oplegnathidae > Oplegnathus > Oplegnathus fasciatus. The sequence goes on along the minus strand of NTHP01000113.1, from coordinate 663,080 downwards.
AAAATCATTATTTACCCAGCGGAGCACATCTCTCTTCTTCAGCATCTCCACATTCACACAGTTAGTCTGGCCTGACGGCAGGTGAGTAGGTTAGTTCAAAGTGATACTACAGCTAAAATCTTTTGAGTATACAACACTCACCCCCTGAAGGCTTGAGACATGGCTGTAAAAAGTTTGTAGTTTGCTCCTTCACAGACAACATAGGCTGTGATCAGCTGTGTTCATGGTAGATTATAACAACGATAAGCACAGACTCAAAGCACCTCAGTTTATATTAAATGATAATAGTGAATCTGTCAGGGTTAACTTGGATCAAACGCCTACTTAGTCTTTATTTTCATGTTTTTGTTTAAAGGAAGTGGAGCATCAGGGTTTCGGGTGGAGTATCACTTTTACAGGGTTGCTCAAGGGCACCTCAGCGGTGGAGACTACTTAAAGGGGCCCTGTTTGGTTTTCTTGTAAACAAACAAAAGTTGCGTTTACATTCCAAGTTCAGTTTATTTGTCACATATAATCATACTAAAATGTATGTCCGTTAGCTCCTTCAATTGTGCAGTAAGTGTAAAAGAATAAGAATAAAGAATAAAATAAGTGATAGATAATAATGTTAACCATAGTCGTAGTAACTTTGAATAATAAGTAATTAAAAATAGTAGATAAAAGTTCAGAGAGTTCACAATTCAAGAGTGCACGAGCACTCTGTCACACACACTGACTCGCGTGCACACACAGCGACAAGATGAACTGCAACAGTGACACCTCAATGCAGCGTACCTGTCGCAGCAGGTTACCATGGCGTCCCGAAGCGGTGGTGGGATTTTGCGCTTTCTGGTGTCACCGGCAGCCACACCGGCAAAATGTATTGCGGAAGAGATGGGGGGACAAACTCAACGCCTCTCTCCCTCGGAGTGAGGGATGTCGTGTGAATTAGTTTGAGGTTACATAACCTCCTCCACCATTGGAGCACACCAGACAGGTGGCCTTCTCTCATATGCACACACACAGAGTTTACAGATGTTACAATAGAAAAAAAACTGATGCTTCATGAATTGAATGAATATCATATGAATAAATTAATGAATATTTATATGTAACAAATGTAAATTTATAATTTTATCATTTCCATGGTGTTTTATTTATGCCACACATCACTTTTAATTTAAAAAAATAATAATAATAATAATATTTAATAATGTAGAAAATCTGCCATTTTATCATTGGGACAGCCAGCATTTACTTCGGGATGGTTTAAATTATATTTCGGGGCAGTTTGGGACGATTGAGAACAAAGTTAAGTTAGAGCCCTGCATTCAGTGTCACTCACCAAAACGCATTTTGAGTGTCCTTGAAGTCTAGCAAACATGTTGACTGTGTTTCCTTCCTCATAAAACATTTGTAAAGCCAGTTTTTTGTGCATGTGCGTCCGAGATAAACCAACCAGGAAACCACTCATAGAAAAGTGCTTGTTGGATGGTCTAATCGTTTTGGAAACTCGCTCCCTCCACAACTTTCCGACAGTCTGACATTCACAATCACTTCACGCCGTGATTGGCCAACTGTGCAGCGGTGAGAAAGGAGCCAGGGTTTGAACTCAGTTTTAGTGTGAATAAGCGAGTGCAACACTAGGAATGCCTTCCACCTTTATGTTGTGCACCTTTATCTTTTTATTTAAACAATATCATGCCTCTTCTCTATTACAGTCACCTTTTCACTCCGTCTTCCAGTGTAGCCATTCTCAACTATAAACGACTTTGATTTCCGAATTATTCAGATAACACGTCGTACGGATCACTTAGCTTTTAGTATAACCTGGCTTTTTGTCAACATACCATCCAGATCGATGCAGCCAGTCAAGAACTGACGCAGCGACTTCTTCATCACAAACTCAAAGACTCAACCTGCCTGCTGCACAAAAAAATGGTTTCTAATCTGAAGTCAAGCAATTTAACAGCAACTGGCTGAAGCCGATTACAGATTGCTTTCTTTTTCTAAAGTGAATAATCTATTGTTAATAAACAGCTAAAAATGCAACAGCAAAGATACAACATAGTTCAAACATCACAGGTATAGATCAGACCAGTGTTGATGTCACCACTTCCTTTTATTTTTGCATCTCTCTCTGCTGTACACACCTGAAACAAGCTGAAATACCACCACAGATTTAAAAAACTACTATAAAATTGTATTTTAACAAAGTAGAAGTGACAACAGCACTGGGAGCAAGCCAGCTAGATTAGCTGTGCTCACTCAAAAAAGTCAGAGATTTAAAACTGTAAGTGGGGCTGTATCATACTCAAAACATTACCACAACCGCACTTCACCCTCATGCTGTAAATCTTTCCCCTCAGAAAGTTCGGTCGGGCCGAGGGAAGGGTGGAGTTGGGTGGTTTAGCACAAGGCATTACATGTGACATCAACAGAAAAATATCACACCCAAGAGCGACAATATGTCAAGCCGACACAAACACAAACACACCATCCATAGCCCATCTTTAGGCAGCCAAGAGCGGCACCGAATGACTCACTCGCAGTGGACCTGCACAGCCTTTCAGAGAAGAGGAAGAGGCGGGTATCACAACGTGCAGTGAGAACACAGACCAACGTTGAAACCAAACCGCCTCTGCTACAAGTTTCATCTTGACATGCAGTAACTAAACATTTACTAGAGTAAATAGGAGCCTGGGCGTGCTCTGATGATGTCACTAAGCAACTCTACAGTTTTTTTTTGGTTTGGTTTTTTTACAGAAACCTGTTTGGGCTCCCACTCTTAAAATAAGCTTTTTAAAATGCCTGATTTTAATTCATAATAAAAAAGGCACCTGTGTGATGCAACTTGCTGTTCATAAATTCCCTCTTCTCCTTTCATTGGCCTCAGAGGGGAGGAAAATTGTTTCTCTGACCTGTCGCCACCGCCTGTCTTTTAGTTTCCACCTTTTCCTTCATTCTCCTCCCTGCCTGCATGATCAGGAGCCAGCGCCTATTGATTGTACTTTCTCCCACTCTATCTCTATTCCTGCACATTTGTTTCCTGCCGTTCATTTCATTCATTTTTTTTGTCAACTACAACTCTTACAACTTGTAAATCTCCCGGTGAAAAGAATGGCCTTTGTCACATTGGCAGAAGTACAGATATGTGAATACCAATGAAATGTGAGTACAGATATACAGTACAAAGATTAACACACACACACACACACACAGGCACGTCAACCTGAGGCATATTACAGTGCAACTGAAATATGACAAATACAGTACATCTCTTAGGTAACAGTAAGAATAATCATAATAAGGACTTTCACAACAACAACATGCCTGTGCTTGAGCTGCTTGCTGAACCAAATCTCTAGGGCTGTCCCGAATACCATTTTTGGGGCTTCGAAGCTTCGGTGAGAATTACCCACTACATCATCGTAAACTTTTACCTTCTTAGCCGTTTCAAAAACATGAAAGGATGTTATGCTGCCTTTTCATCTTTACTAGTTAACGACAGCTAGCTGTAGACTGGAGAAAAAAATAATTAATTCGCTCAAATGCTACCGGCAGCTACCAGCAACTGGCCTGGCTCATCAGTTAGCTGGTAACTAGCCTCTACAGTCCGGGCAAACTCTGCTTTGAAGAATGGTCGGGAGACGTCGTGGCAACGTTACATAAAACAGGTGTTTTATTCACTCGTTGCAGCGAACACAATACATGGCCCTTTTCACAACCGCTTCACTTGAACCTGAGCTTATCTGGACACTTTCTGCTGACTACTGTAACTTCACAACCCATGGAAGCATGCGCTTCACGGTGTCTGCCGCACATACAGGTACTTTTTCTACACACACAGGAGAGACAGGAGACCCACAAGGCCACCTTCCTTAAAGAGGAAGGCTCGGCTGGTAACACGTTACTCAGTGCATGAGTAGACGTTGTGGTTCAATCAACACACCTTGAAAATAAAAATAAAAAAACAAATATTCGAATCCCAAAATTGAAAACTGAATACCCACCCAAGGAACGAATGTCTGAACAGTCGAATATTTGGGTCCAGCCCTACAAATCTCAGATCATTCCAGTGTTTCCACCAAGGAACCAACAGAATAATGTCATCACTATGTAAGACTAAACTCATTCATAGAAGAAATGAGCGGCAAGGAGAGCTTTGAGGTATGACAACATGATAAATGTAATTCACCTATCCTAAAATAAACCTATACACTGCTGATCATTGATTAAGGTTGATCCTCAAGACAAATTCTAAATGATTTGAAAAGTTGTAAAGGTATTGTGTGCGCAACAAGAGGGGAAGCGTGAAAACCAGGTTGACCAGAAAGGTGCAGCAAATCAAAAAACTGTGATTACAACAGAACAAAAAAGGTGCCGACAGCACAATGATAAGAATGTTATCAATTTTGTCTTGCTGGATAAAAGCTGACAAATAAACTGACCGGGTCACTCGCTATGTTTGTTTTTAGCAACTATGTCAACTACCACAGTAGATTACAACAGCATGTAAGCAAATAAAGTAGACCTGCAACGATGAGTCGATCAATCGATTAGTGGATCGACAGAAAAATAACCTGCAACTATTCTGATAATTGATTAATTGTTTTGGTCATTTCTCAAGCAAAGAGCAAATATTCTCTGGTTCCAGCTTCTCAAATGTGATTTTCTGCTTTTCTTTGTCATATAGGACAGTAAATTGAATATATTTGGGTTTTGGGCTGTTGGTCGAACAAAACAAGAAATTTGAACTCGTCACTATGGACTTGGAGAAACGATTAATTGAGAAAATAATCGGCAGATTAATCTATAACTATAATCTATACTGAACTCTGTTGGTACACTGTGTTCATTACTCTCGCTGTCTGATTAGGTCAATTTTTAAACTAAATGTGGGCCAATTCATTAACGGTACTGGTGGCCCAGTCCAGCACCAGCACCAACTCCTATGTCGGTACAGAAAACAAAAACAAAATTGCTATCATTCGTAAGGGCCAACAGACCAGTCCTGTACAGGATTTCATTGGTGCTTCTCATATTATATCTCATGTTGCATTTAACCTGGACACATTTACACAAAATGGTCAAATCTTTGGACAGAACAGACGTGATGCTGCACAACCAGCAAACAATCTCAGTCCCATAAACCCAAACAAATATGATATTCCTCCACAAAAAACAGTTTTTAAAAGGATTGCTTTATTTGCCTTCTCCCGACCTTGTGTCCTAAGGGTGTTGTCCTTTCCTTTATACACAGATTTTGAAAGAGTAGTATCCCTTTACAGGTTTTTTATCTTGTGAGACAAACTAACAATGGGTGAACAACACGCTCTCACCTGTATCCCTTTACACCTAGTATACAGACGCTCCACAGGTAGACAATGCAAGGCCAATATTTACACAACTGGGCCCGCCTGGTTGAAGTGAAAGATATTGTGGTTAAAAATTAACTGTGTACGTTCCTGCTGTGGATTACACAGTAGCTCAGTAGTATTGTTAAAACTAGTTTATTATACCTCAAGTTAACTTTATGACGCTGTGACTCATCTTGCCATTTCAAAAAAACTGTAAGGTCATAACCAGTAAAACCTCGACGCAAATAGCTCATTCACCTTGAACAACTTTGGTAATGTACGTTAAACCTCTAAGATGCTCAGCGACCAGCAGTAAAAAGCCTATCTTCATTGAACTATTCGGGAGGGATAGACTAAATGATTCAACAGTGTTTCAGTGAACACAGGGTGGGATTAGGAACATGCTTGGAATGTACAGCATCTTAGAAATTAAAGGGTCACCTAAAATCACAAAAACAAATATTTTACCACTTACTAACCATGCAGATAATTTAAGTTTTATGTGCCAAGGTTTTGAGATTTCCGCCTCAAAGATTTCAGCCAACCCAATACAATGAAGTTGACTCTCATTAGCATAGTTAATGTTCATCATTAACATAAATAGCACCAATGAAAACTCTTTATAGTAAGGTCTGTTAATCGGACGCGTGTCTTGCTTTAACCGAAGTTTACATCAACTTAACAATGAAATAAAATGGCAACTCAAGAGTTTTATTTGGATTTTATTTTAATTAATCTTAACTTTCACTATTGCATTCAATTTCTAATTATGTTTTGATATTTTAGTGTCCTCATGTATGGATGTTTACCTTGTTATTGACTTATAAATAAACTGACTCGACTTAGTAACTCACTTAATAAAACAAAACCTCTAAGTCTGTCTAAATGATGTGGTTGCTTTGAGCTCATACAAATATCTAGTTTATAGCAAGCAATAAATATAATCAAAACCATTCACATGGTTGTGTGTTGTATTGACTGTATGATTATACTCTTGCTGTGCATGTAAGCCAATAAACAATCAATCGATGCAACTGCAGATTTCCTTGGAGCCTTCAACAAGACCAAAATCAAGATCAGAACCAATGCAGATGGGTTTTACAGTATAAGATGGCCTTTAAAAGTAAATTAGAAATCAGCACAGGCATACATTTTTAAACTACACCTACACTTTGGGTTTTGCTTCCACGTTTAGTTTTTGTTGTGAAGAAACGATGTTTGATAAGTTTCAGAGCTAAGTCCAGACGTCACCTCAGGGAACAATGACCCAAAGCGATCAATCGATATATCTGTGGAGTCAGATCAGTCTCAGTATTAATGAATGCGCACAGAAGGATTCATAGATGTATTTTGGGATTTGGGAAGTTTACACATGACAAGCAGTTTATAAGTCTGTATATAAATGTAACAACATCCAAATATGTTTGATGAAAATTGCAAATACTTTTAAAAACATATTTGTGGATTTCTACTACATTTATTTAAAACAAGAAATATTTGTGTGTGTGCATGAGAAATACATTTGTGAACTTTCCTTTTTTCCTATGTGGATTTTTATTTACATTTACATACAACAATAACTATTTTTGCGTGCATTGGCAAATATTTTTGTGGAGAGAGTCATTTATATATAAATCCCAAAATACATTTGTGAATCCTTCTGTGCGCATTCATTAATATTGAGACTGATCTGACTCCATAGATATCTGGCATGTAAACACATGCATACAGCAAGCAGAAAACAGTTCCTGGAGACAAAACCAAACTTCTACATAAATCCATCTATAGAGATAAAAATCATTCAATTTACAAGAACTGTCAAATCAGTCTTGTCAGATAAAAGGTCTTACAATGGATAAGCTATTAGAGAAGTCTTAACTCTATCACACAAGCTATTCAGGGCAAGAAAAATGCATGAAAGAGAGAAATTTAACACTGGAGGTCTGATGATGGCCTTGACTGAATACAGTTATTGTGAAGTAAAACCACAGGCAATGAGGTCTGATATTTTTTTATGTGTTATCTGTTAGCCATAACATCCGACAACAGAAGCTCCAAAATGTGCATTACATAACATCCTCCTACTACTGCCTAGAAATAATGCACTTCTAATTTTGTCAGATAACTAGGCTACAGTTGTAGTGGGGGAGTCAAAATCTTTCCTTTCTAAATAGGTGGTAAAACAAATTATTACCATAGTGTCACTGAACTGTGGTCATAACTCCATGATCGACTCTGTTGGTTTTCTTTGCATCGTCTGCGTCGCTTGTACACAAACTAAACTACAATGAGAACGTGTAGATCAATTTTTGTACCCTTTTAACATACAAAATTTCCATGGAATAGTATTTTCATTAAAGTAAGCCATTATCATGTCCTTGAAATGTCTGTTTTTAATTTAAAACAAGTGACTTAATACCTAAATACCCTTATCGTTCATCCCTAAATCAATTAAATTAAAGTTGATGAAATGTTACAAGGGCAGATGCAACATTTTTCCTCTACTACTGTGTTACAAAACCACTACGCTTATCTGTCATTACACGATAACATTAAGAGGAAAACAAAGAGATATGACAAAGTATACCTGGTTCAAAATGTGCTTCATCATGCAGCCCTCAGCAAGCCTGCTATCACAGTACAATATTATGTCCAGTCAGTCTGTTAATTAACAGAGAAAGGTGTTTGGCCAAGGGTAAAGATTAGACAGACCATAAAACATGGATGGCTCCTGCAGAAGTCACAGGGGAGCCGAGCTGAATGGCACAACAACCTCCATACTGGTAGGCGCTATCTGCTAATGAGGAAACCACCTGTGGCTTTATGAGTCACTTGTCAGGATGTCAGGCCCTCACAGCCCCAGAGGACTGACACACAACTTGCCTCTCTGTTCAGCTGCATGTGGTGCGAACACATCAGAAATTATATCTAGGATAGCACACAGGGGACTTGTTGTCAACAGGGAGTAATTAGTGTGCAGCACAGCATTTAGCCCATCTTTTCATATATCAACTATCCAAACTGTGAATGTCTGTGTCAACGAGACTGACAGATTAACAGACCTGTAATGACTTTGCATGTGCGGGCAGAAACATGCAATTTACTAAATGTGTTTTTTTACTATTGTCACTAGATAATTGCGCTTCTTAATTACACTGTTGAATGGTCCTTCAAACACAGTAACTAGAGTTAAGTTGAAGAGACTGGAGTTAGCACATCAAGAAATGTTGTGGTTTACCTTCTTTCACACAACACAAGTTGCAAAATGCAGGTCTTTCTGGGGCTTGAACTCAAAGTAAATATGAACCATACTATTCAAAACCCCCTGACTCTCCACTGGCCTGTGTGTGTTATTTTTGAGACCAATATGTTGTATTTTAACTTGTAATAAACCACACAATGCACTGAGAACTGCAATATCTTCAGTAGTACTTTTAAAGTTTCACAGACTGAGTCAATGTTTCCGGTCGTTTTTTTTGTTTCTATCACGTTATTTAAACAATGTACACACTCTTGCATTCTTTAACCGTGAAGCGCAAACCAGGCTTAAAAAGGGTTGGGCAAGTGAAGCCAGGGCAACACCCACAGCCACATAGAAAGTTATCATACTGTACATTATCTTCTACAGTCGTGTACAGTATAGCCATTAAGTTTATTTCCATGTAGGCTGGAACTGTGTAATTTACAATGTAGAGGATTTACAGACGTCCAGGTACCTTCCTAGTGACAACTAATGACAAGAGGAAAAAGAGGAAACAAAAGTCTTCTACTGCACATTAGCATGGGAGAGTTTTTCTACACAAAAGATGCACATTATACCATTAACATACAGATGGGTGACAAATTAAAGGAAAAACCAACAAGAAGTGTTTTAGTATGGAGTCAGGCCACCACGAGTCTGCAGAACAGCTTCAGTGCTCCTTGCCAAGTCTGTGGAACTCTTATTTGAGGATGAACACCATTCCTCCACAAGATATTCCCTCATTTAGTTAATCAAGTAATCTCATCGAAATCAATGTCTCTTTTGCAAGAGAGACCTGAGTACAGCAGATAGAAAGAAAAACAAAC
>NTHP01000113.1:612837-653661 GCA_003416845.1 Oplegnathus fasciatus | reverse complement strand
ACATATAGCATCAGAGACAGTCACAGACATCACTAAATAGATTTGAAGATAAAAGTTGACATAATTTGGTCTTATGGAGATGGTGGTGGAGACGGGTGTGAAACTGGGTTGAGATCTGGTGACTGTAAAGGCTGTAGCGTTTTATTCACTTTCATTTTCACACTCACCAAACCATTCAGTGAGCCCTGGTGCACAGAGGCATCTGCATTTGATATGTATCTCCACTCTTTTATTCAGGTTTTTCCTTTAATTTGTTCCCCGTCTGTACATTGAGGTGGGTGGACTTTCAAGTCGCAAGTAAAAGACAGTAAAGAAAGCCTCACAGGACTCTTCACACTTTGTACATATATCATTTGGTTTTAATCTATGCATGGTTTTCCTTCAAGGACAGCTGTGGACACAAAATGACACACTGGCTAAAGTCGCACCATCTAACCCTCAATATAGCATCGTGTTGCATTTAAAATAGGTCAAAATATGCAAACAAAAATAGGGCAGGAGCATGTCTACAGCAATTAGGCTACTTGGGTGCTTGGTTTACTGGTGAAAAATAGTCACACTGGTGTACCATTAATTTCATGCACACCACACAGCCTGAGAAACGTAATACGTGGAATGCAGGAGGAAGTTAAGAGTTACCTGAAACAAGTCAGGACAGGGGGACACCCAGTTCACGTGTAAGCAGGCTAGACAATAGCACAAAACAGAAAACGAGCTGGCCTTCACAGGGGCAGCTTGCACCACTTAAAATTCCTCACAAATACCCCCACTCCCCATCCTGGTCCACATGCATTTGTCATGTACCTGCATCATCTAGTGTACAACCTTACATACACATGATTTCAAACTGTGCCACATTCATTTAAAGTTTGTGTTGCTCCTTCATTTATCAAACAAAGCCCTGCCAAGTAAGATGACATTAGACTACTTACACACTGCCCTTCTGTCCCTCAAGGATTGTTAAAATTTAATCTCATAATTTCTTTTCTGAAAAACACAAAATAGGCTACATCAAAGTGCTACTAGCCTAGATTGCCAAAAAGCAGTTGTAGGCCACAGGAAACTGGGACATCATGTGAGTGGTGGTAAAACTTCATGTGTTTCTAATTATGGCAGAAACAAGATGAAAATGATCAATGGCTATTGGCTGGCACTAACATTGTAGTACCATTTATGCAAGAATAACAAAGAGGCCAAGGCCATCAAGTAATATTATACCAGAGCTGTGGTTTGAAAATTGAGGCTCAAATACGCTGGACAGGAGCAGATACACGCATTTGCAAATGTGCAGTTGTTTTTGAATGTCAGAAGACCCACATAGTGTACCATTAGGTACCTGAAGCTGTTTTGACCAGTAACCTATTTAAAAATAAAATAGCCTAAATATTGAGGTAATTTGCCAGGGATCTACACACTGTATCAATAGCGATGTATTAATGGAGCAATGTGTTGATCCCACAGATATTCTTCAGGCTTTGTCAGGAAAACAAATACTGGCAGGTATGCAAACTTTGTTTGACTTGGCAGTGACGAGTTTAATTTTGGCTCAACTTCAAATTTATCTTGAGGGTGTGTAAGGGTGGTTAGATTACATTTATGGAGGAGATATTTAAAGAATACAAGACAAAATAGAATATTAATCTGTGTGATGGAAACAAAATGTCAAATGGACCACTGTATTAGGTACACCTGTACAATCTAATGCCATAAAGTCTACTTTTATGATGCCTTTAAAAGTTAATTTTTGTTGACACTGTCATAGAGGTGTTCATTCATTCACGTTTTAGCATTTTAGTGAGTGGTGGCGTTATACTGGACTACATTATATATTGAGAGGTGTTTCTAATATTCTAATATCCTCACGTATGTCAATGGGAAGGAGAAGAAATTAGAAATACGTCTCAATATAATGTAGTCCAGTATAACACTTTTTAATTGTGACCTCAGTAATAAACATGTAATTTATTTCACATATCTCTGACCATGTCAACAAAAACTGTTTGTAAAGATAGATGTTAAAGCACTGCTGTTGTATTGGAAAGCATTACATTGTACAGGTGTACCTAATAAAGAGTGTACATACCTCCTTTATTAAGTCTATTTGTGACACCTGCATGATTAGGGATACAGTCTTGGCACATCTTTGTCCTAGTTTTGTACCTAGAAATGGGGCTTTGATAAAGATTAATTTTAATGATGATGCTCGCTCTAGTGTTAAAAAAATATATATACACTAATACAGCTTTAAACTGCTGAGTATATAACATTAGCAGATCATCTTCTCTATTCTGTAAGGTTTTGGATTGAGAATCTAATTTCAATATAGGCCTATATTGTTGGCTGTTTGTCCCTTATTATTGATGTAAATGTTGAGTAAGTCGATGGTGACTTTCAATAGTTGCTGAGCTGCCGTTTTCATCTAAATGTTAGCAAACAATTGTTAATTGTTAAGTGTAAGAGTATATTGCTCAAGTCAGCTCTGCTCAGGCAGAGAAGTGATTATTCAGGTATTTAGGGGGTCAGTCACTATCAAAATACCCACAGACTTTGTCTCACCTTTATAAACACCCAAAATAAGTACAGTTAACACTCTCAGTATTTTATCTTTAGACAAACAACATGAACTAAAAATATGTAATGTGTGCACTCATTACTTCCCTGTTGTCTCCCTCATCTTGTCTTTCCTAATGTCCTGGTGCTCTCTGTTTCACTCTCTCTCCTTCAAAAAAATCAAGATCAAACATTTGCACCAGCTGACACTAACATGATTTATAGATAAATGCAACCATCACTAAGAGGGACGCTAATATCTGTTAGCTATGGACTGTTATATGTGAAGCTCTGACTAAGTGAGTCATATCCAGTAAAGCTGTTTTCATTCATAAACATTACACATCACTCTAATGCCATTAAGTAATCTGCAGCCTATGGAAGAAACAAACAGCCTCAATAGAGAAGCACTGTTAGAAAAACACATTTTTTTCAAGTTAAAACAGGAAACTTAATAAATGACATAAATGACAAAATAAAGTTTACATATCCTCTAAAGTCAACCGTGACAATGAAAGTGCCTTTTCCAAGCCAGAGGAAGTTGATGATTCAAGCTGTATTGGTCAATACGTTTGGTTGTCAGCTGAGACAGTTTTCCAAGGCTGAATCATAGCTGCGCCTACAGAAAACTCATTGTTTCCACTTGTTGATAGTCTGACATGCTTTGCTTTGGCAATGAGGCCGTCTCTGCAACCGGGCTGGATGCAGTGCCAACAATAAACCCCATTGACTCGCATTAACATTTTGCCCCCTTGACACTACGCTGCAGTCACACTGTTTATGTCTGTGAAAAGTTGCTTTCTCACCAGTCAGGTTGCACAGACATCTCCCTGTTTATTTCGATCACTGTCTCTGTTGGCTCATCCCTCCATCCCAGGGAGTTTAACTGTGGTCTTATTAGTGGTTGTTGTTGGGTTAGCAGTCACACACACAGCAGCCTGTCCTGCCAACAGAGCAGATGTGTCTTCTCCCAACGACACAACTGTTCAAACACATCTGTGATCAAGTTTTCCCCCCCTTCTTTCACAAAAAAAAGGGGGGGGGAAGGGGCGTGCCTATGAGACTTTGTGGAAAAACTGTGCTAAATCAGGTCACCCGTTCCGCCCTGTTTTTAGGCGAGTAAAAGAGGCACATGTGCCAAGAGACGCAGAGCAGAAACAAATATTTGACTACCGTTAATACTCTCGGTTAATATTTACATAGAAAGAAAGAGAGAGAGAGATCAGCTGAGAAAATATGCTGCTGCCTCTGTAACGTTAGTATGCACACCTGTGAGATAGCGTTACATCAAAATCATGGCTGACACAGGTGGCTTAAAAACACTGCTTTTATTCACATTAAGGCCTCAGCAGCCGCTGTATAGTGTGGCTTAAGAGCTTATAGTCCGACAACCTAAAAATAGATAGGCAAGCTGGCGTCTTCAGTGTATTTTAGCTAGCTAGCTCGCTATTAGCTAAAGCCTACACCGGGGTCGTGTATTCGTAGCGCGATTTGGGGGTAACGGATAAGCTACATTATTGTGGGTTACACGGCTGTAAAATGTTTATTTGTATTTGTGACATAAACATGAAGCAGCTCAACGTTTTATCCTGGGTTAAGATGAGCACAGCGCTAACGGGAGTGTAGCTTCTCTCTCGCCAATCACGCTGGATCTGGATTAACGATAACGGGGAGATGTTTAGTCGTCAACTGATAAAATGTTTCAACACAAGGCCAAGTGAGCAGCAGCAGTAGTTAGCTGACGTTACGTTTGGCTGTGGATATAAGGTGAAGATGTGGTCTGCCACACAGCGCATACCGAGAGAAACGAGGCTCAGCGTGTGTTAAAATACAACGGTGTTCAACTGAGTTTGTGCTACAGCGGTAACACATTAACCAACAGTTACCTTGCCTCGACTTGGAGCCACAGTGTTCACTAACCAGCGGGGCTGAGGGGGCTCGGCGGTTAGCTAGCTCCGCTTTAGATGAAAGATGAGTAAATGTGCGTGTAGTGTAATTACCTTGCCGTCGAAATGTTGAAGGACTTCTCTTCAATTTGTGGTTATCACCGCAATGTGGCACGAATCCCTCTGTGAGTCTGTCCGGTGTTTTCATGGGTAAACGGTTTGTGACTGGAGAAGCGGGGAGTTCCCTTCACACCGTCACCCGCGCTGCCTTCATGCTCCATCAGGATACTTGAGTGCCATCGCGGCAAAAGGTGAACATAAGGTGTGATTGTTTCGCAGCAACACGCTCGATTTCCACACGCAAAAACACCGCGATGAACCACACGTCTCATAGCATATTTCTTCTCTTTTTATTAAGCAAAAGAAGACATATTTACACATTGGAGCTCTGAGGTCGGAGCTTTGGAGGAGCATTTGAATGCAGCAGCAGTGACAACTACGCAGAAAATGCAGCGTTGGAGCAGCACAAGCCAGCCCCACTCACTCATCTGAAGCCATCTATTGGCGAAGGTGTGAGCACGCCAGATATCTTAAAATTGACACACACACATAGTTTTTGAATGTAAATTATGCTTTGAACATGTAGCTCTAACAGTACAATAAAAAAGATTACAGAAAAATAAATGTGCAAGAGGTGGTAGAAGTACTCAGATCTTGCACTTAAGTAAAAGCAGCAATACTACAGTGTAAAAATACTCTGTTACAAGTAAAAAGTACAAAAGTATTAGTATTAAAGTACCAAAAGTAAATTTACTCATTGTGCAGAATGGCCCATTTCAGAATAATTGGATGATAATTATTGATGCATTAATGTGTTCATCACTTTAATGCTGCAGCCGGTAAAGCTAATTTCAACTACTTTACTTCAACTACTTCTGCTGGGTAGCCTTCTCTTAATCTATAATATTGCATCATAATTTATTTGTTGGTTATTTTTTGCATTATCACCAAATATTATTATCAAATTTAGTTGAGTTGAAGTATAAAGTATCAGAAAATAGAAATACTCAAGTAAAGTATAAGTACCTCAATACTGTACTTAAGTACTTGGTTACTTTCCACCACTGCAATGTACTGATATTTTAGCTAATTAGACCAGTATACTGTATATTTTTGTTGTGAGGGCTTTACCAAAGTTCAGGAGGAGAAATAAGGGGGAGAAATTGGTATGTATGGTTGAAATCAATATCACAATATTCATTAAAAAAAATTACATAAAATAATCAAATTGATATTCAGTGCAATCAACTGTGTTCCACTGTTTAAATTACACCAGACAACACTATTAATACATGTAAAGCAAAAATTGACACATGATCAAATTTCCTTAATTTAATTTTTTTAAGCATCACTCCACCAAAACTGCACTTGACATTTTAATGCGTACTTGCACTAGTTCTGCTTTTCATTCACGCTGCTTTTAACACCGCTGATCAGCTCATGCTGCTTGAGAGATAGGAGATAAGATAATTGAGTTGGCATATCTTGAACACCCACTGAGTACATTTTCTTCTGTTTAGTATGACAGAGCATTTAGTGTCTCCATAGGTAACTTTACATCCTTATCAGCCTTAACTGATATGTCACTCCTTCATGGGTCAACAGTTGATCCGTTTTCGTAATCTGTTTTAACTTGAAGTAGCCTCTCTGCTGTGTGAAGCATGATTGTTTGACCGCCACTAAGACCTGCACAGCGCAGCATTTTCTACAACTAACACAAATTCTTGTTCTAGGCCCTGATAAGTCATAAAAATCTTCACAAAGAAGCGCAGGCCATAACTCTTATTATAAAATCCTACTCCAATTTATCTTTGATTCAGCATCGACTTTGATAGACACATTATTTTAACAGTATGAGCTTCAGCTTGCACAGAAGGCTTTTGATTGGCTCCAGGATAACGGACAAACTCACTCCATTACTTGCTTCCCTTTAGAACAAATAATTCCAGTACTTGCTTCCCTTTACTGGCTCCCACTTCCCCCCAGAATTTACTTTTAGTTTCTGTTGTTTATCAAGGTTTTGAATGGACTGGCCACTGCATGGAACCTCCTGTAGGACACTGAAAACTGGAAAATCAAATACTTGATCCCAGAGTGGTAATTAATGAATAATAATAACTAGTAGAATTGGATGGGATACTGGTTAAACAATCAGTAATTATTGTTAAAAATGTTACCAAAAATGAAAGAAAATTCAAGCTTTTTTTTTAAATATTCACATCTTAACGCCTGTGGTATTAGCTAGGTGTGTTAATATCTTTGTATGCCATGTTTAACCGTTTCTGACATATTGCAAGTTGACATTTAAACTAGACTCGTTCATTGTCAGTCTCTGCAAGAATTTAATTATACATGATGTCAAAATCTGCAGATGGGCGTCTTGCACTTGTGGAGCTCCTATATAGATTTCTAAATATCATCTTGACATTTGGTCACATGTAACAACAAAATGCATGTTGATATACAAGTGCCACATAACAGGATCTAAGTATTGAAATTATATAGAATACTTTTGACTTTTTACCAGTGGGTAGAGTAATATGAGTTACCCCGCACAATGTTCTGCAAATACATATTTCGCTAAAATAAATCCACATCATGCTGCTTGATGAGTTCTTACATTGGAGCTTCCAGCTCTGTGGTGAATGTTTTATCGTGCGACTCTGATCTGAAAGCGGTTTAAGTGAAACTACTAGACCTGTGACAGTGGGTATTTGTATACCTACAAGAATGTTGTCAAACCAGAAAGTTGTGGTCAGAGAGTAGACAAAACAAACAACAGTGTCTTCCTATAAAAGAACTTCATAGTGACACTGTAAGATATTAAAATATCATG
This sequence comes from Oplegnathus fasciatus, assembly GCA_003416845.1. Lineage (NCBI taxonomy): Eukaryota > Metazoa > Chordata > Actinopteri > Centrarchiformes > Oplegnathidae > Oplegnathus > Oplegnathus fasciatus. The sequence goes on along the minus strand of NTHP01000113.1, from coordinate 646,329 downwards.
AACCACAACCACATGATTTTTGTGAAAGTGGAACTTTGTGACTGGTTTTACAATGAAACAGAAAATCACATAGGACGTAGTTGGGTCATGGCTCAAAAGATACCTTTATAATCAGACAATACGTCTGTAAATAGTTTAATTTTCCATTGTTACTGTTTTATTTTTATCTTATGAAGTTCTCAATCACTGGCTACTGCATAAGCACAAAACGTGTTTACATTTTAGGACATACTGCTGTGAGGTAATGGGGATAAACAAACTGGACTGGACTCTGCTCAGTCCCATTTTTGACGCTGTCACACAGCTGTTTTGGGTTGGGAAACGTTTTGAGGACAGCTGCTTTTCTTTCGGTGCATCATGCTGACTTTTCTTTGGAAATTCACTGTCTTTCATCTCCTCATCATCTCCTGCTGTTTGCTTAATTACGTCAATCCTGAGGACAATCCGGACGTACCAGCAATCGCCAAATATTTCAACACAAAAGGGAGGTATGAGGAAGTGAACCCATATCTCATAGAGGACATACTTGCTGTAAACAGATCTATATTACAGCCTCCATCTGCACAATGTCAAGAAATTCATCTGATTGCCATCATAAGACACGGCACAAGGTACCCGACGACCAAAAACATCAAGGAGATGCAGCAGCTCTACAACATCGTCCTGCACAGTGCCTCAGGTGAAGAGAGCTGGCTGCGTGAGATCCAGACCCAGTGGACGATGTGGTACTCAGAGGACATGGACGGCCGACTCGTCCAGAAAGGTGTGAACGATCACAAGCATCTGGCCGTCAGGCTGTCAAAGCTGTTCCCTTCACTGATTTCAGAGGAGAAGCTCAGAGGTGGACTCATCAAGTTCATAACCAGCTCAAAGCACAGGTGTATCAACAGCACTCTGTCCTTCAAGGCAGGACTAACAGAGTTGTGGGCTATTACAGGTATGACCATGATGATCTAAATTCACTATTATCATTTACCACTTACATACATTTTTAATATAACATGTTGCTTTTTCCCTACCCAGATAAGGAGTTTGACCATGTAGTGAATGATGCCCTGATGAGGTTTTTTGACCAGTGCACCAGGTTTGTGCAGGAAGTTGATAACAACCCCTCGGCTGTGGTAGAGGTCGACAAGTTCAAGCAGGGACCAGAGATGAGGAGGGTTCAGGAGAAGATCGCAGACCGTCTCAGAGTCCCGTACAGCAACATCACACATGGTCATATCTGCAGAAACACAACCTTTTTACGCTGTTGAGTGTGTTGTGTGCATGTAAAGTATTTAGCCTTTATCAAAACTCCCAAGGATCCATCCTCTCAGTGGTCACCACTGGGTTTCCTAAATGACTGATCAAGACTATATATGTATAGGTATATTACAAGTATGAAAACAGTAATTCCAGATTCTTGAATAAGTTTGCCTTTAATCCAACCACAGTAAATTTACAGTATTGAATCTGTGTCACAGCCTGAAACAGACTATAGACTCAGTGCACAGTGATTAGATACTGTGTATCAGCTATTATACATCCACTGGGTGGTGCTGTTTTCTAATTTTGAAGTTCTGAGGCCCCTGCATCAGGTTGTAGTGAACGATGACATTTATGGCCTTGGATTAGTACCATAGGCTTCAAAAAGGTGCAGTAATTAAGCAAGCAGTGCCTTCCCCTGTGCTTCAGTGTTAAGATAAAGACAAACAAACAAGAGTAGTTTTTGGTGCTTACAATGGAAGTATGCGCCCTCTAAGTGCTTTTTAGTTCATTTTGAGAGGATGTCACATTTTCTGGCATCTCAGATTTTTTAAACAGTTACATTTCATGTTTAATTTCACCACTAAACATTTCACACCAACCTCTCTCCTGCAGATATTACTGAGGCTGCATTTTACTTGTGTGCTTATGAATTTGCAATCAAGGCGGTGAACTCCCCCTGGTGTCAGCTCTTTGATGAGGATGATGCAAAGGTAGGAGCAATTAGTGTTTAACTGTATGCAGATTAATGTGGCAGCGGCATCAAATGCTTCTCTTGGTTCAGCTGCGGTGTCTATGAGGCTGGTTACAGTTAGCCAGGAGATATTTGCTGCTTGTCTGAAGTTCATTTAGTAATGGAGTCATTTATTACAGTGAGAACAAGTGGGATGTTTTCCTGCACAATGGGCCTTTTTCACAGCACAGGTGTTACTAATACCATTAACGATGGCTCTGTTCCATTCGAGTGTCCCAGTAAGACGGTGAGCCAGCATGCACATTACCAGGACCCTGAAACTGAAGCAGCTGAATGGAATTCAGCCATAATTCATGTTATTATCTACACCTGTGCTTTTCCTCCTGTGTCAAAATTTCTCCTGTGAAAAAGGTGTATTAGACACTGCTGAAGCAGCCCTACATTTCGAAATGCAAAAATGTCTATACTTTGCAACCTTGGCAGCAAATTTACCGTCAGAGGTTTGTTTATTTATGGAGCTCTTTATCACCAAGTGTAGAACAGGACGTTTTTCTACAGAAGCAAATTTGTTCAAATGTGTCACAAGCAAGTCTCCTAGGACTTTACAGAGGGAACAAGAAACACAGAGGCACATGGTTATGTTTAGGATTAGGGTTTATTTTGCCATAAGGTCACCACAAAGTGGCAGAGAGGCACTTCAGCTGATTCAAAGGGCACTTTGGGCCAACCAGAGCGGCACTATGGGCCAACCAGAGGGGCATAGGAACATACAGCTCCTAAACCGAATCCAACACAAACAGGACAAAACAAACAAACAGCTCAATCTTATCTAGGTCAGAGGGACTCACCCTCAATATTAGACAAATCATCTAGGTATCCTATTGCTTGTTTCTAAGGAAGGAAGGAGGAATATGAATATTAACTTCAGTGGGTTGTTCCAGGAAGACTATACCCTCAAAAACAAAACAAAGATCACAATTTATCTCCTTCTCTCACACCGTTCATTCACTAAGAAACCCCTCTGGCATTATGTGTAATAAGAAAGAACGTTTTGTGTCTTGTGTTACAAACTGACCTAACACTCGAAACAAAACAGATCGCTATCTTGGAGTGTTCTTATTTTAAAAGTCTAAAATCCCACCCACATAGAGGCTTCCTTTGAACTATCTACACCAACAGGTTATGGAGTATGCAAGTGACCTGAGGGAGTTCTGGAAAAGAGGCTCCGGTCATGATATTAACAGCAAGTCGAGCTGCATTCTCTTCCATGATGTGTTCAGTCGACTGGACAAGGCAGCCAGCGAGAACAAGTAAGTGAACTTTAAAGTGACCTGCAGACCATACAGATGTTTGCTGAAGACCTTGATTAAAACCCTCAGTGGAATAAATGAAACCGGTATCATTGGTTTTATCTGTTTGTCTTTCGAACTTGTTTGTTTTGCTGTTGCTCTCCTTCTGTTCTGCAATTTTTATCATCAACATTTATAAATAATTTATTAAAGGTTAAGGACACTAAAACAAGTCTGTGTCCTATCCCTTACAGTAGTTTCAAGTATGGAAGTTTTCTTACACACATACAGACTGAAAAACAACCCAGACATTGCATATTCTGCTTTGTAGAACAGCACAGGCTTTGTTAAATTCTGTACCCCGTCTGTCCTGTATGTCAGGTCAGGCCAGCAGGTGACTGAAGCCGTGACAGTCCAGGTCGGCCACGCAGACACCCTCCTGCCGCTGCTCACCCTCCTGGGCTTCTTCAAGGACAGCAATGCCCTCACGTCCACCAACTACGCCACACAGACCCATCGCTCCTTCCGCACCAGCCACATGTTGCCCTATGCAGCTAACTTGCTCCTGGTGCTGTACGACTGCGGGGGAGGCGACCTGAGACTGCAGCCACTGCTCAACGAGAAGCCTGTGACTTTCCCCGGTTTGACTGATCCGCAGGCCTCCATGCCGCTCTATCAAGATGTCAAAGAGCACTACAAGGAACTGCTCCAAGGCTGTGACTTTGAGACTGAGTGTCAGCTGTTCAAGAATCCTGCTTAAGTTCAGCCAGACAGGGTAGAGTCTGTAAAAGAAGGCAGTATAGTGACTTTATTGTGTTTTATTTGCAAAAAGGAATAAACAATATGCCACCATAAAAATGTAACTCATTAAATAAACATTTTTCTAAATGTTCTGCTTTGGAAATTTAAATTTGGATGTCTTACATTGACCACTTTGCTGTTTACTGAAATCAACATTTTCAGGAAGCACTAATGTGTTTTGTGAAGAACTGAATCAAAAATTAAGATATCACTAAATGTGCTGTTGTTTCAGTTTTTCTGAGATGTGTCTTTCTTTCCATAGCTGTGGCAAATCAACAGAAAGATATGGAAAATCACTTAATCAGTTATTAATCATTTTATTAGAATTCACTTTTGCCACTGACTTATCTGGAATCGTCAAAGAAGTTTCAGTGTAATATCAACATATATCCATATGCAACAGTATCTAGATTTATTTTCATATAGAATAACTTTTAATACGTTTTTATCAGTGGGTTGACTTGTTACCTATAAATTGATTTAATCACTGTGAGGCCAGAAAAGTGACTCGTAAAAATACAATTTATTTAGGTACCTACTGAAATAAAACTCATTTTTATTATATAGCAAATTATATACGATAACAAATGGCAGGGTGGTGACTAAAGTATGCAACAGGAGGCAGACAGTATGCCATGATATATAGCACTTCTGCTCCACTACATTTCAGTGCAAAATATTGTACTTTTTAGTCCACTGCATTTATTTGAACACTTACTGGTTACTTTTCAGATTAAAAGTTTACATAAAAAACACATGATGAGCTGATAAAATACAATATACTGTTAAAGAACATTGGTTCGCAATATGTTTGTGAGATATTACTGTGTCTAGGTGGGACCTCTCGTCATGTTTTAGATGTCTATGAGTTGTTAGTAGTTCAACCAAAGACAGATCACAAATTTGTCAATCCTCTCCCACTACTCATCTCATGACCCCTCAGATTTATCTTGTGACACTTTGGAGGGGCCAGCCCCTACCTCCACCTCCACCAGCTACAACAGTAGAATGCTGCTTACACTTTGATGAACCACTATGATAATGTTATATATAAGAATTTATCAGTCACATGGGGCCCATTTTCTGAAAAACAAGTACTTTTACTCTACTTTCAATACTTTAAGTAAATTTAGCTGATAATAGGCTACTTCTGAGCTTTAATAATTCAGATTTATTGTGTAATTACAGCCCGCACAGCTTGTTGTTACCATGTAATTATAGAGTAAAAAGGGGAAAACAGTGGACACCTGTCATTTATAGTGTAATGTTATGTGAAACCAATGATTAACAATTACGCTATTATGATTATTTTGCTATTTTTTTATTTTATAATTACTGTTATATTTATTTATCCATTTACTACTATTTGCCTGTTATTCTGATTATTAGTATAATATTTATAAGGAGATGCCAGAAAAATAACGTTTTATACTGCTATGTATAACAGTGCTATTGGTAGTAGTGTTAGTAATTGCAGTGGCAGTGTTAGTGGTACTGATTGAAAGTGTGATCGTTGAAATGGAGGAAGACAGGACATCACTGAACTCTGCTTGGAGACCGCCGGGGGAGGCTGGAAAAACTTGACGCGAGGAAAGGAGCACCTGGTAAGGCCAGATGGCCCTTCAGGGAACGTTCCCTAAAGGTTCTGTAAAGAAAAATGAAAAAGTAACCCCCTGAGAACGTTCAGGGGACGTTCTCTAAAGGTTCTGTAAAGGTTTCTTTTTATAAAATAACCATCTGGGAATTTTCAGGGAACTTTTAAAGAAAGTTATAAAGAAAGGTCCCTGTGTTTTGAGAACATTCAGAGAACGTTCTCTAAAGGTTCTGTAAAGGTGTTTTTAAAATAACCTTCTGGGAACATTCTTTCAAGGTTCTGTAAAGGTTTTTTAAAAAATAATCTTCGGGGAACCTTAAAGGAACTTTTAAAAAAAGTTTTAAAGAGAGTTCGCTGTGTGTTGAGAACATTCAGGGAACGTTCTCCAAAGGTTCTGTAAAAGTGTTTTAAAAATAACTTTCTGGGAACGTTTTTTTAAAGGCTGCAAAAATGTAACCAAGTGTTTAGGGAAAGTTGCCTTTTTGTTGGGACTGCTGTCAAAATAGAAAGTCAGGTGTGGCGAAAACAAATTAATTTGTAGCAGATACAATAAAAGACAATAATGTGATTCTTTAAATGCACCACAGGTCCTTATAGAAAATAGTTTTTGTCTACGGGGTAAATCAGGACTAACTTATAAAGTTTTTAAAAGTTGTAAAGGCCCCTTTATCTGACATGTACATGAGCACATGCAGTACTGTGATTAAAAGTGGTCAATATCCATTAGTCTATTATGTAACCTCAGTGAAAGTTGAAGTAAGGGTTATTTTGCTGCTGCAGACCTCCCTGTAACGGATTGGTTGGACAGTCCCACATGGACCACGTCACTCAGTTTTGGGTCTGGTGGGTGGGGGTGCCCGCGGCCAGACATACAAGCTACTAGCCTAATCATGCCGATCATATTTTGGAAAATCATTGTTGTTCATTTCACCACCATAATTGTCTTTTGCTGCTGTTTTCGTAACGATGTGACTTCTGAGGATAATCCAAACATACCAGCAATCGCCAAATATTTCAGCACGAAGGGGAGGTATGAGGAAGTGAACCCGTATCTCATAGAGGACATACTTGCTGTAAACAGATCTATCCTGCAGCCTCCATCTGCACAATGTCGCGAAATCCATCTGACTGCCATCATAAGACACGGCACAAGGTACCCGACGACCAAAAACGTCAAGAAGATGCGGAGGCTTTACGAGCTGGTCAAGAGCAGCGCCTCAGGCAAACAGAGCTGGCTGCGTGAGATCCAGACCCAGTGGACGATGTGGTACTCTGACGACATGGACGGCCGACTCGTCCTGAAAGGTGTGAACGATCACAAGCATCTGGCCGTCAGGCTGTCGAAGCTGTTCCCCTCACTGATTTCAGAGGAGAAGCTCAGAGGTGGACTCATCAACTTCATAACCAGCTCAAAGCACAGGTGTATCAACAGCACTCTGTCCTTCAAGGCAGGACTAACAGAGCTGTGGGCTATTACAGGTATGACCATAATGATTTAAATTCACTATTACTAAGATGCATTTTTAAAATAACATGTTGTTTTTTCCCTACCCAGATAAGGAGTTTGACCATGCAGTGAATGATGCCCTGATGAGATTTTTTGACCAGTGCACCAGGTTCGTGCAGGAAGTTGGTGACAACCCCTCGGCTCTGTCAGAGTTGGACAAGTTCAACCAGGGACCAGAGATGAGGAGGGTCATGGAGAAGATCGCAGACCGTCTCAGAGTCCCGTACAACAACATCACAGATGGTCAGTGGTCATTTAAAAAAAAAACCCACAAATTACAACATTGTAAAAATACTCCATTACAAGTAAAAGCCCTGCTTCTTACTGAAGTTAAAGTACCTACATATTTTCCACCAAATTTATGTACTTAAAGTATCAAAAGTGCACACAGCACACTATAGATGGCAGCTTCATTAATTATTGCACAGAGATCCAGACAAAAAACAGTACTCCTATACTGGAATACCTGCAGGTTTTCTGTATGTCAACTAGTTTATGGAGATTTGATGAAACACAGCTTTATTCGGGAAGATGCACCATGTGAACACAATACAAACTGAAATAATAAAGACTAGATTTTGACACAAGGCCCCTCTACAAGACAGGGCCTCAAAATTACATAATAACTGAGGACCCAGTGGATATGGGTGGTGTAATCAAATTAACAAAAAAGACAACTGACACACAGGGGAAGTGGGACTTTTGGCGCCCCGGAGAAGTTGGTAATCCAGCTTTGGTGCTATATCATTATATATTATTTTATTGGATTATTATTACTAATGCACTGATGTGTGAGGAGCATTTACTGTTGTAGTTGTTCTAAAACATCTTCAAAGTAACTCTAGCTGTCAAATAAATGTAGTGGAGTAAAACGTACAATATTTTCATCTGAAATTTAGTGGAGTAGAACTGGAAAGTAGCATAAAATGGAAATACTCAAGTAAAGTACAAGTATCTCAAACCTGTACTTAAAAGTGGAGTCTACGATTCTGAAGAGCCCTGGTCGATCCAAACTTCATTCAGAAAACAAGCATTTTAAAAGTTGTTTGCTTTTGGTCTTGCGGACAGACCTGACAGAGCATTAATTCAGACTTTTTACAAGTCGGCATCATGATGTAGTTATTTCGGCATCCTTTTGATCCATTTATTGCAATTAAATCACAGCAAAATCAGTTTATTTTGGGACCATACTGCTGTAGTAAACCAGATTAATTCAGCCAATACTTAAGTACATAAAGTAAAAGTACTCATTATGCAGAATGGTCCATTTCAGAATAATGTATATTGTATTATTGAATTATAATTACTGATGTTTTAATATGTACATTAATTTAAGCTTGTGAATCTAACTAAGGAATAAAGTTGTATCTTTATCCATAATAATATATCATAATTCATTTGTTGTATTATATTTTGTAGAATCTTCAAAGTAACTCGTAACTAAAGGTATCAAATGAATGTAGTGGAGTAAAAAGTATATTTCCCTCTGAATTGTAGTGGAGCAGAAGTAGAAAGTAGCATAAAATGGACACACTCAAGGTTCGAGGGTTCATTTAATGGTCATTTTACAACACAAGGTTGTATAACGAAATTTACGTTTGTGGTCCCTTTTTGCTAAACACACACACACAAAACACAGAACAAAACATAACAAAAAACAATTCATTTTGATGGAGTGCGGGGGGTGAATATAAAAGTCTCACAGCCTGAGGAACAAAGCTGCCCTGGAGTCTGGTGATATGACAGTGGATACTTCTGTATCTCTTGCCAGATAGCAGCAGGGTGAACAGGCTGTAGCTGCGGTGGGTGTTGTCATTTAGTATCCTTCAGGCTCTACGCAGACACCTCATCTCACCGATATCACTGATGCTCGGTGGATGGAAACCAATGATGTTATCGGCATGCCAATTTGTGTATTTATGTGTAAAGTACAAGTACCTCAAAATGGTACTACTTAAGTAATGTACTCAGTTACTTTCCCCACTTATTTTGAGAGGATTTTTCTTAAAAACTGCCCCATTTAAATCCATTCATTATTCATTTATTATTGAAAACTTTATTTTCCAGAAATGTTGAACCGTATGCCTGCCTGTTGACAAATTTCACTTTTTTGGATGTTCAGCTGACTATAAGACTCTCAAGGTTACACTTGAAAATGGGTCACAGAAATAGATGGAGTGGAACAGTAAAACTGAGAAAGTACTGCAGGACACCCCCCTCCACCCCACCTTTTTTTGTTTAGTTTTGGTTTGGTTTTTGTTTGTTTGTTTGTTTTTCTCAAAAGGTCTGAACTGGGGCAACTGATGTTATAGGCCTTGTCCTTGTTCTTACCCACTTAAGTTCTGTCTTTAGTTTGTGTTAAAAAAAAGGTTACACTCGCAATGAATTGGAAATGAGTAAGAATTGAACTGTCTCCATTTTCCCAATAATTAGTACCAAATTACACTGTAGCCAATTAGCCAATAAACCTTTTCAGTCTGTTTGTAAACACAAAAATAAGTAGTCACTGAAGTATTAGTAGTAGTAAAGTAGTCAGTATTGGGGGGGTAGTGTGCAGAACATCCCATTGGTCATATTGCACAGTGAGTACTTGAACAGTAGGTGGAGCTGTTTTGTAATTTGAAAGTATTAAATCTCCACTGCTGTAGCCAGTGTTCATTTGTGGTCTTGAATAAGCGTCACAGGCCTGGTGCAGTAATTAAGCAATACACACGTGATGTTTAGGTTTAGGGTACATTAGGTCACGTCACAGTGCTTTTTGTAGTCTTTGTTTACTGGCTTCCTGTGTGATTTCACTGCTTATTAACATTTTATTGCAACATTTCTCCTGCAGATATGGCTGAGGCTGCATTTTACTTGTGTGCTTATGAGTTTGCCATCAAGACAGTGAACTCCCCCTGGTGTCGGCTCTTCGATGAGGTCGATGCACAGGTACGGGCCTCAGCTGTTTAACGACTGTAGATTCGATGTGCCAGTGTCATCAAAATGGATGATAACATTGGAGGAGATCCTTATGGGTTTGTTTAGTTTTTTAAACCTGAAATGTAAAATCCTAACCTTGCTTATTCCTGTACAATCTGTATTGTCTCTGTTAAATATAGAAATAAATATAGTAAATAAAAAGGGAAGAAATGTTTGGAAGGCCATGTAAAGAAAGACTCCTGCCTTACTTGTTTTTAGAAACAAGTAGCTAAGTATCGAGAAACTGTTTTGCGTCTTGTGTTACAAGCTGAGCTAACACTCTAAACACACTAAATGTGTGACGGATTGCTCTGTTTTTTTTAGTCTTCACGTAAAGCCCACCCTACATCCAGACTAGCAGTTATTTGTACTATCTGCACCAACAGGTTATGGAGTATGCAAACGACCTGAAGCAATTCTGGAAAAGAGGCTACGGTTATGATATTAACAGCAAGTCGAGCTGCATTCTCTTCCACGATGTGTTTAGCCGGCTGGACAAGGCAGTCAGTGAGAACAAGTGAGTAAGACTTGAATGTCCTTCAAGTATATAAAAATGGAGGGTGGGGTTAAATCCCATAAAAAGACCAAAACCAACAAAGCATTAATCCGTCTCTCAATTCTTTCCGACATACTTACCCTGTCTTTGGCTTGCTCAGTGCAGCTGTGTGGCTCACTGATGTATTTTTAATACATTTTGGACAACAGTGAAGGTCCATGGAATAAGTTATATCAGGCATTGGATACACAGACAATGCTTGTTATATCGATCAATTTATTGTTGGCTTTCGTCTTTTCATGGGATGTTGACATTAAGAAAAATATAGAATATCACCAGCCTTACCTTTTAAATCACTGCATGGTGAGACACTAATAGAATAAGAGACTACAAGTAGAGCTGAAATATTAGATCAATGTGGTAGCTGTCATTTATCAAGCAAAAACGCCATTCTCCTATCTCCAATTTGATGTTTGTTGTTGCATACACACTTAACGTCTGTGTCCCTGAGTGTTGTCAAGAACTGATGCTGACAGGGCCAACGGGGCCTGAGGGTGAAGCCTCCCCCGTTGGTTCCCAGACATTGGCAAATATCACAGACCTGAACTGTGTGACTAAATGTAGCACTTGCATCTGAGTGAATACACGATAGCACAATGTGAAACAAGTAAGGAATGCATAGTGAACAAGTCACAACCTGTTAGACTGACAAAAGCCAAACATACAGTAGAAGACCCGATCAGCTTTTAATCTGCTTTTCCCATGATCTGGGTTGTTTTGTCGATGCACTTGGCAAGAGGCATTGCTTTGCTGTTTGAAACTCCGGTCAAAGATTTGCCATATCCCTCAGTTACTAGTATGGAAGCCTAACATGTGCCCCTCCACAGATGTACACTGAAAAATGAGGCATTACTTGTTACCATGCAGACTGACTTTTTGTTATCTCTTGTGTGTTTTCGCCCACAGTTATTTACTTTCAGCTTAGCATAATGAGTCCACAATTTCGCTTCCCTAATTACAATGTCAATTTACATTGTCAATTTAAGCAGGATGTAGAAAAGATGTTCTCTCCTTCACTTAGACATTAGTACCACTGGACTGTTGCCCGGTTACTTAAATGCGTGTAAACGTGTTTATGATTTTCAACCTGGTTGTCAATTTTCCTCCCTAAACTACTGATAAAAACAAGTTTCAAAATAAATGTGACATCAGAAATAAAGGTGAATAAATAGGTTGCAACGATTATTTTCATTATCAATTAATCCATCAATTATTCTTTCAAATAATTGATTGTTTAGTCTACAGAATGTCAGAAAATAGAGACAAATGTCATGTCTTCAAATGTCTTGTTTTGACTAACAGTCCAAAACCCAAAGATGACAAAGAAAGACATTTGAGAAGCTGGAGCCATAGATTGTTTGGTATTTTTGCTTAATGTCTTCAATAATTAATGGATTATAAAAATTGTTGTTTAAATAGTTGTCCACGAGGTCTGGGAGAAATTTGTTTCGGTATCAGGCTGAATAGACTCTTGCATATGTTTGATTTGTATCTCCTTGTGTCTGCATAGTCTGAATAATTTACTTCGACACTTGTCCTGTATGTCAGGTCAGGCCAGCAGGTGACTGAAGCCGTGACAGTCCAGGTCGGCCATGCAGAGACCCTCTTGCCGCTGCTCACCCTCCTGGGCTTCTCCAAGGACAGCGATGCCCTGACGTCCACCAACTACGCCACACAGACCCATCGCTCCTTCCGCACCAGCCACATGTTGCCCTATGCAGCTAACTTGCTCCTGGTGCTGTACGACTGCGGGGGAGGCGACCTGAGACTGCAGCCACTGCTCAACGAGAAGCCTGTGACTTTCCCCGGTTTGACTGATCCGCAGGCCTCCATGCCGCTCTATCAAGATGTCAAAGAGCACTACAAGGAACTGCTCCAAGGCTGTGACTTTGAGACTGAGTGTCAGCTGTTCAAGAATCCTGCTTAAGTTCAGCCAGACAGGGTAGAGTCTGTAAAACAGGGCAGTATAGTGGCTTTATTGTGTTTTATTTGCAAAATGGAGTGAGAATTGTGGTCCAAATGGGAGCATCTTAGTCTGAATGCTTCTCCTTTGTAAACCATGAACATGTCAAGGCCTTTGATCTGAATGAAGCATCAAAGAAGCATCTTTCACTCTCTTTGTCTGGAGAAAATGCCGATTTGGTGTCCTTGAAACACCCCATGATAATGAGCTAATTTAATTTCAAGTTCGCCTGCACCATTACAGTATTACTACTGCTATACTGCTTCTTTTTGCAAGGTTTCTTTCCATTATTGCACAACTTAGAGCAGGAAGTAAAGAATTTATTTTTGCAGTCTACACATTTTATAAGTTCTGTGTGCTGCCATTTGTGACTGCTATTGCTTCAACCAAAATGGGTTACCCTTGGTTTGAGAGTGCACAAGATGAGAGAATTGGTGGTGTTTATTACATTACACATGCCTTACAAGTCATTTTAACTTTATCGTAAAATATATCTGGCAAAGCTGTTTCTGGCAATTTTGGTGCCCGGGGCCAGCCCAGCCACTGGCTACTCTGAAATGAATTATATTTTGATTTAATTCAACTTAATTCAAGTTGTCTATGTCATGTCTTCAACAGCACATAGTACATTTAGTATCTTTAACCGCCCCTCACATCCCAGATAGTCTTTATCATGTCTGGTCTCAGCTGTTTTATCATTCTGTATTTATTTAAATTCCATTTTTGGTTATCATTTTAATTATAAAACTTACTGTGCACGCTACAGTAGGTCTGAGTTAAAATTAGTAAAGCAATTTAAGAAAACAACCTGCTTCCTTTCCATAAATCAATTCTTGTAATGTTATGTATAATGTCTTATAGTATTTTGGGGACTACTTTTTAATAGGGCACCCTAATGAATCATTTACTAATTCTTTACATATCAGTTATAAGCCATTAAAAAGGACAATGGGTTGCAGGTTATCCAATATCCAAATTTATTTGTATACATGACTTTCTCACACTTATAACTGCAGACTTGAGGGCTTTTATTACTGGATACCAACATGTATAACTGCCCAATTACCAATCAGAAAAGATAAACATTTGCCAAATAGCTTTTTCACAACCTGGCAATCCAAAAGTTGTACTTATGAATGGCTTATAACAGATCTACTGTATAAAACAGCTTATTTTCCAACCATCTACAAAGCCATTAGTTACTATTTAACCCTTTATAAAGAGCGGTATCCTTTTGGTAATACTTCCCATGGAGAGATGATGTTGATGTCCCACATCAACATGTCCCACACCACATCATCTCTCTTATCAACAGCAGCACTTTACAGGTGCTTTTCACCTGTAATTTGACAGTTAAATATATATGTAGATTAGAGGTTTTCAAAGTGGGACGCAAGCCTCCCCAGGGGGGCTCCAGACAGTTTCAGGGGAGGCTCAGTGAGTGGAAGTGAAAAAATATTACATTAGTTGACATTAGTTAACAAAAGGAGATCAGATAGCCTGAATGTGTGTGATTTGGTTAAAGATGCAGTAGTTTTGGGGGATTTTATTGTTTTTCCCACTTTCCCAGAGTCAAAAATTAATAAATGCCTGAGGACAGACCTTTTTTTATGTATCTGGTGTAGTCAGAAGTTATGTCAAACAGCAGTATTAGGCTATCTTGGCTCAACTGTTGAGGGTCTATGGGATGAAATAATTTCATGATCCCATAGGCATCCAGGAGTTGAGCCAAACTAAGCAAGTAAACTAAGGGGAGGTGAGGGGGCACCTTTTTCCAGACTTTGTCAGACGGGAGGCCAACAGTTTCAGACTTTCAAAACTCCTGATAAAGATAACCAAGCGAATTCATTGTACGTTAAAGCGGCTTGGCTTGTTTTAACTTCCATAGCTGAGTGAAACCGTTTGACCTTTAACCGTTTACCCCTCTCTCTTTTAAGAACACCGTGGTAACGGTTACTTAGCAACTCCTCTCATTATTACGCCCAGTACCATTTAATCCCATATTATGGGGGTTTAATAGTAAATTCCCTCACTGAACATTAACTCGTTTAAACATAAAGCGAGATTGTTTCCTTTTCGTAACTTCGGCTGAACAACATCAGTGAAATATTTCCACCCTGGAGAGAGTTAACCAAAAGTTTCTGCCATTTTGCTCCGATAGCTAGCCTAACTGACATTAGCTTCACAGTTAGCCTACTATATGAGAGGGCAGTGATTTTAAGCTAGCTAATGTGTTTTTAACGGTTCGGCTTTAATCTGGAGGGTGTCTTCTTGTAACCTGAGCTGGGTGTAATATCAGCCAGTAGTCGCCTGGAGGTGAAATAATACAGGTAACAAAGGCTGCACTAACTTACTCAGTAATTTAATATAACGCGTCCCCAGTTTAACAATACTGTAAGGGGATATCGTGCCCAACCTCCGGCCCAGTCCTACCGGTTTCAGTGCTCGGCCCCGTCATGTCGTTATGCTTGAGTATTGGCTAGTGCACAGCAAATTATGCAGCTATCCGGGGGAGGAGGGCTGTAGGCTGGGCCAGCTGAATGCTACGTGTCTTGGAAGTCCCTTTTAAACCCCCCTCGCCTTCTTAGAGTACCGTAGCCCAAAAGTTTGAAGGTTACAACTCGAGCGAGCGGAGGACTCCATCCACCCAGGCCCGTGTGTGTGTGAGTGAGTGAGTGCGAAGCCCGGGGTTCAGCAGTCTGTCGGCGGTGTTACACTCGTGCGAAATGTCCGGATTGAAAAAGCTTCGCACGGTAAGTAGATCTGGAGATAACGGGAGAAAATTCAAGCTGTCATCAGGTTAGCCTCAAATGTTTGTCAGTGCAGCGAAGTGCAGCGAAGTGTGTATGAGAGCCGACCGGCAGCGCCCGAGATGTAAAACTCCTCCCAAAGTAGCGTTATGTCAAATAAGTGTGTTATTGATACACATTAATAACACTTAATTATCCGCTATATGCTCTCCTTGTTGACGAGACTCTTACCGCTGAAGTCTGATGCGATCGCACAGAAAAATCAATGGAAAATAGACACAACAGTTGATGACTTTTCCCTTCAAAGTAACCCCGCATTGTTGCTTTAAAAGCTCTTTTTCTGCAACACTTCGTTCATTTTTCTGCCTGTTTACTGTAACTTACTGCCAGGTGTGATGGTTTCAGCTGCGACTCTGAATAGACCGGTTGTTGTAGTAACGTACCCGTGTCAATTTGGTCCATTCATAACCAGGGTGTCTTGTGAGGGGGTGAAAGGAGCCACTGTGAAACGGCAGTCTGATGCTGCACAGGAATGCTGCAAACTTGGAGAACATATGTGGAGTCATCCTAAGAATGAGAATAGGGAGAAGCCGGTGGAAATACCACAAATTATGAGCTCATACCGTGCACAAATCTGTCATGTGTCTTTTGTCCCATGAAGCTGCTTTTTGTAGATATACAGCACTCAAGGTGTGCACCATTGCAGACAGTGGGTGGCACCAATTCAACCATAAAAACTCACATAGAGCTGAGTATCAGCTTTTATAACTGAAATGTTTGAGCTACTTCTGAAGTAAAAATGTGAAACATTTGCTGCTTTCTGCTTTTCTCTTTTTTATATCGTTGTAAATTGAATTAATTTGGGTTTTGGACTGTTGATTGGACAGAATGATAAATTTAAATATGTAAACTTGGGCATTTTATAGACAAAATGATTAACTGAGAGAATAATGATAATGATAAAAAATATTCATTAGTTGCAGCCCTAAAATTACCTGTGATTTAATGCCTACTATGGTGTGAGTTATTGAGTTACCCAAGTTGTTAGTGTATATACTTTACCAAAATGCCCTACTATTTATTTTATGATTGCACCATGCCTTCAGTTGAGAAATGTCCGACCACTTTATTATCATAGTTTTATCTCTTGTGATTTCCTGAGAAAGAGGATGTAAGCTGAACTGGGAGCAAGAGAAAAAGAGTTGATAATTATAATAATAAGAGTTTATAGCACATTTCTTACACAGGAATGCAGTTTAAAGTGGTTTTCAACAGGACAATTAAATACAAAAGCAAGCAAAATGAAACAAGGGAAGTAAGTAATGTGACGTGAGGTAATGGGTTTGGATGAAAGCATGTCCATAGAGGGGGGTCTTGAAGTTTTCTCTTACATAAGTCCACTGTTATGAAGTGCCTGACTTTGACTCCAAAAAAATACATCATGTTCCCTCGACTTTTGAGAGGAAGGAAGGGAGGATAAGGAGCAATGTGTTGGCAGTGGGAGTCTGTGATGGAAGGAGAGAAGGTGTCTGCTCTGTCTGTCTACAGCTCGCTCACATCGGGTGGGTGTGTATACGCACAAACTGTAGGCGACGTGTCATTTGGGGAAGATTATGGTCGTCATCGGAGCGTGTAAAATATATTTTGTGCTGTTGGAGCAGCAGGTCACTTTGAAATGCTGCTTGTTACAAAATGGCATTTTTTGTTAAACTTTTCTACTTATTCATGAGTCGTATTTGGTGTGATTTCTATTTTTTAGTACCAGCAGTGCCCAGATTGGTAATCTATAAATCCAGCAAATGTATTGATCCCCTCTACTAGGAAGACGACCATAAAGTATAACTTTATGTAGTGATCTTGTCACATCCTTGATTGGAACACACTTTTATGTGTGATGTGTCAAGGTCATTGATTTTTACAGTCATCTCTGCGTTCGTGTGAAAAAGATCTCTTTGAATGCAGATTGATGACGACTCAAACCCTGCGAGGTCGAATAGCAGTATCTAGTATGTTCAACTACTGTAACACTGGGTGGAGGTGTGGAAAACCCAGAAGTCAGACAGGTTATAGTGACTAAGAGGAGGAGGAGGAGGAGGAGGGGGAGGGGGGGTAGCGGGGTGAGTATGCGAAAAGTGAAGCAATGGGATGGATGTAGGGAAGAAGGGAGAGTGGATGCAGAGGGCGAACGTGTGGGCACGAGTACTGCCACATCATCGCTGGGCTGCAGGCTGCACACTGGACACATTGTCCAGTCAGTCCTCTCCCTCCCTCCATCCCCTCCCTGCCTCCTTCCTCTACCCCTCCCTGCTAGAAGTCAATACAGCCCCATTTATCCACAGGCTAATCCACATAGTCACCTCAAACAGGACATGTAAGACCAGTCAGGCTAACTGAGTTCTAATCGCTGTGTAAAGTGCAATGACGTGTTAGTTTGCATGCCAATAAGCCACATTTACATCAGGCCTGAAGCTACTGTGAAGTCTCTACATTTTTTCCAAGTTATTACAAACAATATGCTAGCCTACGGATGTTTCAAGACTTGAAAGACTGAGCAGAACAAACAAAGGGGAGGTGGGATGTGTGTGTTGTATAACACAGTTAACATGATCTGAGCTGAAAACATTTTAGGCGTAGCACAGGAACCGCTCAAGTCCTGTTTGCCTCAGTCTGAGCCTGTGTTCTTCTGTTCCAGGATCTCAACAGGTCGACCAATGTGGTGTACCAGGCCCACCATGTCAGCCGGAGCAAGAGAGGGCAGGTCGTGGGCACCAGGGGGGGCTTCAGAGGCTGTACCATCTGGCTCACAGGTAAATCACTATAGTCTTGAATGATATCCACCTTTTGCTATGACACGCACATTTAATAATCCTCTATCTATCTGTCTATCTCTGGGCCCGCCGTCATGTTTGTATTTCTTATCGCATTTTCCAACTAGGTTTGTCTGGTGCTGGGAAGACTACCATCAGTTTTGCCCTGGAAGAGTACCTCGTGTCCCATGCTATCCCTTGCTACTCTCTGGACGGAGACAACATTCGCCACGGCCTGAACAAGAATCTGGGCTTCTCCGCCGTAGACCGCGAGGAAAACATCCGGCGTATCGCCGAGGTGGCCAGACTGTTTGCAGACGCTGGGCTGGTGTGCATCACCAGTTTCATCTCTCCTTTCACCAAGGTCAGAAAACATTAACAGTTAATGTCATGTACATATCTGTCCATTTAAACAGCTGAAAACATGATCTAATGAAGGCTGATCCTAGACATCTGATGGACTAAAGGGTTTGAACACTTTAAACTGTATTTAAATGAAATATATGCGCTGTTTTCTTCCACAGGATCGTGAGGAGGCGAGGAAGATCCATGCGAGTGCCGGGCTGCCATTTTTCGAGGTGTTTATCCACGCTTCTCTTGAGGTGTGTGAGAGCAGGGATGTGAAAGGACTTTACAAGAAGGCTCGCGCTGGAGAGATCAAAGGTCTGTGTGACAATGTTGAACCTTTCTCCCAATTTTTCGCATGCTGCCACTCTTATCAGTTATACAAGTAATGCCAAGCCCTATCTACAACTACAGGGTAGTTCACTCCCTGTCGAGGTTGTTGTATTGGTGCTGAAGGGTTTTCAATGGCGCTCTCTGTAATGGTGTTACATTTATTGCCAGGTTTTACTGGAATTGACTCAGATTATGAGCGTCCTGAGGTTCCCGATCTTGTGCTGAAGACCGGAGAGCTCTCGGTGAACGAATGCCTCCACCAAGTGTTGGAGCTGCTCAAGGACCAGGTGGGTGTAACATACAAGAATCTTGGGCTTTTTTCTACCGAAGACCATCGAACAAACTCCACACAGGCCTTCACCATCCATCATAAATGTCAAATGCTAATTCCTAGTAAGTCTGGCAGTACACGGAATAATACATCCCTATTCAAACAAGCAGCTTGGATACAATACAGTACATCTAAAGCAAGTTCAATATGGTCAGGGATGGGCTACCCTAGCTGGCTTACTAAAACCAAACACTGATTTTAGATCGTAAACATGAAGGAGATTGTAAAGTTGTTCGTCCAGTCCAGCTTCGAAGACTTTCACATGAAAGGGGTGGGGGGCAGAAGCAGAGAACATCATGGCCATCGTGGCCATTGGATGGTGTTTGTTTGCTCGGAGCAGATGACACCATTGATCACGGTGGGGATAGTACGTCTCTACTAGAGAGGAACCTATAGGTAATGATTGTCACTTCATGTGAACTGAACGAGAAGGAGCTACATAAATCTCAGTCTTGCTCTGCTCTCACAGTTATGTACACCTTTCACAGATGAGAAAAAATAAAGTGCCATTTCGTCCCATGGATCATTTGTAAATATGCAAGGGAATATTACATAACAACAACGTTGCATCTGCTGCCAAGGCTCAAGCTTTGCTGAAGGAACAGTCGCTGATAAAGTAAATGTGTAAACACACAAGCTTTTTATTGCCATCACTGGGGCACAGGTGGATTGCTTTTAAATTAGATGATGATGCGTCAACGTGAGTTTGCAAAAAGATTTTCTAAAGTTGGCCTGTTCCCATGAGTACATTGCTTAATAAACAGCCCAAGGCAAGCTGTGTCTGTCTGTTTCACAGAACACAGGTGTTAGGTACATATCTGCCTTCTTCATGGGCCATATTCGACCTGTGACTGATTTCCTTCACTGCCTATATGACAATGCCGATTCCCTGGAGTGCAATGACACATCATAACTGTAAATGAGGTAAATTACATCATAAACGTAACTGTTGAATGCTCATTCAGTGCAGTATTATTAAGCTGCTGGTAATATTATTACATTTCCAAAAATATCAGAGAAATGCACCTTTTTTATCTGCTAAAATAATCGATTAGGCGCCGGTATAGGCTGACAATAGTTTGAGTGAAACGAAGTGATGGCACGTTCGTGATCTCTGGAGATGTTTAAATGCTTGGTGACTCAAAACTAGGATACAAACGTGTGCAATTACATGTTAAAACAACCACAAAAAATACTGTACATACACACCACGTGCTGGACTTGTGTCTTCTGGAAAACTAGTGATTTTGAAAATGAGTTCAATAAAGAGAAAGGTTTGGTTTGGGGAAGGGGAGTAGCACTTTCTCCAAAGTCTTGGTTCACAGCTCCAGTGCTCACAACCCCAAGTAGCCAGCTGCTGGTTTATGTCTCGTCTTTTAATAGTGACTAATTTAGATTTGGGACAACAGGTAAATGCAGAAAAGCTACATGGAAGGATAGAAAACCAACAGTACTCCGGAGGACAAAAACTCCAATTGATACTGGATATAATGCAGCAGGTATTAGAAAAATAATAAAGCCCCAATTCAGTAATTTCATCCTGGCTTCAAACACAACATCCTGAGAGTAATGATTCTTTAATAGAGTGAAGGTTCATAAAACTATATTGAACACTTGATAGTCAGTTTCCTGGATCATTTAGAGCTACACCTACACACCTACTGGTCCGCTGTAGACTGTTCAGTGCAGACTAATGAAAGTTGGAAGGAGAGAAGGGAGAGGGAGAAAGAAAGAAGAAATTAAAGTAAGTCCAGTGCCTTTGGTCAGGCATCTCACTAGTGTCAGCTACCTGGTATTTGATAGCAAAAAGTGGGTAAGGTCTAGAGCAGAGTTTTTCAGTCTTTTTTAGCCAACCCTTTTTCTCTAAAAGCTCTTCTCTGGTTACCCAAAGCTTGGCCTGAAGGTAAACCTGCTTAAGTGCACGTGTCCAATTTAAATTAGTATGGAGATGTGCTCTGCTTCAAAGTGAGACACAGTGGCAAACCTGAAAAACCAGAGTTAAGTCAGTTTACGAACTCACAAATGCCTCACAAAAGACCTCAAATTAAACTGTAGTTTTTAATGGAAGAATTTAATATTTTTAAGCTTTCACTCCACTTTATTTTTCCATGACAACTACAACAGTTTTCACTTATTGTTATTTTAAGATACAGCCGAAATATTTGCAACTAAAACTGTAAAATCTACAATTAAAGACCAAACACACACACACACACACACACACACACACTCTAAGCCAATACAGTGCCATAGAGCTGCTAACAGTTAATTGATTAGTCAATCAGTTGATCGAAAGACAATTCATTTGGCAACTATTTTGATACTCAATTAACCGTTTCAGTCATTTTTCAAGCAGAAATGCTAAACATTCTCTGCTTTTCTTTGTCATATATGAGAGTAAATGAAATATCTTTGGGTTTTAAACTGTAACAAACAATTTGAAGACGTTTGGGCTCTGATGATTGAATGAATGAATGAATTGAATGAATCTGAATGATGGGCATTTTTCACTTTTCTTTTGACATTTTACTGACCAAATGATTAATTTAATCAGATTAATCAACATTGAAAATATGTGTTAGCTGCAGCCCAACCTTATCCAATATTCCCTTTCCCTCCTTCTATATAGAATATTGTACCCAGCGAGATCATGGAGGAGGTGAATGAACTCTTTGTTCCGGAGAACAAGCTGAATCTCGCTGTGGCTGACGCAAACACGCTTCCCACCATCAGCATCACCAAGGTAACCCACCGCTCCAGTATATAGGCTCCTTTTTATCACACAGCAAATGGGCAAGGGGGTCGATACTGGACATGGCAGAGAGCTGCTCGTGATGAGCCCATAAACATTCCCCACTGTTTGAACCCTGTGTGCTAATGTAACTGCTCTGACTTCCCTGGGTACTAATAAAGACATAAAAGCCCACCAGGCGTACAGCAGTGTGCTTAAAGCACTGAAATGCACACCGACAGGACTGGTTTATCAAATTACCCGGTCCGTTCCCTGGAGGTGAATGAAGATTTCTACCGAAAGGAGACTAGTTGTTTGTGTTTTTATTAAACATTTTATTTTCTTCCAGGATTTAGAGCAAGATTACCATACTAATGCATCTAGTAAAATAATTGATGGTAGCCGATGTGTAATGACATGAAATTACAACCGTTATTGATCAATCAAGTCAAGGTAAAGCATACTACTATGGCCGTGACATCAAAGTCATGCAGTCAAGAAAGTTCAGTGGACTTTGTACTTGTTAACTTATATATTCTTAAATATGATGATATAGTGTATTCTAATGCTGCTTACCATTAAGTCATGTGAGTTGTTTGGGGTCAGAAAAGTAATTATGTAGTTAGTAGTAATTATGGTGAAAGCCAGTTCATAAAGAAAACATAACACCTTCATCTTCAGTCTATTATTTGTGTGTGCAACATGTTATCTCAGACCATCTCATTTATATATTGATGATAATTACGTCTCATTCAAACACAGCACAATGACACCTTCTTATGGTTTGGCACCGTGCCTGTTTTCCAACCATCCAGCACGCTTACATCCACAATTAATTGATTCTGTCATTCATAGTGTGATTACAGACCTGTTGATTAGTATGAAACATACGTTAAACGTTGTGTAAAAGTCTTCAGTATCGTCTTTCTTTCATGTTTGTGATGAGTCATTTTTCTTTGTCCACAGTTGGATCTACAGTGGGTGCAGGTTTTGGCAGAGGGCTGGGCGAGCCCTCTGAAGGGCTTCATGAGAGAGCGGGAGTTCCTCCAGGTCTTACACTTTGGCAACCTGCTGGATGGTGAGAAACAGCCGCACCGCCATATTTACTCTTCTTATAACCTGCCAGGACGTTATCTCTACACCACCCTGCCCTAAAAGGCACGCAGAGCAGTGTATGATCAACCAGATTACAACAGGAAAAAGAAACAACCTATTGCCAAACAGAACTGCCCAGTGCCATCCAAACATAAAATCAACCTTCATGTTCCAGAGAAAACAAATCAGTGCTGCAAACCACATACAAACAGTAAAATGTGTTTTACACAGAAACACAACAGAACAGGAAAATATTACAAACTCAACCTACACAACACAGTTTTTCCAGATATTCAGACCTCCATCAAAAAGAATTGTTTTTGGTTTTACTGAGAAGATTCTTTCTACTGTAAGATCATGATATATAGGACCATATAAAACAAAATGCTTTTCTTTTTGTGTCTCATTTAACTCACGTAACTAAGAAATCCGATCCAGTTCTCCAAAAACACCACAAAGTCCTGTTTCCAGATGTAATGGTAAGATACCATGCATCAGTTGGGCAGAGAGCTTTTCCTCCTTTGATTTAAAAATGTCTTCAAAACTTTGCCTGATTTTTCTTCAAACAACTGAAAAACAAAATCTTTAATCAAAACAAAATTAACTTTGCGAATGTGCTTCTTCATACCTGTTTTTTTAAATTAAGTGTGCTTGTAGTCTGCCTACAGACCACATATCAGTGCGTCCCATATGAGGAGTCTTTTACAGAGTCTACTATCTTTCCTACCCACCAGTCTGTTTCACAGTCTACTCATGCAACCAGCCCAACGTACACCACAGGGCTCCCACCCACCATCTCCTGTCATGGCTGTAGTACAGTATAGTATAGCAAATTTATTTACTCTCAGAAAGTACCTCATGGCTTTAATTTGAACATCCCAACATAGTTTTATCTGTGACAGCTGCACCCAGTTCAACCAGTATCCATTATTCCCACAGCCCCTTTATAGATGAGCCCTTCATCAACACCACCAGTCATGTTCCAAATGTGTTTATTTGAACTGGTTTGACACTGAATGCTGTTTCACATTGTCAGTTACATAAGAGTGGACATTACAATTCTTTTTCATACAATTGAACGATCAATGTTTAGGTTGGTTGGTACCACTTGGAGTAGCAGCAGCTGGACATTTCATCCATTTATCAATTTCTTTCAGCTCTCTATTTCTATCATTTACGAATTACCTTTTGGCATCTGTTTATCCATTATGTTTAGCTAATTATTTCAGCCATTTTTCCATCCACGTTTTGACACTATTTCACCTTTTCTCGCTTGCTCACTACTTTTAACGCACTCTCAACTGCGACATGTGGTGTTCAGGTGTCACAGTTGACTCAGTATGTGGATATATACTTTTAAATCAAAGCGTAATTTCTGTTTTCTCAAATTAATTGCGCCTCTTCACAATCTTACCATATACCTTCTGACAACTGCAGAACAAGCAAGTACCCCTGTTTGGGAATCACTGTTATGTCATATGTTATACTTTTGGGTTGTGATGAGTGGGAAGTGCATTGTATTTGTTTTCTTAGTGTTTATAGTATTTTGTGAATAACATTTCTGAAATAATGTTTACTCTGCTTCACTGGTTGACTGCATCCTCTTCTGTCTCAGGTGGGTCCATCAACTTGTCTGTCCCCATCGTCCTGCCTGTCAGCGCTGAGACCAAGCAGGAGCTGGACGGCTGTGCGGCCGTAGCTCTTGAGTACCAGGGTTCACGTGTGGCTATTCTCAGGAACCCAGAGTTCTATGAGCACCGCAAGGAGGAACGCTGTGCCAGACAGTGGGGCACCACTTGTCCACAGCACCCTTACATTAAGGTAATAAGGCATTCATCAAATGTCCTCAACACACACAGTTATAATTTCAGTGTCTACCACATGATTAGACTGCAGTAACATCTGGTACCTGCATCATTGTGTACTTTCACTTTGCCAATATTGAACTTGTACTTTGTGATTTTATGGCAAGCAAATCAGAAATCAAGCCCCAGAAAAATATTACATAGTTAAACTCAGGTAAATATTTGAGTGAAAATAACTGGTATTGTCTGTTTATCGCCTTGTGCAGATGGTTATGGAGGGAGGTGATTGGCTGGTAGGTGGTGACCTGGAAGTGCTGGAGCGAATCAAATGGAACGATGGACTTGACCAGTACCGCTTTACTCCACAGGAGCTCAAGCAGAAGTTCAAAGACATGAAAGCAGGTTAGAAAATCTAAATTACTCACAAAACTACAGTCACAAAATGGCGTACGATTTGTTGTAAGTAGCTACTGGTGTGACACCTATAATTAATACAGTTCCATAAATAAAATATCGATCGCAGCGGGTGAAAAAATATACAAACATACACATTAAAGCAATGTATTTAGCAGTGCACCATTTGTCTTTCAGAGGAACTTGACAAAGGACCAGATGAAAAAATGAAATGGTAAATTTAAAGCTGCATGGTGATGTTTGTGATCTATGTTCAGTGATCAATGGAGACGTGCAGTATCTTTCTGAAAACGTGGTCACCTGTTTTCACTCCCGCTCACTTTGACGTGACTGCCGCATTCAAGATTGTGTCATTTATTTGTCTACACCACGATACTGTATGTATTTTGGTCATTTGTGTTTTTCAGTATTCTTTGCTGTTCTGTGGTCCCATCCTGAGTTTTGTTCCTGGTGCAAGCATGTTGTGATGTGCACTTCAGACAATATTCTATATTTTGCTATTGTTAACAAGCCCCATCAAAAGACCAAAACCAGCAATCCGTCAGTCCGTCTCTCAATCCAGCTTCCCCAGATTGTCTGTGGCTGTCAGACCCAAGCCCGTTTATTCCTACTGAAGAACTAAACCTTTTGAAATGGTTCAAAAATATATACTTATGTTATTAAAAAGGCTAAATGATTTCCTAAAATAGCTGGGCACTGTAGTTTTTAGCAAACATTACTCAAACAGAAGGAAGTAGTGCATTTGTTGGTGACTATTTTCCACTGCAGGTTTGGTAGTGAGTGCTTAGGACGGTATATATATGAGATCCACACAAAATAAACAACAATGCTTATGTTCATGGCTCATTGATGAGTTTTTAATAGTTTCTGGACAGCAGTGGAGCTCTGTGATATGGAGGAATAAGGAATATCAGGTTTTGCTACACAGACAATACTTTGTGGGAGGATCAATTCATTGATGGTTTTGGTCTTTTCATGGGATTTGTTGACAATAAGAGAACTATAGAACATCATAGCAGACTATCCTTTAACACAAACCACAAGCAATTGTGAGGCAAAATGTATGAAACAAAGTCTGTTTGTTATGTGAAAGGCCGTATGAGCATGTTTGCTGTGACAGCTATTAAAATGCACAATATACTTGGACTGCTCAGATCATGAACCTCAACAGTCCCACTGCACTGTAACACTGCTGCTATTTTCCTGTAATACTGGTGATATTACTACAAATACTGTCTTTATGTGAACTTTATTTTGTGCTCCTCCATGTTGTCCTCCTTAGATGCGGTATTTGCATTCCAGCTGCGTAACCCGGTCCACAATGGTCATGCCCTGCTGATGCAGGACACCAAGCGCCGTCTGCTGGAGCGAGGCTACAAGAATCCAGTCCTCCTACTGCACCCACTCGGCGGCTGGACCAAAGATGACGATGTGCCTCTGTCCTGGCGGATGAAGCAGCATGCTGCTGTCTTGGAGGAGGGCGTCCTGGACCCAGCCAGCACCATTGTTGCCATCTTCCCCTCACCTATGATGTATGCTGGACCTACAGAGGTGAGGAGTGTTGTTGGCTCAGAGGTTTACGATCGGTCTGGCTCTCGACTGTTCAACCATTTACCCATGATATGTATGTGTGACTGAACATTAACCTTTATATCTTGTAATTTGTAATCAGGTTCAGTGGCACTGTAGAGCCAGAATGATCGCCGGAGCAAACTTCTACATTGTTGGCCGGGACCCTGCAGGCATGCCTCACCCGGAGACTAAACAGGACCTGTATGACCCCACCCACGGAAGCAAGGTTCTCACCATGGCCCCGGGCCTCACCTCTGTGGAGATCATCCCGTTCAGGGTAGCCGCCTACAACAAGACCAAGAAGGCTATGGACTTTTACGACAAAGAGCGGTGAGTGAAGAGAAATCTGTAGACGAAACAACCATCACCATGTCCTACTGTCTAGTACATATTATTAATTACACCTGGAATCTTCTGAAATGGTTTTCGTGTTTGAATCCAAGTGCAAGAAAACTGGAGCAGATGAAAAAGTGCAGTAGATCAATAGTGCTGCTACTTTACGTTTAATTTTCTTAAACTAGAATGTGTCACCACATCTCTTCAGACGTGCTGTAAAAGTTCAGATACAGCATTACATTACACCCTCCTGCAACACTTTGAATAACCTGTCCTGCCCGTCCTCATTCCTCTCTCTCTCTTAGACATGCTGAGTTTGAGTTCATCTCTGGAACCAAGATGAGGAACATGGCTCGGAGCGGAGAGAACCCTCCAGATGGTTTCATGGCCCCCAAGGCCTGGAAGGTGTTGGTGGAGTACTACACCTCTCTTCAGAAGGACAAATAATCACCACGGCGCTCAGCTCACCAGTCAACAGCATACTATAAAAAAGATGCAGTCTGTTCTTAAAATCGGTATTTTAGATTCTTGTTTTATCTCATACAAAAATACTCATTTAGATTGCCATAAATAATGAGTCATTCTGGCAGGGGTGGGTGCTTTAGTCTTCACCAAATTACTGGTTTAAAGCAATGAAAGCATTACATTTTTACATTCCTATAAAACTATGTGATTTATGAATCCATTGTATGTTTATATTCATATTAACTTAAGCTATGTATTTTAATAAATTAAAGGTAACATGAGATTCTTTTTTTATATTTAGTTTTTAGGAGCACATCCCAAGACAGGGAAATCATTTTTGATATCTACATATAATATCTGAAGGATGCATGACAAGAATAGATTTAAAGCATTTTATGGCAATTATATGACAGTCTGTCGAGTTATTTGTATGACCTGAATGGGAGTTACTTGCAGTTTTATCACTACCTACAGTGCCTTCAGTGCCTATTTGATTTGCATGTATGGATGTTGATTAATTAATCATGTTTATGTTTCATATTATTGTGACATACAACGTAGATTTTTTTTAAAATGTGAAAGTGCCTTTCTCTCAAATGTCAACACTATAAAATGGATTTGAAAATTAATAAAACAGAATTGTTGCGTGATGTTATAAAGTGGGCGAGACAAAGTTTGTCTTATTATATTTGTTAATATGAATCGTTGGTGCCTGCCTACTGTGTAGATAATGTAAGATAAGATGCCTTTAATGTAATGGATTGAAATGTTCAGTGATACCTCTGTCCTGATTTGCCCGTGGTTACGCAACATGCTGTACACTAACTTCTGTCTGTACAAGGTGCACGCTTATCAACTGCAGGTTAAAGTTTGAAGTCGACTGGGCAGTGTGGCATTCTGGGGCTGGAGAGCCAAAAGTGCAATGCTTCCATCTGCTGGCAAGAACTGGTGCAGGAAAACACGGAAATAAGAGAACAGGAAACCAAAGTAAATGCATGTAAAAGGGCACTTATGGTTTCTCTGACAGGAGGTAGATGTGATAACGTCACTCACTGAGACCAGATCAAGAAATAGCCCTGTGTTTCAATAGTCCTGTGGTAGATGTTCTGTTAAATAGAGACTGAAGTAGACAAGCAGCAGTCACAGTGGTGATGTTCTTTAAAATGGTCTTATATCTTGTGCACCTTTCTTTGCATTGCAAAACACTGGGTTTGGCTCTGGATTGGCTTTGCCAGCCAGATCTTTTATAACAGATTAAGGAGATCCTGAGACGCTTTCAAATTACACTTAAGAGATGGTTGAGTGAACTTGAAGGACTGATTAATTTTGCCAGTCATTAAGCTGTAAGGGCTTACATTACTATGAGATGAGCGTTCTTCTATGAGGAGAACCAGTCTCCGCTGTAAGAAGCAGATTCCTAATTAGCCTCACACGGGATCAGATCATTTAATCTGCGATGTTCCAGGTAACCCCATTTAAATCTGCTGAACTGCACCCTCGGTACTTTATAAAATCTCCAACTACTGAACATCCAACATGTCATGTCACTGAGAAATGACCAGGACGGCTGCTGGTGTAAATCTCTTGTGTCCTACAGGCCTAATATTTCTGAATGTAGGCCAACCCCATGTTAACACCCCAAAATGTGATGTACTACCTACAGGAGCACACAGGTCACACGTCCACTCGGGTGGCTTATTTAAATATGAAAATGCCAATTAGTTATCACAGATTGTATCTGGAATGGTTTGCACCACCAGTAGGACCTCTGTGGTTCTAGATGTAGCTGGATGTTTACACACAGTTCATTAGGACTCAATTATTTTGCATTATGGATGTGAAGATCGTGACTGTGAAGCCCCTCTCACTCTGTGGCTGGTGCTGTTTGGCTGTAACAATAATGAGCTCTGCCTCTGAAAGGCAGAACATAGTCAAACGCAGTGATTTTTGCTGGTCTGGTAACGATTATGTTTGTTATGGATTAATCTGCCAATTAGTTTTCCAGTTAATCACTTAATTGATTGGTCTATAACATGTCAGGAAAAAAAAAATTACAATTCCAAGAAGCCCAAGGTGACGTCTTCACATTGCTCGAACAATCCAAAGCCAAAGATATTTAATTTACCATCATAAAGGAATAAGAAAACCAGTAAATATGTAGCCTGAGCAGCTGGAACCAGTTAATTTTTGGCACGTAAAAAAAAGTAAAAAATTAAACAATTAATCAATAATCAGAATGCTTGCTGTTTCATTTTCTGTGAATTGACTTAATTGATTAATTGACTAATTGTTTCAGCTCTAATCCAAACCCTGTAAAGCACTACAACTTACTTCAGATAAATATTTTTGGTTGCATCCTCATCATCAACATTTTTGATTACTTTTTTTGTGTGTTTGTGAGATTATTATTATTATTATTATTATTATTATTATTATTATTATTTAATAATAATAATAATAATAATAAAATATGACCATAGGTAGGCTATGAATGTATCTTTAATATTATGCATAATGTGTTTCACTGCTTGTGATGACAATGAAAACCGTGTAAACAATAACATTGCAGTCTATAGCCCATGCAATTAACAATGTTGGAATAATTTAAGATTGATGTGAGGAGATTGTTTAAAGAAGCAATGAAGGTCCTGCAAAGTATATTAATTTTCCATTTTAAACATAATAAACGTCTCATGGATTGATATGTTACAAAGATGCATTTGCTATAGCCTGAAATGACAGTTTAAACCGCGAAAAGTGACATTATGTTGGAAACTTCCCTAATTACAGCCACACGTGATCACTTTGACAGAAGGGCGCGTCGCATGCGGACTCACTTTATCCTTCCGCCAGAAGCACGAAATAACTCGATTGTTGCGCTTTTTCGGGTTAAAGCAATTACACGTGTCAGCAGTTGTTCATCAGCGATTAATATAAATTGTTGAAACAGTGTTAGTTAATACTGCATTTGCGGGTTTTAATTAAACGGTGGAACTATATAATGAAGGCGGTGTGATATTTGTTCTAAAATCCCAGCCTGCTCTACCTTCTTTTTTTCCTTCGGTGGAGGCCATGATGGGAGCCTGAGAGTTCAGCTGGAGCGAGAGGAGCGAGAAAAGAAGATGATTCCCCGGGACGGAACTGTCAAACCAATCTGTGCACATTTCTGATCTTTGTATAGTCTATATACAGTTAAGGTGGAGCCTGTCACTTTTTTTCAGATGTGTTCTTGGCAATCAGTCGATGACAATGTTGAATCGTTAGGAGGCTTTTGGATCGAAAAAGGAGGTAGCGTTAGCTATTGTTGCTAGCTAGCTGCGCTAGCTAGCTAGTTAGCTAGCGAGCTAGCTCCGTCTGAGTGACTGGATACGGGTTTCGGGAACCGGTGAGTTCTCTATCCTCTCGCTGTCAATCGCGGCGGCTGCGATTGAGCCATCGGCTTGGACCGTGTCTGGCATCTAAAGGTTTTTCCGAGGACAACTGCATGTATTTTATTCGGGGGTATTTGCAAGACGAATTGCAGGATTGGGAAAGTCGGGCCTGCACGGAGGAGCGGAGCAAGGCCCGTCTTTATGATCCAGAGGAAGCCTTTCTAATCCTACCGACAGCCACTGCTAGCTCTGCGGGCTAGCACGTCTCTGCGAGGACCTGCAAAATTCAGAGAGCAGCCAGCGACGGAGAGCAAGACCCACAGACTGCGACACACACGACCAGACAGCCGATACTAGAAAAACCTGTTTTCATCATTTACCCCTTATAGACTCCTGTCACCTGCTACAATGGCTGCGATTATAAAAGAAATGGTCAGCCGGAACAAAAGGAGATATCAAGAGGATGGGTTCGACCTGGACTTAACATGTATCCTTCCCTGTGTGCTTTATTTTCACAGCAGCCGGGACCAGTAAAGTGTTATAGTTGCATTGAGCAGCAGAGCTGGAGCCAGAAATGTCAGTGGAGTAACGTGAGGTAGTTAGCTCTGCTACTTAGCTAGCTGGCTAGTTGGTCAGACAGCGCAGCTTTGCTGTCACCCAGCATGTTTGAAAGATGGTGGATCTGTCAAACCAGCACGCATAAATGTCACAGTCACATTATAGCTGGAAAATCCCGCTCAACTGGACGTTAGTGTGTGTTTAAGAAGACGACAGAGCTTTTTAACTCGCATACCAGTCACCCAGCGGTGGACCAAGCTAAGTCAGGTTTTTTTAATCAGTGTTTAAAGGCAGGTAGATGGTGTGTAGTATTAATGTAGTAGTAATGTCCTTCTGTTTAATGGTTTTAATGGTCATACATCTAGATTGAATATATGCGACTTCATTATATGGTGGGTTTATAGCTGCAAAGACTCACCTTTCCTCACCTGTGTCCTCTGTGGGTGAGTATTCATTGATGGATCTTAACGACTCTTTGACAAATCAAATTAACTTCTTCCTTCCCTTATCCTCTGTGGAGATGCAATCATTTCCAGATTTAAAAATTGCTATTTCTGGCCCCTCTGCAGGACTCATTTCTCATCTGTTACCACTGATAATAGTTGACCTGGTTCCCCAGTGCTGCATCGCTGGTACTCAAGTTGGTACTTTTACCTGTTTGGCTGGTGATTATCTAGATTAACACCTGATGTGGTTGACCATGGCCAGCTAAATGCAAAATCTAATGTGTGACAGTGCTTAGAGTGGGTCATGGTTGGTGATGTCAAACCGCCTTTTCTGCCTTTTGAGTGCAGAGTTTGATATTTCTGGTTTCAGAGCTGCGAACAAGTAGTTGATTAATTGATGAGTCAGTCACACACAAGATAAATCTGCAACACTTGATTTTAATGCAAAAATGAACTGCATCCAGCTTCTCAAATGTGACAGTTTGCTGGTTTTCTTACTCTTCTGTGAGAGTAAATTGAATATCTTTGTTTTGGACTGTCGGCCGGTTAAAAAGAGACATTTGAAGATGTCAACTTGGGCTCTGGGAAATTGTGATGTGCACGTTTTACAAATTTTTTTTGGACGCTTTTATACACTAAATGATTAATCGACTAACTGAGAAAAGTATTTGTCAGATTAATTGATAATGAAAACGATTAGAAGTTGCAGCCCTATCTGGTTCCATGCAGCATGTGAAAAATTAACCAAGCCTTCGTATTTATGAGTATAATTCGGTTGTTATCAGTATTGTTGCATTATACTGCTGAGTAAAAGAAATGTAAAGCTGAGTGCTAGTTTCCTTGATTTGACACTGTAGATGACTTATTGAGATGTCAGCTGGGCTGTATGTGTGGCTGCAGATGTTGAAACGTGTACAGCACAATGTTTGATCAGATGCTTCTCACCTGCTTTTATAATGTGGTAAAGCTCGTGTCATGTCTGTCGGCGGGAGGACTTTGTGCCCTGTGCAGGTGTGAAGGGGGCACGCCACTCAAAAGTGGCATCTTTCTCTGGCTTGAAGTCTCCTCTGTTGTTCAGATGTGGGCCCTTTTTGAACCATCCCTTTTATCATTTTTGGCATGGTGTCTAAAAACAATATGGGCTCTCTGCAGTTATGTAATGCAGTATCACAGTTCTGGGAATTGCCCTTAAAATAGAGTTGCCAGTGATCTTGTATCAGTGTTGCTGTCTGAGTGCTCTCTCCCTCTCTTACCCTCTCAACCCACCACCTCTCCTTTGCTCCTTTTCTTTACTACTCCCACTCTAATTCTCCCTCCCTCTGCTTGCCCCCTTTTCCTCTGCTCTCCTCCTTTCCTGTCTTCCCCACCCCCTCCTCGCTCAGCGCTCGCCGGTTCCCACTCTCCCTTTCCCCCCCTCTCTCTTGCTCTCAGTTGTGGATTTGGCGTATGCATAGAGCTGAGGCAGGGCTGGCTTTAAAGAAAAGGCGTGCCTGAAACGGCAGATTTTCTCCTTTTTTTTT
>NTHP01000113.1:542902-601828 GCA_003416845.1 Oplegnathus fasciatus | reverse complement strand
AGTCTGGCCTACAAAGAGAAGATAAGCCCAAGCTGGTAACCCCATTTCCCTTCCATCTGTTGGTAGCAGTTGTAGAGCATGGCTGCACTCACCAGGACCTGGCAACCCATCCCCCAAGCCCTCTTTCTCTGGCTGACTGCACAGCTGTGTTGCGTTTGGATTAGGCCAAGAATAAAACAGGAAGTAGAAATTAAACAAAAGCTTAAACACACACACACACACACACACACTCACACACAGAGAGAGAAACACACACACACACACTCACACACAGGCAGTGTAAGTTACCAAAGACTCAGCAGCAGCACCAGTGACAGCCTGTGGAAAAAGTGCACACACCCACACGTGTAGACCATTGCGCGCACACACAAATATACTACAGTATGAACAAAGTCATACTCTGCCTCCCACAGACTCACATAAGCCCAGGCAGGACCACAGGCATATCATTTCTCTGTGCCCACACTCATGCTCACACATATGGTCTTTTTACATGCTAAGTGCCTCTCTGCCTCTGCTCCCCTCTTCATGGTGGTCTGCTGCGGCGGCCGATGAGGAAAACTAGCAAACACGCTCAATCAGA
Organism: Oplegnathus fasciatus; assembly: GCA_003416845.1. Lineage (NCBI taxonomy): Eukaryota > Metazoa > Chordata > Actinopteri > Centrarchiformes > Oplegnathidae > Oplegnathus > Oplegnathus fasciatus. Next base: position 601,245 of record NTHP01000113.1, on the reverse strand, counting down.
CTTGGAGCATGCCAACGTAATGATGCTAATATGGGAGTATTTTGGTTACGGGATGACACGCAAACACTATGTTCACAACACAAATGACTATGAATGAGATAAAGACAACATGATTACTCAATAGTACCAGATATGGACACCAATGACTTCCAGAGATGTAGAAACACTTGATTTCTTGCAGAGTTTTTTAATTAATCCACTACATTAAAGCTGGAATCCCATCCAGCTTTGCTTTGAAAGAGATTAAGACGAATATGAAAATAATTACTGCTTTTATCAGCATATTATTAAACTTAATCTTTTAGGCCAAACTTCACGAAGACCTTATGGTCAAAAGACTCATTCTGCCTATGAAAGTAGCACCCAAACAGCATAAATCTGAGTAAAACCTTCATAAGAATACATTAGGTGTTGAATATTACCACTCATCTGTCGTTGTGCAACATTTTAGCTCTTAAAAGAGTCATTATTTTCTCTGCTGTGAACTTGGTCCCACTTTCAGCAAAGCCTCTGCGTGGTTTCTCTTTTTGTGTGAATGCACCGAAATAGCCCGGCGATAGCACACAGGAACTGTGCTGAATGAGGAAGTGGAATTGGGAAGAAGAAGGAGATGTTTGGAAACACGTAGCCGTACGTACGCGGCGGAGCAGCAACACAGTTAGTTCAGCTGGCAAGGTGCATTTGATGGAAACCCATTAAAGTGCTTCTCGTCATGAGTTGGACCAACTGTTAATGAATATACGGTAAATGTTTTCAGATGTTATTTTTACTGTCAAGACCTGAGTCACCTAATGAGTCACACGCGCTCTGTTTCTCTCTCTCTCTCTCTCTCTCTCTCTCTCTCTCTGTGTGTGTGAGTTTTTGTTGACATGGATATGCCAGCATGCTTGTCAGTCTGTGTGTGTTTATGTGTGTCTTCATGAATAAGAGAAGCACATGGAAACACTTACTGTATTGCTGTCGCCGCTGACCCCTCCCCTTCCTCTACACACACACACACACACACACACACACAAAAGTACTTATTCTCTCTATGTGATCAATGAAGAGCACATGTGTGTCCATTGTACCGACTAATACGCAACATGCATAGCCGGAGGCACAAAACATGGACAGAAGCATATCAGCTTTACCACAGGGCTCTACATACATGCAGCATACAAGCACACACACACATTTCCACAACAGAAACTTGTGTGTTGCTTGGCTGCGATAGTGAAAAGTGCTCCTGCTGCAGGGCTTTAATGTATATGAATCTGTGTGTATATGAAAATGTACGTTCATGCACAAGAGTCTGTGCATTTATCAGACTTTACTTTGACAGGCTCTGTTCTCTACCTGACTTTTACCCTGAAATCTTAGAGCGGGCGTAATCCTTCCCCCGAGCCTCCTCCTCTTCCTCGCTCTCTTCCCTCTCTCCATCTAGTGTCATCAGGAGGGTAATATGAGGCATATGGCTGCTGATGACAGTCCCTAATCCTCACGCTGATGACTGATAGTTACCCGCGCACTCCTCATCCCCATCTCATCCTTATATACCAAGAACAAGGGAGGGAGACGCAGGCGTGTCGGCTGATACTCTCTGCTCAGCCTCCGCGTCCCTCCACTCCCAGCTGAGAGTCATTATCTGAAATGACTGATGTGAGAACGGCTGATGGACAAGACCGATATTAGTGTTTGTGCCGGAGAGTGAAAGTTAGAAATGGTGCTGCAGAGTTTCAGAGAAGAGAAATTGCTGCAGGGTTCTACAGTTCATGAGATGTATGAAAAAAAGGGCATATACCGTCCATTTTTAGAGCTTGTGGAGGATATATCGAGTTCTGGTGGTTTTTTTATTTGTTACCAACACAGAGACTCACAATTGATCACCTTCAGCAAATGATGCATCCAGAGACCGGTCTGGATTAAAGCTCAGGTAGGCAACTTTGGAGAAACAAGCAAGAGTAAGCTAGATTTTGGAAGCATCCAACCAAAAAAATCCCAGCCCCTCCTTTCAGGCCTCCCTCCAAAGCCGCTCCCGCAAAACACATGAATGCTGGAGGACGAGTCCATGAGAGAGCGCTGGGGAGAGGAGTGCAGCGCATCGTTGTCATCGCTAACCGTATCCAACTACCTCATGTCTCATTCACATGCAAGAAAACACCTAACATTATCATAATGAATGTAAACAGCTAGCTAGCTTTAGCAATATGTCTGCCTAGCCTAGTGGAAGACTGCAATCATGCGCAATGAGTGCATGGGCAGGGTACGCGCAGGTAGACAGGAAGGTAGGCCATCCAATCATTTCATGTGGGCCAAATGAAATGATTGGACGGGCTTAGTACAGGCCTGCGGCAGCCACAGATACCAGATTTTTTTCTTTTTTTTTGTCAGAGCATTTGATTTATTGATTGCTGTCGGGATGTTAAGAGAATTTCAACAAATATAACAAAAAATGCTTCTAAAATAAATTGCCTACACTAGCTTTAAAGTGAGCCTATAACTGTGTTTCCGTCCACCTGTTTTTATGCTCATTTTCAATTTGTGCAAAAACCCCCAATGGAGTGGATACGACAGAAATTTGAAGTCCAAATATTGCAAAAATATTTTCACACTTGAATAAATCATGACGTACATGAAGCATGTGACTTAAACCACTGAAGAGACGAAAATATCAGATCTGTGTGGAGTGACAAGGAGACTGTAACCTTCCTCAAATTAAACATGGTTTTCCACTGTTTGAGGTTTGACTGGTGGTCTTTTAATTATCTTGTTGCACCCTCTTCTTCTGCAGTGGTTTAATGGCACCTGACTGGAGAATTAGCGCCACCAGCTATTTATATCGATGAGCTCAACTCCTAATATCAACATAAGGTAGTGCATGGAAATACACAATAATTCAAATTTTCTTTTGCAGATTTTCTGGAAATTTAGTTAAAATTTGCGTTACATTTGAGTGGAAACGTGACTTACGTAACATTTGCTGAACAGCAGCCACTGTGGCCACAAGTGGCAATTACAAGATTATGGTTAATTCGATGACATTGTAATAATATTTTAAAAACTGTGAATTTGAATAACTGTGGTGCATTGGCAGCACAAGCAGAGAAAAGTAATACATTTGACAAAATAATCTTAACTTAACGCCCACTTATTCCTGAGCTTTCAACCACAACTGACAACTGACCAAAATCCATACAACTCCAATCTGCTGATGAAGGTCATGAGATGCGGTTGAAAAAGCTGGTAAGCGGAACTTGAGGTAAGATAAATTGCTGAAACTACCACTTTCAAGGTCAGGAGTCATAAAATCAGCAAACTGACTCAGTGATGTCAGTTCCAGGACGATATCTATCCGTAGTCTCCATCCATTGGTCATACCAGACCAACTAAGGCTGAAGCAGCCAAAACCCCTGAGTGTCCTGAATTTGCCAATCTAGATTTTATTGCTTATGAGTTCAACTTTTCATTTGTAAGAGGAAGAATGTGTTCACTTTACACAGATATGATGCAAAAGGAGGAATTACAGACCTGACAGTCTTTGTTCTTCTCTAATAATAAAGAAGAGGCCTGGTGATTCTGAGCTGGTCTTTTCATTCTGGCTGTATTCTCTGTGTTTAGTTCATTCACGTATATAAGATTCATTTGGCTGTTGTTGAAGGCGAATTACAGTTTCCCTCCACATACACACACATCAGGAGCAGTTTGGGGTTGAGTGTCTTGCTCAAGGGCACTTGAAGGAATAGTTTGCCATTTTGATAAATATTCTTAATCACTTTCTTGCTGAGAGTTAGGCGAGAAGATCAACACCACTGTCATATTTGTCCATTAAATATGAAGCTACAGCCAGGAGACAGTTAGCTTAGCTTAGCATAAAGACTGGAAACAGGGGGAAACAGCTAGCCTGGTTTTGTCCAAAGGTAACAAAATCCACCTACCAGCAGCTGTAAAGCTCACTAATAAACACGTTATATCTAGTTTGTTTTATTTGTACAAAACTAAGTCCAGTCTTTATGCTAAGCTAAGTTATGCTAACCATCTCCAGTGGTGGAAGAACTGCTGAGATCTTTTACTTAAAAGTGCTCTATGGAGTTTTTAACTGGTTATGAAACAGTCTCAATTTAATACCCATGCCTCTATATGGCCTACATCAGCAAACAAGACCATCAGTGAGAAGATTGGCTGTTTCTATTAGTTTCTAATAGCTATTCTTAATGCCTGCCACCGGGTCGGATTTTTCCGCAACATCAGACGAAACGGTGCTGGGTTTTGCTCTGAGTGAATTCCAGTTGCTTCAGCCGCTAACTGAAGGTCCGTCTCTGGAGCTGCCACCCGCTCTCCTCCCGGGAAAGTAGTCTCCTTGCAGTGGGGAGTGAAACGGAGGGAACAGGTAACGCTAGGTGAAACACTACCGCCACTGTCCACAGGGACCGCCAAAATCAACACAAAATGAAAAGTTCCACAGAGTTGCTTTAAGTAAAAGTACCAATGCAACCGTGTAGCGGTACGCTGTTACAAGCAAAGGTCCCAATCAAAATTGTGTCAAATGTACTAAAAACATCAAAAGTAAAAGTACTAATTATGCAGAATGACCCAGTGGTGCTGTTTAAAAATAGCTGTTTTAAAAATGTATATATACTGTGACATTTTAAAAAAATCTCTTCTTTCTAATTGTGTTTGGCACAGCTTATTTTCCCTTATCTTCCCTTAAGTGTTTTAAGAATATGTCTGTCAATGAGTAAAAGTACAGGGTATGTTCCTACCTATCTACAATACAGAATAGTTTTAACTTTTACTTTGAGAGTTACAAATGTGGAAATCTGCACTAACAGAGTGGTGCTATTGTTTTCTTAGTTACTCTGTGGTTGAACTGCTGAGGTGGATGAATTTGCATTGTCTAAGAGGACTAAAATCACACTGTGCAGCACTTTAGTAAGCAAGTTACTCGATGTACCAGTTTGAAAATCTTCTAAATTTAGATAAAGAAATCTTATGGTGACATTTTAAAATGCTGTGTGACAGGATGCAGAGTGCTGCAGCCGTGAAACTATCGAGAGGAGAAAGTGTGATATAAATAGTGTCTCATGCTCGGTTGAACGCTGCGCGCTTCGCCCAGCGGTGGGAACTCCGGGGTGTCTGTACAACAGACGCGAGACGAGTTTGACTCAGCGCTCTGACAGACTGAGGAGACTGACATGTGATAAGGACTGACAGAGACAGAGAGGCAGACAGCTCTCAGAGGTGTGAAAAATATTTTCAAGTCGGAAATGCTGGGGGTGAAGATTTTATCTTGACTGTTTATGTCTGCACCAAGCACACACACACATCTGCACAATGTGTGGTTACTTTAGATTCAGTCACTCTCCAGGCGTGTTTGTGTGCGTTTTACAGGCACTCACCGGGTCCCTGCTCCTGAGTGTAGCTGGGTGAGTGGTTGCTGTGGGTGTGCAGGGATTGCGCCCTCTGTTGGCGGGCCGAGTCGCAGGTCTGGTTGGGGTGCCAGGCCTGTTTGCAGTGGTAGCAGAACTCAGCGCCGCAGCCTTCTCTACGACACACCAATCTGGGACAGCTGGCACAGCCCGAGGCGATGACGGCAAATCTGAGAGGAAGAGACAGACAAAGAGAGGGGTGTTCAATAATGTGGTGACTGAAGAAGTCAAACTATAAGTCAGAAAACATTTATTGATTATTATGATGCGATAAGTGACAATCGAACAGTATATTAAAGCAGAATTTTTGATATTGACATTGAATTAAAAGATTCTGTGGAATAAGAAAGTGTTGTTAGCGCTGTTGATCCCACTGAGGATCAACACCAGTTGGCTGCTCCACATTTTTTAGTCTGAACATCTGCCAGACACCCACATATAAAACTGAGGGCAGCCACTCACAGCTCACGTGCTTCTACACTACCTGCACAGCACGAAGACCGAGAAGAGCCAAAGCAACTGATTGATGATCAAAGTCGAGCAAGCCACAAATATTCCAGTCTAATATTTTTTTTTGTCAAACCAGACCTTGACTGTTTGCGAATTCTTGGCTGAGATTCGACAGGTGGTAAGAGGGCTTCAAAGGGATGCCCATGTTGCTCAGTTTCTGTTAAATGTATAAAGCCTGATCACACCTGCATTTATAACAGCACCATTTCAGACCAAATTATTTCAATGGAATTGCTGCAATTAGTGGACTCCCAGTTTATCTGGTGAACCCTGACATGCAAATTTGCACCATTGACTAATTGCAAACCAGCCTGACAATGCTGATCTTTGAGGGAATGGAAACTCCAAAATGGAAGAAGCTATCGTATTAGCTTAATCGCACAACCCAAACCTAAATGACTCTGCTCTGCCAGAGTATAAACTTCTCCACAAAAGAGATGCAGCATAGTTTGAAGTCAGTCATGAGACAGCAGTGGTGCAAATAGGTACAAAAATATTTTTGCTATCATGTTAGCCCTTGCTAAAATTATGGCTCACTGCTGAGAGTTTTCTGAGAGTCTTTCTGTCCCCTGGTAGTCAAAAATAGCCTAACCTCTAAACTTAAATTATTTGATTTTACCCTTTTCCCACACCACACCACCAACATTATCACACACAGTATTCTGTATCTGCTTGTTGCAACATTTCCTTACAATGATATGATGCTGACACTGAGCCCAAACCACAGAGTTTGGCAACATGTTACATAATTGAGATGTAACTATAGAAATGCAGCCAACTGTTAACTCAGCGTTAGTTTCTAAGAGATGAAGACCTCCAATATGGCCACTACTAGGAAACATTACACAGCCTGAAAGCTTTTGGTAGACTGAGAGGAGAGAGAGAAGATTGCATCAATGGAGTAATCACTTAGTAACAACATTGAGAGAGGAGGGGATGAGGTTAATCAATATGGATTTCAGAAAGATCAATATTGAGAAAGGAGACAGAGAGGAGCAGAGTGTTCACTGTGGCGAGGCATGTAAATACAGCAGTGATGGAGTTATTCTGAGCGGCCTGACACAAAGGTTGTGTTTAGAAGCGACACAGTAAAAAGGTCAAACCAGCAGGTGTTCTATTTCAACTCGCATTGATGGACCACGTTATGCAAAACGTGACAATCCAGACTGCTATGGATTCTTTTTTTATTCAAGAAAGTGCAGTGACTCATGAGGAAATAGCAAAAGTGTTCAGAAATGTTGCAACAGTAAGAAAATCCCCCAAAACAAGTCACTTGTTCTTTGGCTTGTGGTCAAACTTTCCACCAAATTTCATTGAAATTTTTCATGTTTTTGAAATATCCTGCCAACAATTAAACAGACACACCCAAAACGAATATAGCTGTCTCTGTGGAAATAAAAACTGACCATTTTTTTCTGTTAACTTCATGTTGTGAACTGAAGTTCAGCCAGCACACTTCTAAGCAAATAATGATAAATATAGAAAAAGGGTGGCATTTTTTAACAGTAAGGACAAAAAAAGGCAATTAAAGAGAGGGAAAGAGAGACTGAGATATAAGCTGTCAATCACTGAAGAAATCACAAAGGAGGCCAGTCATCAACTACTGTCACCAAGCTAAGTGGGAGAAAACATGTTGGAGGAGTGATAACAAAAGCAGACTGGGATTTTAACATTTTTTTCCCTTTTTTCTACCCCGACAAACAAAGACGATGCCAGTTTTCTGCACGTTTGTCGGGTGCTCCAAGTTTTACTATTAAAAGAAAGAGGAGCGGTGAAGAAGCGACAACATGACAAACTTGTAACTGTTTTGGCACGCCTCCAACACGACGGCCCCAACATGTCCCTCATTACCACCTCTGCAAACGCCGTGACAGGCCTGTTCTCGGGCCGGAATAAATTAATGGATATCAGAGGAGACGGGAGTTCACTTTCCGAGGACAAGATGAGACAGGACCTGGCATTCCTGCAAAGACACTGCACCCTGTGTCTGTGAGGATTTAGACATCACTTCTGTCTCAAAACATATATAGATCTGCAAAAAGCAGTGTCTTCTGTAACGATGAAACAAATCCTTTTTTAAACTATCCACAGTGTTTTCAACAGGCCTCAAAAGTCAAACAGTCACTAAACTGACTCAACACTTAAATAACTGTCAATTCAACTAACGGAAACAAAAACAGAGATGCCTGTTTTACATTTTTTTCTGCAACATCAGCGCTCTGGTTCAAGCTCGCCTAAACAGAAACAGAACAGCAGTTTCAAATGAATAATGAACAAGCTCTTCACAAGAGAGACAATTTTTTAACCATTTCCTTTTTTTAAAACTCACTCCAACCGCCATGTGAAAACCCTGTTTTCCCATTTCCCAAAACCCCATTTTCATCACTGTTTGGTATTTTCCTGACCTTGAAGTTCACTTTGACCATCTGTCAGGACAGGTGGGAAGTTCATTCAAACGAGACAGCACAGAGGTTTGGTATTTTGGTGGAAACTGGGTCTTAGACTGATGCTTAAAATGTAAATAAATGATTCTAATTGAAGGCTGTCCAAACAGTAGATGCATTTAAATTGGCATCAAGCTCAATTTCATGTCAATCTATCCAATAGTTGTTGAGACATTTCACGGAAAATCACAAATGTCAATCCTAATGGTGGCACTAAAGGTAAAGTCAGGGGATCACCAAAGTCATTTGGATTCATCTTCTTGGAGCCATGGATATCTATACCAAATTTCATGGCAACCATCCAGTAGTCATTGAGATATTTCAGTCTGGACCAGCTCAGTGGACAGAACGACCAACCATCCCTACAGCTGTGCTGCTAGCATGGCTAAAAAACAACTAGAGAAGAAGAGAAAGATACAGCATATGTGTGTTTGTCTTCTTTATCTGGCTAACTCTGGACTTGTTGCGGTACAAAGCACATGTTGCCACGACAGATTTTTCCTGGGAGAGCATCCCACGTCAACGCTGTCTCACGATTGGTGGATTTGGATGCAGCGCTGAGAGCAATTTGTGCTGACATTTCCAGGACGGGAGAGGCAAAAAAAAGAGACAAACAGGGAGGGACAGAGGAAGATAAAACAAAAGCAGATACAAGGTGGGTAAGGGGGCATGTGAGATCATGTAGATGTAAATGTGAAACACAACAAGACACGGAAAGAGATGGAGGAGAGGAATGAGAGGCGGAGGAGTTTTATGAGTGCTGACATGCTGCGTGTTGAGAGGAAACGTGCACAGACAGTCCTGTCAGTGTTCAGCTCCACCAAGAGCCACCTGGGAATCCTGCTGAGCCTGTAAATGCAACGTTACGCTAATAGCAGGCTGCATTTAACACCAGGATGAACTGAATGTGCATCAGTCTGACTCACACAGAAACATGAAAAACACGAGCACACATTACGTGTCAGTCAACAACAAAGGCACAGAAATTCAGAACAATGACACACACAATGCCCACCGAGTCCAGTGAGCACGTATTGATCTGTCTAATTAAGTCCCAACTCCTGTTACCCCTGGCAACGCTCCCTCTATGCCGCATCGATAGTCGCCATAGCAACTGACAGCCAGAGGAGACGGCAGAGGGCCACTCTTTGTTCTCACTGGATGCTCCGGCCTGACAATCAAACAGACCCGGACCTTACTGGTCAGATGAGAAGAGCAGGTCGGAGGTGAACAACTGTGTTATGACGATTAAGATGAGAAGTCAGAAAGATTTTCCAGTTTTTAGACATTGAGTGGATCATTTTCATTTTTGGGGGGTTGAAAGAACACTGAAACCGAAAGACAGAGGAGCTAAGTCTTTGTTTGTCACTGTGTAATGTGTCACTGCTCTGGTTGTACATATCCGTCTGAAGCTGTGCTGCACAGGAAAAGCTTCTACATTCATATATATTATCAAGTGAGCTGTTCTGATGCTTATCAAGGTTTCTGTTATCATATTTTAAGGTTTAGTTTTGGTCTAGCAGCTCAAGATAACATTAACATGTTTCATGATGTCTGCCAAATACATGAGGAATTGTTTGGTAGCCTTAAAAAAAGCATTTAAAGTACCTTTACTATTATTATTTTACCAATGACTTGCTTTAAAGCAGCATTAACTGATTTTCTGGCCTCTTAGAACAAGCTAAAAACACAACTTTAACTTAGTATATCCTTTACACATCCAGCGGACACAAAGCAACATTAGGATTAATTTGGAGTCGTGTTTGTGTCCACCTGATGAATCTTTAGTCCAATATTCACCCTCTTTTATCTCTGTTTTTGCTCTCCACCAACTCCTGAGGGAAATATCTGTCTCTTTAGCTGCTAAATTCTCCACTATGTTCACCAGCTAGTCGTTAACTTTGTTTGCTGCTGTTTTGTGCTGAGCAGGTGGTGTACTGTGGGTTGATAGAGCTAAAGAAACAAATAACAAAAAAAGGAAATTAAATAAAAACAGTTTAGAGAAGCTCAAAGCAACAGTCTGAGATTCACTGGTATTTTGTTTCCCTGAAAATCATTTAGGATTCCATCATCTGCAGGCCAGCTGTACTTAGGCACCAGAAAATTCACAGAAGTTATTGTAAACTGCAAACAACCATTCATTTTATCTGCTGTTTTGTAATGTATCTAACAGGATGTTATGAGGATGTAAATAGGCAACCAGTCCATTTTGAATTGGATCCAAACTGACTCTACATTTACCTTTCACTTCTCTGTTACTGTCGTTTACATTGTCTACTGGATATCTTTTGAAAAAAGAGAAGAGATAAGATACAAAAACCAGGTCGAATTTACATAACTTTCCCACAAGTGGGCCAATATGCAACACACACACACACACACATACAATACGCCCATTCTCAGCTATAAACACTCCATTCACAGATGTATGGAAGGAAATTCACACCTATTGCTCCGTTTCTGTGGAAGCCACCTCTCCGGTGACCAACAGTCTGAAGCTGTAGCTGCCAGGTATGTGTGTGTGTGTGTGTGTGTGTGTGTTTACAGAGCTGTTTCTGTCTCCAGCCCGGGCTGTTTGTGGTGAATAATAATTTGGACTTAGTCAACTTTTCTGATTTAAAGAGGTGGTGAGTCACTGCTGGCGTCAGACAGAGGATCATCCCGGTAAATATGTAGGTCAGCAGTCCACCTCTCCTCCTGTGATACTGTTGATGCAAACACACACTTTGGCTTTGGGTTATTTTTTACCAGGTAATTGTTCTGACTTAAATGTATCCCTTGTGTGCTTATTTTAACCTTCGTAACCTACATGACTAACTGCAACCTTTATCCGATAATTATCCACCCCTAACCCTAAAATTCCTACTTTTGTCTATGGGGGCTGGCTTGAATATATTAACCTTCCTAAAACAACAGTTATAATAGCAATTAAATATGCCTCTTCATCCCCACTGAGAGTGAAAATCATCCCAAATCACAGAATTATGCTCAGGCTTAGTCTACAAAAACAGGGAACTATAAAAACAGAAATGTTCGTTGTCACTCGGTGCTCACATGGTTCTGACAATGACAGCAGAGGTCTGACACAATACAGACAGTAAAAACACCAAACCTAATTAAACTTAAAAAGGAAGACTGAACTTTGCAATATTCCTCAGAAAAAAACAGAGACCAAAGCAGTTTAGTCTGCAGATTGAGATGAAATGTATTACAGATATTATCAGTCTCCAGAGAACACAGTAATTCATCTGTGACCCCTGACTTTACATCTAGAGTCATTGTCAAGTCACAGTTCCTCTTTTACCGACACTTTAGTCCACAACAAAGTATCTCACAAAATCACATGTTATTTATGGTCCCCAGAGGTTGAACCCTGATGTTTTATTATCTCCCTGACTGTTGTGTTAATCATGAGGCCAAAATGTCCACAGGAAGTATTAAAATTAAATGAGCAGACTGTTGCCAGTTGCCAGTTTTGATAAAACCATTTAAAGGTTTATCTGTGACAAATATAACAGCATCACAAGTAGAGAAAAAGTTATACATTTACTGAACTGACTCAGTTGCTTTTTAGTTGGTAGCTCAAGTTTTCTAACATTAGCTAACATTAGCCACGGTAGGCTACCGGTCACACCAGACCAAATAAGGCTGAAGTAGCAAAACCGCTGAGTGTAATAAACTGAGAAAGGGTTTTTGGGATAATAATATTAAGCTATTAAAAATATAAAAAGATAGTATAACAGTAGCACAAATAGATAAGAGTCAAAAGGTCAGACTGAGTTAATGCTGACTACACAACAATATCTGCCTTAGATTTGCAAACATTAACCACCATAAGCTTATGTAATGACCTGAGCTTTAAGTTTTTATTTGTAAGAGGAAGTATGTACTACCTACCATTTTAAACACTTTGTAAACTTTCCAATATGTAAACATTGTGCATGAGTCATCTCATAATCTAAAAGGCAGGAAATTTGCTGAGCTTCACGCTCCAATGGAGATAAACTGTTTTAATTTTAATGACCCGTTGTCTTTCTTCGAGTAAAAAAACAAAGTTTCACAGCCTACAGACCTGTTGAATACTCCTAAATTTATAAAAGAATATAGAAAATATTAAATCTAAAGAAAATTCCACCCTATAGTTTTTGTTTTTCCGCCAAAAACTATGCACCCTTTATGTAGGGGTATGACACACAGTCATGGAGAAACAGAAACACACATACACACACGAAGGCACATATAGACAGATTTATGCAAAGATACCACACAGACGCTATGGCCTTCCCCTGTGACAATACCTGTATTACTGTACAAAACCACAGCAGAAAAATATCACAGAATATCTGCGTTCCTCCTTCCCACACACACAGAAACACAAACACAATGAATCACTCTTGCTTTCTATGATGAAACAAACGCCTCTCATTTGTTCCAGAAACCTAACAAGAGCTGCTCTACCTCCAAACCCATCTGACTCTCCCCTCCTCCGACCACAGGGTGAGCTTTACAGCCCTCTAACCCAGTTACAGTTTCTCCCTCCACTTTCAAATTCAACTTCCTCAGCCCGTCATTCTCTCTTTAACAGAGCAGGTCACGCTGGTTCTTGATCTCTTCCGGCCAGACAGAGAAATACAGTCATTTATGTGGATTCTGAAGCAATACAGCTCCTCTGAAATCCAGGCAATTACAGGTGAAATAATGATGAAATAACAGTAACTGAGTGAGTGATTTGATGCATGAGAGAGAGAGAAAGAAAAAGAAAGAGAATGAGAGAGAAAACAGTTAATAGACAAGTAGAGACAATGATATTACAGCTATTGGCCTGATAAAGATGATATAACAGCCATCCTGTAGACTAAAGACTGATGTGAGCTAAAAGCTGATGATGAAACCAGCTGTGACTTCTTACATTTTAATCTGAACTTTGTTTATTTGTCCTGGCTTTGAGAGTCTAAATGACATGAAGTTCTTTTTCAGATATGAAACTACTTCTGGCAACACTCCCCGCATTTAATCAAACATCTGTCACGGATAATGAAAGGCCTCCGGCTTTACTACATTTTCACTTTTTGTCTCACTCGTAGTAGTTTAGTTTCTGTTTCTCGCAATTACTTAGTGTTTTTTATTAAAATTGCACATGCTGAATTCCCTTAAGGGCAATAGAGTTAATTTCAGTTCCGGGACAAACCTTTGAGCAAATGAGAGATAAATGCTCTTAAGCTATTTCATATTTTTACAGCTTAATCTCAGATCAGATAACTTGATAATATCACAGAAACAGGAAGATGGAAACAAACAAAGCTGAAACTGGTGCAGACCAGCAGCTTAAAGGCTTATTCTGACCTCTAAAACATTCAAAGCTACATAACTAACTACATAACCAGTTCCAACCCTAAAATTGTCCTTTTTTCCTATGAGGACTGGCCAGAATGTCCTCAGCATACTCACACAGTCCACTGAACTAGTGCTGAAACAATAAGTTTATTAATTTATTATTCGACTGATACAAAATCAATTGTCAACTATTTTGGTCATCCATTATTTGTCTAAGTCTAAAATATCAAACATTTGCTGGTTCAAGCTTCTCAAATGTAAAGATGCGCCGCTTTTCCCTGTTTTAAGATGATTACAGCTCAGATATCTTTGGGTTTTGGGTTGTGAAGATTTGAAGGTGAACTGGGGCCTTCAGAGCTTCTGCCAGGACATTTTTATAGACTACTAAAACATTGACTGCAAAAATATTAGTTGCAGTCCTACACTGAACACAGAGAGGAAATAAGTCAGAGATATAAACATGTAGGCTGGCCAGCAGGGTAAATACACTTGATAATATTATAGAAACAGAAAGATGGAAACAAAAAAAGCCTGAAACGAGCCAGCTGTGGACCTTAAATAAAGAGGACAGCAGGGAGGACAGGGCTGTAAACAGTTTCTTACCCGCAGTCAGGGGCCGGGCACCATCGGCAGTCTGGATCGGAGGCGAGGCACCTCCGCAGCAGGAACTCCTCATACTTCTCCAGCAGGGCCGCATCATCCAAGATGTCCGCCACCTGTTGCGGGGCCAGTCTCTCAGCACACTCGGGGCAGCTGAGCTGGACTCGGCTCTCTGTGATTTCAATGCGGAGGTACTGCCGCAGGCAGCAGAGGCAGGAGCGGTGGCTGCACCCCAGCAGCTCGGGGAGCTGTTCGGCGGGCTGGCGCACCAGGCACAGGGGGCACTCCAGGAGGTTGGCCTCCCCGGAGGAGGGGGCTCCACCCAGGGACGGCTGGCTGGAGGAGAGTGGCTTTGATGGGGTGCTGGAGGCAGCATCCTGGGGGGTCGTGGCGGCTGTGGTGGTGGTCGTTGTGGGTGTAGCAGAGGCTGCAGCGGGCGCTGAGCTCAAGGCAGAAGGGAGAAGCTGTTGTTGTGTGTGGTGATGATGGGATAAAGGGGTGGCTGCTCCTCCTTTGGGGCCCCTGGTGCCCCGAGAGCCCCGTTTGCTGTGAAAGAGGCTGTGAAAGGAGATGCGGCCCCGGCGTTTGCCCGCACGGCACTTAGGGTTACCACTCACCGAGGAGTGAGGTGACTCTGAGTCCTTTTCTGAGCCCATTTTCCCAGAAGAGACACACAGGGCCGGTTATTGTCCCCTGACACACGTTAAAGTATCACAGAGGGACACTCAGCTACACAAACACACACTCTGTCACACACACAAGGGAGGATTTGTCCACTTGTGAAAGCCAAACTGGAATGCAAATGCTACTCAAGTTCCTGTTAGAAAAACTTGAGTGAGTCACGCACTTTTCTTCCTTTTATGAGAAACAAAACATTATCAGGAAAAGACAGAGCGAGATAACAGAGAGGCAAAAACTGAAAATGAAAGAGACTGTGCAAGTTCAAAGTAAAAAAAAAAAAAAAAAATCCCCTTCGGCTCCCAGAGTTTCTCTCTTGACTCGAAAAGGTTCACAAAGAAGAAAAACTACCAAGTCTTTCATCTACGAAGCAGATGTCGAGGTCAGACATTACTGTGATTCTCACTGTCAAACAAAAAGATTAATGTCACCTCCAAAGAATGACTCTGCTTAAAAATAGAGAGGGTAAAAAAGGTAAATCCACAGAGCAGAGTTCAGTCTGAATGTCGTAATAATTCCTCAGTTTGGATTTAATTCTCTTCAGCTGTCTTCAGAGCCGCTCCTCGGCTCGTCTTCCTCTCCTTCTTGTTGAACGCCGGTCTCTCCGAACGGTCTTTTCTGTCAGGAAGAAGAGAGCAGGAAGTTAGCACAAAGAGCATGCTCAGTATGACACGCACCTCTCTTCCTCCCGCTGCTCTCTCTGCCTCTCTTTCTTTCTCTCTCTCTTTCTGTCTCTGCTTTGCTCTTCCTGGGTTTCAATGTGATCATTAACTCTTGTGACCCTGGACTGATAATCTATTTGAGCTAACCACACAGACTCATACATGCAGGAGAACGTCACACTATATGTGTCAAGTGACCATAATTGAAAGGTTGAAACACAACAAAATGTCATGAAGAGACACACGTTAAACCCCCAGTTAAACACATGACATCATCAACCAGTCTGACCAATCAAGTATTCATGTGAAACCAGTCTCTCTACCTCTCTCCATCACGCTGAGCACCGCAAGCTCTTCCTCCACTTCACACTGCGCTGCTAGTGCCGTTGCCATGGCGACGCTCACTATGAGCGAGGCAAACAGCGACCCACTCTGTGACTCTGGCACTTATGCATACGCACACACACACAAGCAGGAGCACAGTCGGGCATACACTACCAAAATGCATACACACACATACACAGGTATACACTCATACACAAATACATATTGTATTCTATATATAACAGATGTGAAAACACACACTTACACACATAAACGACACGTTCAAACCTGTCAATGAACACACACACGCAAGCTGAAAATCATCGGCCACACACACACACATACACACATTACATATATGTGCACACACACACCTCTGAATGAACACACGCAAGTGAAAAGTGATAATTATGTACATGCACACATACACACACACAGTTGAGCATACACACTGATACACGTAAATATACACTCCTAAAATGCACAAACACACACACACTTTCTACATACACATAAACATACATACGCTTTGAAAATCCAAACACACACACACACACACACACACACAAATAGACACGAAAACACACACATAAAACGACACATTCAAACAAACGAAAATCACCAGCCGCACACACACATCCCATGTATGTGCACACACACCCACGCACATCTCTGAACGTACACACACTCACACATGATAATTACATCCTGTGTCCTCACTACAATTACAGGCTGTGTGAGCTACGTCAAAGAGTGTGTGTGAGAGACACTTAAAAGCTCTTATGTGTTATTAAGTTGCATGTTATGTTTTGATTGCACATGTATTTTGTGTTGTTGTGTGTTTTAAATTCAGCTGAAGGGCTACATGCTTCTTAATGGGTAGAAAAAACCCTAAAAACGTACTTATTGAGCTGAAACAAGATATTTCTGAGAAGGTTTTCAGCGGCAGAATTACGTTACATACAATAAATCAATACTAAACTGAGTTTAAAAAGCACAAACTGATTCCGACAGCAGTGCAGATATTTTCTGGTTTTCTCTCTCTGACCAGCAAACGACTGACCGGCCTCTCTGACTGACTTAAGAGTTCACAAATCTGATTATGGCTGGTAGTCTAAAGAACACACACACACAAGGTAGTGCTGACCCAGCAAACGTCAGATCATTCAGCAGGTTGTGACCTGTGTGTTTGGGGAGTGTGTTCAGGTGATTGACAGATTAGCTGACCAATCACTGAGGAGCAGGCAGACAGAGAGACGTGCCAAGTGTTGGCTTCAGGCTAAACTGAAAAGTCTGTTATAATTTTCAGGTCATAAAAAAAGCAGACAACGCCAGGCTGATTACAGGCCTTTTTTTTATTTGGATATTTCTCCTAAAAGCTTCTCAGAAAGAATCAAGAGAACTGGGGAAACTGTTTCTTGTTGTATTTATGGTCATTTCTGTGTGCTTTAATTTACATTTATGCATTATTTTGGTGTTTTTAGAAACTTTTACAGCCACTCTGGATAGAATTTGAAAGTGTCTAACTTCTGTGACCCCCAGTGGTAGTGTCAAAACAACAGTGGTGGAAGAAGTATTCAGATCCTTTACTTAAAGGTGCAGTGTGTAGGATTTAGGGGGATCTACTGGCAGAAATTTAATTTAATATTCATAATTATGTTGTCATTAGTGTATAATCACCTGAAACTAAGAATCGTTGTGTTTTCGTTAGCTTAGAATGAGCCCTTCATATCTACATAGGGAGCGGGTCCTCTTTCACGCAGCCCGCCATGTTCCTACAGTAGCCCAGAATGGACAAACTGGCTCTAGAGAGGGCCTTTTGTGTTTTTATGTTGAAGTGGCAGCCACTGTAGGTTCTCCTACACGCTTGGAAAGGGAGGAATGAGGGGAGGGGTATTCAGTTGGTTGCAATCTGCAACCTCACCGCTTGATGCCACTAAATCCTACACACTGCTCCTTTAAGTAAAAGTAAACTCTACAATACCACACTGTGAAAATACTCCACTACAAGTAAATGTCCTGCATTCAAAACCTTACTCAATAAAAGTATGTATACATTATCAAACTTACTTAAAGTATCAAAGTGCAAGTACTCATTGTGCAGTAAAATGGTCCCTGTCAGTGTTTACTGTTATATATGATGTTTTTGGATGATGCCTGTCCTTGTGCATTTTGTCCGTTTCTATAAAAAAAATAATAGAGCAAAGGTGCAAAGGTGCATACTCATTTGTAAGAGAATAAAGGTGCTATTTCTTCTCTCAAAAGTCTTGCTTTAAGATATCTAATTTTAAGAGAATTCTTGAATGAAACTGGGTGGAAGGCATCATTTAAAGATATTGGTAGACTCTGTTGCACTTGTTCTAAGAAAAGCTAAGAATTATTACACTATTTAAAGAGGAATCGGGGTGAATCATCACAAGTTATTGTGAAGGTTAAAGTTAGTGGATCATATTGAGCTGTTTAGATGTACTGACCATACAGGAGGCTGAAAGTCACTTCTTCCCTCAATGTTAACTTCATTTTAAATTTACAGTGAACACTGTTTTATTACTTGTTTCTTATCCAAAAATATCCTATATAAACATTTATTTGTTTTTAAGTTAAGAGACACTTCTGACGCTTCACCAGAAAGTAAAAAACAATCTCTGTTTGAAATCTACAGCCTTCAAACAGATGTGAAATGTTGATAACCTACATTACAACACGCTGCAGGAGGAGAAAATACTTCTGAGCTGAAGTCATAGATCGATAAAAGAGGAGGATTTCCACCGCTAGACAGAGTAAATGGTGAAACCTTTATATGTATTTTTACACACAACTACACAGTGTACACCAACACACATACATCCATTAATGATTGCCATGGCAGCCATCACTCGCCATCTTCTCAGGGTCAAATTGGGTCTTCGCTGAAATGTGTGTAAGTGTATAAAAAGCCTACGGTACCTAAATATAACCTCCCACCGGCTGAGTTTGTAATAGCCCTCTCCTCTGCCGCACACACAGACAAACACACACACACACTATCACACACAATCGCACAGTGTCACAGATGGCAGCCTCTGTGTGTGTGTGTGTGTGTGTGATAGAGCCCTGAGTGCTCGCTGCTTTTTGAGATGAGACTTCTGATTTCGACACCATTTTACAAATTTGAACAGTAGATCTGTGTGTGTACGAGTGTGTATGAGTGTGTGTGTGTGCAGCTTTCATCCTCCTCCAGCACAGGACTCCCATTTGGCCCAGTGATCAGTGCTCCTGGTACTGGAATCAAACTGGTGAAACTTTAATCGTTTGTCAATTCTGTGATGTTGCTTCATAATAACAAGTTGCCTAAACACCCTGATGAAGAAACACCTCTCTCTCTCTCTAACAGATGTCTCTGATAACAACACACACACACACACACACATACTCCGCAACTTGCTTTTGTTTGTTCTCAGGAAAATACGGAGGCGAGATTCTCGAGTGCTGATAAAGATTTCCTGCTTCTCCAGGGAGGTAACATCAAACGACAGAGATCAGAAAGACGTGTTTCTAAATCTTGTGCCAGATCTCTTCAACTGCTCACTGGTTTCTCACGTTTCTAATTGAAGACTCAATTCTGATCGACTGTTCCAGATTGATTAATGTCTCCTAGAGGTGTGAGTATGAAGGGGCTCAGTTGTTTTTTTGCTCATAGGGGAGCTGCCCGCAGCATGTGCAGGTGCACTGACTGACACTTCATCAGACACTCCTCCTGGCTCTGATTGGTTGTATTGATTCGGGCGTGGTGGATTCTTGGAAATGGCCTTCAGAGCGGCAGGTGGAGCCAGAGGAGCCTGACACAGATTATCTGTCTCATGTACCACTGTCAGGACATAGTGACAGTTTTAGCAAATATGACTAAAAGTTTATTTTTATACAGGTTACCCACTTCAGCTTTAAATCTGAATTCAGTCAATTTCAGACGATTTGTGTTTAGACAACATTTAACACTCTTTTGTGAAATAAAAATGGGGTTTGTTTAATTATTGCCATTTATTATTCTTATTGATTTTTAATGTGTTATGTTTCCTTTTTGTAAAGCACTTTGTAATAATTGATTTTGATGAGTTATCATTATACGTTCATATTTCTTGTAGTGAGGTCTCAAAAAAGTATCCTCATGGTATTGATACCAACACTCCGGTATCATATTGTGTTCTTGTGACTGTTACATCCTGCCTGTTTTAATATTTTGTACTTAAATGTAACTTCTGTTTTGAAAAGTGCTGCATAAATAAATTTATATGCACCTGAGGGCATTTAAGTTGGGATTTCTCCACATTTTCTCAAGTCTTTGCAAACACACGTGGGAAAATTGCAAACAAGCATTTGTTAAACAAAACTAAATCAAACTGACATCATTTATAGTGGGAATTATATCAGTATCCCACTCGTTAGATAACAAGAGTCTAGAGATTTGATTGGTTCTCTGAAGACATTCACGTGGTGCAAAATGTGCACTGATGATTGAATAATGATGCTTATGCTCTAACTAATAGTGGGAGAAATTGTGTGTGTGTGTGTGTGTGTGTGTGTGTACTGTGATCATGCCGTCGTTTGGCAGATCGGTCTGAACAGCCTGAGAACTTCACAATCTGGACTTGATTTGTTATCAACATGCTCACACACACTTTGTTCACACTTGTCCTCCTACTCCACTGCTGCTCAGTTCAGCTCTCTCTTTCTCTCTCTCTCTCTCTCTCACACACACACACACACACACACACACACACACTCACACACACACATATTGAGTGTGTATGTGTCTAGGCAGCGGCCCTCCCTCTCCTCTGCATGGCTGATATCACTGTGCAACCATCAGCGCTGTGCATTGTGGGAGTGTCTGTTGGGGCAGAGAGACGCGACAGGGGCTGAGGGATTCACACGCCTCTGAAAGACAGCCAGAGGGAGAGAGAGAGAGGGAGGGAGGCAGGAGGGGAGGGAGGCAGAGAAAGGGAGAGAGATACGGAGGGGGCCGGTAACTGGAAATGAGAGATGGCATTTTAAAGAGGAAGCTGAATTTCACCTGCAATTACCGTAGCTCCGGGGCACATGGCTCGGTTAAGAGACATTTCATTCCAAAGCCACTGCGTATAGCTGCCGCACTGAGCCCTGAGAGGCGCATAAAGAAGGAGGGAGAGAGAAAATAGAGCGGTGGAAAACTCTCCTCTGCCCAAGATGGCCCTCAGCAGATGCAGTGATGAAAGAGAGGAGGCAGCCAGGGATGTAACTGGTAAATGAAACCCAGTAGAAAAAGCTGGAGAGGAGAAGAGAGGAAAGGAAAGGAAAAGGAAAGGAGAGGAAATGAAATTAAACGAAACAAAAAAGAAGGAAAGGAAAGGAAAGAAAAGAAGGAAACAAGGATAGCTAAAGAGAAAGAGAAAAGAAAAAGGGTATCTCATTCAGTAGGCCCCAACTCTGCCATCTGCACACCAGACCAGACAGCTGAACTGGGCCTCAGAGAGCACACAAACACATGCACGCACGCACACACACACACACACACACACACACTGAACAAAGAGCAAATAAAATCCAATAAACACAGATACTCACAATCTCACAGTTAAGTACAGGTAAAGCTGGATGTGTTTAATGATTAATATCATTCTTAGTATTCCTTCTCCTCTTTCGATGAAACCTTGCTCTCTATTTCTGTCTCTTCCTCTCTCTCTCTCTCTCTCTCTCAGAACTCCAAATGGAGCCGTAATGGTTTCCCCGAGGCTCAATGTCCTGGCTAGTTTCACCAGGCACACTGCTGTGTTTCATAGGAGAAGTGTGACTGCACAAATACAGTAATGAGCCCTCACTGGGAGCTGGGGGCCTCCTGGCACTGCTAATGGCTCCTCTGGACTGCAGCTGTATCCAGGTTACAACCTGGCCTGGCCGACAGGCCCTGGGACGCACAGGCCCAGTAGGGACAAACTATTCCCAGCCACAGGCACACATTATAGTCAGAAAACCAGGTCCATAGTGGACTATGTGTTTGGTGTGTGGGTGTTTGAAGTAGGGGAGGAGGAAAGAAGATCTGGGGAAGGGGGTTAGGGGGCAGGAAGCTGTGGAGGATGTCAAGAGACAAGAGGCCATGGTAGAGACAGAGACTAAGGGATAAAGACAGTTGAAGAGATGTGGTTTGGCCATAAAAGTAGCAGATAGACCCAATAAACCTGGAGGCTCTCATAGGGCAACAGCTGGCGTCGGGTGAGAGTGGTGTGTGTGAGTGTGCGTGTGTGTGTGTGAAAAAGGGAGAGAGAGAGAGAGAGAGAGAGAGAGAGAGAGTGTGTGTGGTCTGCTTAATTATCCCCATAAAAGAGTAACCCTGCAACACTTACATGCATGCACAAACTAAGTGCAGAAAATAATAACATCTTGCTAATAGTAATTCTACTAATAATAACCAATTACTATATAAATCAATTGACTACTAGTCATACTAACAAAATTGGCAAAGCTTTAAAAAATTAAAGTACAAAAATCTACATATTCAGTAAACACAACAGTAAAACCAGCAAGGAACAAGCGACAAATATAAAATGGAAAATGTCATTGCATGCAAGCAGGTTTTAACCTTTAAACCCAATATACCATGTGACGGATTCATTATTACAAAGTTATGTTGTGTGGACAAGCACCGATCAACACCACAGAACTAAAATCAAATGTTTCTTATTGCAGCAAAAATGTCTGAAGTACACGCAATCTAAAGTGACACTTATCAAGACATCAATAACTTCGTATTTTATGAATGGCCTGGCAATAAAAAGTGATATCTTAGATAAAATATTTACATGACAGTGAGCATGATATGATTGGTAGGTTGGTAGGTAAGTGCAAGGGATGGTAAAGGTTTGATCATCTCTTGTTTTCAAACCTAACAGCGAAATAGGCATTAGGGCCGAGTCCAAGGAGCTCAAATTGCAATCCCGTTTGTGTGGGGCTAAAAGGTTTGTGATGTACGGGGTTTAAAGGTCTACTCCTAGTGTTTCATAAATTACTGGCATGCAATTATGTTACATTATGACACCCAAAACTCAGCATTGTGTGTCCAACATCTCCCCTCTACTACAACAAACACATTAACACACACACACACACACACACACACACACACACAGACCGCTCCTATTGTTGCCCTCTCTAGGAAAGCTCACAGCTTGGGTTCTTTAGCTCCTGTTTTGTCTGGCCCTCCATTCAAAATGGCCCCCTCATGACCACGCACATTATCATCCGGGCAGGCAGCCCCTGAGTGGACTGAGGCTCCCCGGGTGTGAGCAGTGATTCATGGCACAAGGGTCTGTAAAAGAGCAGCCTCGCCCCACACTGAAGCCCTTCATGGAGACAAGGAGAGCGGAGGCTGTTTTGGCAAAGGGGGTGAATCAAAAGTCTGGCTAGAAGACTGAACCCTGTTGAGACCACGCGGGCCAAGGGAGGCAGAAGGGGAACGGTCAGAGTTTTCTTGTGTGTGTGTGTGTGTGTGTGTGTGTGTGTGTGTGTGTGTGTGTATGTGTGTATGTGGGGGAAGAGAGAGAGCGGGAGTGAGAGTGAAAGAGGCAGAGAGACATGGATGGGTAAGCCCAAACTAATGCTGGAGTATGTCTGTTGAATCTACACTGCTCCCTATCCCGAGGACAATCTCGCAGCAGCTTTTTAACAATCTTAGCTCCGAGGCAAGTACAAAGTACTAAATGTTTAGGCGTTATCTCTTACACTTCCCCAATCTAACAGAGCACCAGTTTAAAGGGCACTGGGAAAAAAGACACTGTGAGAAACAAAGAGGGCTCATGAATAAGAGCTGAAAAATGATAGTAGTTGCTGGGATTGATGAAACCCTATTCAGGTTTTGTGACAGGCAGCGAGACACACAAATTCTTTCCCCTCAGGCTAGAAGGTGTAATTTCCCCTTCCACTGTCACAAGAGCCATGTAAAAAATTATCTGTAGCTCAATGACTGACTGCTTTCGAAGTAATTTGTAATGTACAACATGTATGCACAAATCTATCTATCTATCTATCTATCTATCTATCTATCTAGTCTTGCAGATCGAGACACTCAGAATAGAAACACTGGCATGCTTCTCCGTTGTAACACACGGTGGGATGCGGATGGAAATGCTGGCCCCACAGGACACACACGTACACACACACACACACACACACACACACACACACACACACACACACATAAAGAGCGGACTGCTGTGGGGCTGACGCAAGACTATCTCTGTCTCACGTGTCTCTCCCCTACGGCCGCCCGCTGCTCCTGACCTTCGAGATGTTTTTCTCTCTCCTTCTCCCTCTCCCTTTATTCCTCTCTATTTCACACTCACACAACACACACACACACACACACACACACACACACCCTCACTCACTCACTCACTCTCTCGCTCACACACACACACACACACACACACTCTTTTCTGCACACCTCCCAGCCACTCAGTATTTTGTCATTAAAAGGCATTGCATTTCAAGCTTGGATCAAGCAGATGGGGCTGCGTAAGCATTGCTGCTCCTTCACGCAGCACCTTGGCTTAAGTACAGATAGTCCACATGCATTATAGCACTCTCCCCTAAATGCATGCACACAAACACACATGCGAACACGCACACGCACAACCTTCCTGGAACCGGAGAATCAGCCCGGTTGTGGATGGCTGCTTCATGTGGGTACTGTGTAGCTCAGTTGTGTAATGCCTAGCTGATGTAGTTGAGTCCCTTGAGACATGCTCTACCAAACAAGAACGCTAACAGCAGACAAAGGTATCATCTCTTAGCAGAGAGAGCCTTAGTCGTTCTTATCCTAATATATTTATTCGTCCTTTCTGGAGACCAGTGGTTCGTGTCTTCTAGTGGCAAAACACTGACAAAAATACTGACGTAAAGTTCAATGGGTTCATTACACACACAATTACACACACACACACACACACACACACGCATACGTGAATGTAATATAATTATATCTCCGTGCCATTAGACACATTTCTCTGTCTTTCTTTCATTTTCTCTCACTCTCAACATTTGCATATTCCTTTGGGTGTTTGAGTTGAGCAGCTCTTTCCTTTTTCCTTCTCTTGTCTTCCAAGCAACAAATGTCAGCTAATTACACCATAGCTGTTTGGATGAGCTCCATCTTTCCCTTTGCTCTGCTGTGCTTGCTCTCTATGGGGCTGCAGGAAAAGTCAGGCAGCCAAGACACCAGTTAGGAACAGCCAGTGGTGGGGGTTGAGCTACAAGACTACACCCCCTAGAAATTGATTCCCCAAGAGAGGACTCATCAATACTTATCATAAATGATACAACCAGCTCGCACCAACCTGCGGGGGGATATAATGTATCATTCACAGCCAGGGATGAAGCAGTAATAGTTAGACCTGATAGAATCAGGTCTGGTAACACACAAGTCTAAAGAGCCAGTCAAAGGCGAAACAGGTATTTCCCTGAGCTCCGCATTCAGTATAAACGTTCCCATAAAAGATCCCATTTTATCTGGTGACACACTCACAGGCACAAGGCCATCAAGTCAGGCAGGAGAGAAAAGTGCAAGTCATTGTCTGTGTGTGGAACAACAAACTGCCACCTTGGTGTGTGTGAAGTGAAGCCTTGAGGACGCAGCCGCGCCCCTGAGTACAGCTAGCTCTCACGCGGAGACAGAGTGAGAAAACAGAGAAAATGAAAGAAAGAAAGACAGGGACGGAGAGAGGAGGAGATTAAAGCTGCACATAGCAATACACATAACAAACAACTAAACATAATCCAAGATCCTAACCTAGAAGCACTGTAGGGCACAGTTAACAACCATTTACATCAGCGTTGGCTCTGAACAGATAGCAAACTCAAAGGATGTTTATTAGGCTTGTACGTTTCAGACAAATATTCTGATTAGAATGGGAGAAATCTAATTAATTGCTTGATTCAATGAATGAACCCCGAATTTGTAATGTAATCATAACAACTGCTTTTCAAGGGGCTCTTGTTAAATTTAATTGGGGGAGAAAAAAAACATCCTCTTTCACTGAATGAATGAAAATCAAATTAGGCCTGAAACTGGAGGAGTCTGCAAGTTTGTTCTGGCATGGTATAAAAAAAAAAAGTGTAAAAGCAGAAGTGTGTGACGATATATATTTTAAAAAGTCACGCATCAACTGTTTTGTAACACGCAAACCAGGGGCACAGAGTGAAAAAGAGGAGACGTGAATGCTCTTTAGTATACTGTGTACTCACTGTTAGAGATGTCTTCAGCTCTTTGACATAACTGCTGTAACACCTGGAGAAAAAGCAGAAACAAAAGATCACTGTGGTTGAGGTTAAAAATACAATCTGAGTCACAGAAATAAAATGGTTTTTTTTTCCAGCATGCTTTGATTTATGTGATAATAAAATGGTCAGATTATATCCAGTAATGTGATAACGCTGGACATTTTCCTTTTGAGAGCCTGAAGGGGATGAAACCCCTAAAACTACCTGGATATCAAAATTACAGTTACGCAGCTTAGTATTTGGGGTTTTCAGACACATCAAACAAAAAATACAGTGACGTCTGAAACACAGCTGTGGCTGCACACACACACACACACACACACACACACAGAAAGATATTCACGCACACAAAAAGTCTCTTTCTCCCGGAGCTCTTTCTTGCAAAACCTGTTTGTTAGAAATGGATCTAGACACTGGAGCTTTGAGTGTGAGGATATTTTCCCCAAACACAAGACAGTTCTTGCAGAGAACCAAGCCTTACCAGCGTTCTCACGCCCATCTCTCATGCATTGTCTCTAAGGCCCTCCTGTACTCTTACAGCCTGAGCTTAATCTAAGCAGCTCAACATAACAGACGCCACCCTGCTATGTATATCATACTACCGCAAGCAAGCACACAGATTTTACAACTTTTATTTGTGCTAATATACACGTAACTCTTGAATATAAATGATGTCTGACTGATGTAAAACTCTATAGAAGAGTTTTCAGCTACAACGCTAACGTTGTCAGTTATGACTTGTGTCAGCATGATTAGATGGTATCAAAAAAACAGTTCATACAAACTTCAAGCCTTCTCGTGCTCATGCACACAGACAGAGGGAAGCAGGTTCTTATAGACATTTCCAGACACACCAACAGACAAACAGTGTTATAGCATGTGTGGGTAGCTATCTAACAAGGTTTTGTTGACAGTAAACACATCCATCTGGTCAACAGCAACAGAATCAAGTCCGCTTCATAAGCACGGATGTGATCAACTATTACAATTATATATTTCTATTTTTTAGTTTAGAGACCAAATCTTGCACACAGTTTAAAAGAGGCGTCATTTTTACTGCTGTTTTTTTTTTTGAGTAATTCCTGTAAATGTCACTTGGATGGAATGACTGCCATGGTAAAATAAGAAAATGGGCATATTGGAGTTCATGAGTCTAAGTGATTTAGATGCCCTCCAGTCATGTCAAAGTCTGTGGCACATAATGCAACGCGCATCTGTCCTTACAGCTCAATTTATCACTGAACAGAAATCACCTAGACTCGCAGTGTTGATAATAACCGCACTCATCGAACTGCAGAGGCTCCCATCATTATCTACACGCTCACACGGACAGACAGACAAACACACACACACACACACACACACACACACACACACACACACACACACTACAGACACACACAAATACTTTGATAACTCATCGCAGTGATAATGATAACAGAGAGCCAGGTAGGCTGAATTCATCTTCAGCTTTTTCATAAAGGCCTATTAGTGGATGATTAAAGGATCTCTGCTCATAGGGCTTCAGCACAGAAAATGATTTGCCAGCCACGAGGCAGCTGAATTACACTGGATAAGAAAGCCAGTGCTGTCTGCCATCATTTGCCTGACTGAGAATCAGGCTGTTAGTCTATTAACCTCATTTTACTGTAAGATCTTACTAGTTTTACATCAATGGCAGATGGATAAAATATCACAAAAATATTACTTTTTTCCCTCAGACTTAGCGCCTTCTTCAACTGCAGTGTCCTCATAAATCATGTCAGTTTTACAGCTGCAACTAACAATTCTTTTCACTATCAATTAATCTGCAGATTATTTTCTCAATTAATCAATTAATCATTTGCCATTTAAATGTCAAAACGTAGTAAAAAATGGGTATAAAAATCCTTAAAAAGCCCAAGATGACATCATCAAATTGCTTGTTTTGTCCGACCGACCATCCAAAACCGATATCTTACTACCACATAAGACAAAAAGGCAGAAAATCCTCACAACTGTGAAGCTGGAATGTTTTTGTTTGAAAAATGACTGAAACGATGAATCGATTATCACAATAGTTGCACATTATTTGATGGACCAATGGATTTATCAATTTAAAACTGGCAAAGGGATGTTTACCTTCAAGATTTTACTATTTTATCACACAAGCAAAAAGAGAATTTACATTACTGTAATGACAGAGAATATATGTAATCATGTTTTTGAAAGTGACACAAAGCTATTTGTTATAGCATAGAACAAAATGATACAACAAATTACTGCCCTAAGTTATGCTAGTGAACTTATTACGTTTTGAGTAACAATCAAAATGTCGTTTTTTTATAATAGCCATCATTACTTAGTCATTTCCATCTAATTAACTTGAAAGGTGAAAAAACAAAACAGAAAAGAAACGGAAAAACAGGAACTATCTGCAAAGTTATAATTACCTGCATTTACACGCCAGGCATGCTTGCACACGGGCAGTGTACAACCCAACTGTTATGATGTCTCTCTGAATTGTCTTGTTTGGTTTCCCTAATCCACCCCCCTTGCCTCAGCCACACAGATGTTGACTTTACTTTAGGATTCATACAGCCGCTCTCAGGCGTCTGCATGGGGGTTAAATACAAGGGTCGGACTTTTGTACCAGCCACAGAAAGAGAGACAGACAAAGAAAAAGAAAGAAAAGAATAAAGAAAGAGTAAAAGGATAAAAGAAAGAAAGGTCACACTATGTTTCATGTGAGCCTTCTTTACAAAACTCTGCTGGTATTTGAGCATGGAAAACAAGTGTACTCTGAAAATACACATATTGAGATTGGCCTAAAATCCCCTTCTTTTTAATATTTGATGCCTTGTTAGAAGAGCGACACTGGTGAGGTGTTTGTCTCTGTTGTCTCAGTTGATCTCTGGCACACCGGGCCCTGTGGGAGTGAGCAAGTGAGACTTGGCCGCAGACATTTTCCTGAAGCCCCCAGAACAAAACAGGCAAGTCTTGACAGTCTGTCCGCCACCGAGTCGTCACACAATCAGTTGCAGGAAACCAATCCCTAAATAGCAGTGATTCATCTCTTCATCACACACAATGCCAGTACACAGTGCACAAAGAAGCTCTCTCTTCCTCTCTCTCTCTCTCTGTCTTACCCTATCTGTCTCAACCCCTTCCCCCCCAGTGTGGTCTCTCATGCTGCTTAAAAATAAGTGCTTCTCCCAGCTTTCTTTGCCCTGTGATTTACTGGCAGTGTTTAACTGCAGGGCAGCATCTTTTATTGTTACATGATCTGGGGCTGAAAGCTGACAAAATGGAATCTCTGTGCGAGTACCTTTGTATGTGAGTAAGTGTATGTTCAGGGCAAAGTAAGGAGCGGGTGGAGGAATAAAGAACTTGTGTGAGAAACGTTTGTCTAAGTGCAATTCAAATCCTCCCAGCCTCCCGGTGCTGTGTATGCGTGTGACTATATGTGTGTGTTTGTCATTCCACTAAATGGTTTCTTCCTTGACTTGATGGAGCAAGTGCCATCTCAAGGGAACGAGTTACACCACACACACAAAGTAAAGCGCTTTGAGACTGGCTCAGAACATTAGTGCAATCCATTTGTGAGATGCAGAATATATATGAAACACCAGGCTGGATTGTGTGCCTGTGTCTTTTTGTCTGTGTACGTACGCATGTTTTTGTGTTGCCATGATAACTCTTCTCTTAATGGCAGAGAGCCCGTTACCGCATTAGTCAATCCACTTCCTTTTTCGTGCTTTCCTTTACAAGATAAATCTCATTCAGATATGTCAAGTCAACCTGGTGACTGTCCACAGTTGCATTTGGAACAATGATATCGGTACAGTATGTGACCAGATCATCACCAGTGGATAATCAGGCTAGCACAGGCCTACACAACAGGTTCAGTGTATCGTTACAGCCCTGATGATCCATCAAGATGACGTGTGAAGGTCAGAGTAGCCGTGACCAACACAGCTGTCACATCTCCTCCCAGCACCCTCTTGGCTAACTGGCCTTCCAAAACACTCAGCACAAAACATGGCCAACTGGGGAGCACGGGGGCCAAGGCCAACAGAGCATGCCTGTAACCCGGGCTGGGCTTGTATCATGACATGATTACCCTCCATACAATAACACAAGATGTGGTGAAGAGGCGAACCAGAGCTGTCTTGGTGTAATGACATTGCAACTATGACAAGGAAACTGTTGGCATACCCCGTGATGAAAAACATTGTGATGTCTATTAGTATTTGCTTTCAAAATTTAATTCAACACCCAATTTAGCCACAGTTTTAAATGACTACCAGCTCTGTTGTATGAGAGGAAAGTGCTACAGTGGAGCTGTGTGGAGAGCAGATGTGAATCCACTTTGATTTCAATGCCTGTGTGTGGAGCTTCTATTAAATGGATCTGCTGTCTCCTTGATCAAGGGAGTCAATAAAGGGCCAGTCCTGTCAAACCCTCAGGGGTAAGTGTGTATGCACATATGTGTCCGTGTCCGTGTCCGCGTGTGTGTCCGTGTCCGTGTGTGTGTGTGTATTATGGACAGAATTTGAAGTACTCTGACAGGTGAGTGATTGAGTGCTTTCATTTCCCTCCAGCGACAACGAGACACACACACACAAACACATACGTAGTACACACACACACAGACACACACACACACACACACAGTGGAGGATGGAGAGAGCTGCAAGAGAGAGAGAGAGCTGTTGTTTCCTAAAGGATGCTGCTCCTGCCTGCATGCTTAAATCAGCTCTAAATGTTTGGATTACACACGGGAGCTCTCACAGAGGATTTAGCAGCCATAGCCTAGAGTCCGGGGGATGTGTGGATGTTTCCATCTACATCCAAACACACACGCACATGCACACACACAAAAAGTGTCCTTACAGATTGCAAACATATGTCACTCAAATATCACTCACTATATTCCATAAACCCTTGACAACATAACATAAATTGCCTCCATCTAACTCAGACAAAAGATGGGGAGATGCTATGAATTTAAAAGCAACAAACAGCTCTAAATGGTGTAAACAACACACACCATTTCATTCATCAGGTTTCTGCTATGGGGAGACAGTGTTTCCATATTACACTTTTTTAAGAGTGCAGTCTTGGCTTCTGTTGGTGGGGGGAGGATAGGATATGCTAGCAGACGTAGAGACAGGGAGAGAAAGGAGGAGAAAAAGAGAAGGGGAATGAGGGAGGTCAGCGCCCCCAGTCTCAGATAAAGGCCCTCTCCCTCCCTTCTGCCTCGGCTTTTCGAAGCCCCTGCCAGGATCGAGAGGCGTCTCACGTTACAGCTGTCTCTCAGTGTCATCGTTCAGAAAGAGAGCGCACAAGCAAGAGGGAGAGAGAGAGAGAGAGAGAGAGTGGGAGAGAGACAGACAGACAGAGTGAGAGAGAGACAGACAGGGGGAAAGTGGGACAATGCCACAGACTGAGCGGGGCTAGGCTTTCATAGCTGGACAAGAGAAAAACAACAACAGCAGCAGGTTCAACTGGATGAGGAAACCCTCGTGGTTTGGCTGCCTGGTGGTGTATTTCAATAAGTGATGTTAATGCAACATACATTTTCACTACAATGTGGAAGCGTTTCGAAATCACTGAAATGTGCTTTGACCTTTTCCAGACAAATTATTTTCGAAATGTGGTGTGAACAGAACTAGTCAGATCATTTCCTCTGCACCACCTGGGACTAACTGAACACTCTGACAATTTCCTACGAAGAAAAAAGGGAAATTCATTTTTTACTACCTTGTTTTGTGTCCAGTGAGAAGAAGAGAAACACACTATACTCAGGGAAAGAGATGCTAATGACTGTAAGACTACGTGCTATAGGGCTTCTGTGGATTAGACATCGTTGAGTCGCCTCTCTACACATGAGTATCCATTTTTAACCTTAAAATGCTAAAAACAGCAGCTTGTCCCGAGTCCAATAATGACTAATCCGATGACTGCTAGCATTCAGCTTGCACTGCTAACAAGGTAAAGCCATGTAGGTCACTACTGAGTTAATTCAGAGTGAATGCTTATTTCTTTTCTGTAACTTTTTCTGGAGAGAAATAAAGGATGCCCATGAATTCCAGATAAAAACTTCATGAAGGAAAAGGTGCTGTATATGCAGATTTTTACTCCAAACAATGGCGCTTACACAGCTGACACACTGAGAGCTGATTGTACCAGTGTGGTTTACATAAAACATGGTTCTGAACAAATACACGTATAGCTATTGCACAGCTCAAAACTGCTTCCCTGTTTGTTTTTCTCTATCCTTGTCATTTCTCATGGCGTTTCGTAGGAGTTAAATATTTAAAATTCTGGCTTAGCTTGGAGCAGGCTTTGCCAGCACAGCTAAAATAAAAAGCCTTTGTGGCAGCAGTGACCAGATTTTAAATGCTGAAGAAGATCAATAAATGGGGGCTGTCGAGGCGCAATCTCATGCATTTGTGTGCGTGTGTGTGTGTCCTGTCCCTATGCGTAAATGCTTGTGTTCTGACAGCAAGTGTGTGTGTGTGGATGTTTGTGTGTGGATGAGTCTGTGTGTCTACGTGCATCTTAACACCCACCAAGGCTCACAGCTCCCCTGCCTGCTACAAGCTATTCTATAGTATCATCAAGAACCCCGCTGACCCAAGAGGCACACCAATAGAGAAACCAATATCATTCCCATTCCCACATCCGAAACCTTCTTCCTATTTCTTTTCCATTCCCAGTATCCTTTTCCCATCTGAGCGCAGCCAGCATGGGTCAATTCTAGAGAAAAGTGTAAATACAGGCCTCCTGCTACAGATTGAGAATGTCAAGGTGTGGTAAACATCGCGCTAAATAGCAGGTTTTCCAGACCTCATCGCCATTTCCATAATCAAGTTCCTGCTGAAAACAAAATGATGGGCACCTAGACGAGACAGAGAGGGAGGGAAGGAAAAGGACGGGAAACACTTTGTTTGGTTTTCTTAGGAAAACACAGTCCCTTACATCACGTTTATGTTGTTCCAATCCAGCCTAGTTCCCATAATATTAAGAGACCCTGAATGTCTCTGTTTCATGGAGCCAAATAACACTGATGCGATTTCTTTTCAGGAAGATGCACTCATAATGTTGCCATGTTTTTTTTGTTTCTTGTCACTCATGCTTTAGAGAGACCACATTAAATGGATGCTTTCAGCTCACATAAAGTGATAACCTTCTTTGCTGTGTCTTTACCACATGAATATGTGATGGAGACAAAAAAGTGAATTGTGAGGACTTGTATGCATGCTGTTTTACGGTTCCACAAAACAATAAGTACATCTGCGTTTTCACCTCCTCACTAATGTACAAAACAAAAACAGCCCTGAAGTGGAAAAATCATCAGGACCTTTTGAGACTTCATTAAAAGAAACTAGCCTGGACTTTCCAAACAAGGCTTCTCTTTGGAGGGGAAAATCAACCTTTTCACCTTGCTGGTGGAAAAACAGGCATCCCAACGAGACAGAGCAAGCACAAACAACCTTGACTTTCATCAAGGAAATTCTCACATTGAATGATAAATAGAGGCCCAGGGGACGAACAGCAAAGAAGCAGCTTATCGCCTTTCCCTCCCAAATTTGGCCGCTCTGTCTTCTGTCTCCTGAAAGTCAACGCGGGGTGACCCATTTGCACTTTACACTGCTTATTGTTTGGTAATTAATCCACCATATGTAATCCACGCAGAAATGTAGAGAAAACGAAAACGGGTGTTGAGTTGTTTAGTCTTAATTAACAGTTGAGATTGTTCATTTGTGTCTACAACAGGAGGCATATGTGCCCTATCTCATTAGCTTAGCTTTCAAAATATAGATGCATTTCTCATTATACAGACACAGGCAGACGTTTCTGGTCAAAGCCAGAATATTTGACAAGGCTCGCATTGAAAGTGCCTGTCACTGAGCATGCACTTTAGACAATTATTTGTGTACCCAGATGATTATCAGGACATCCAGTGAACAGCGTTACCAAAATAGCAAGGTAACATAAGGTTAGGTAGATCATCTGAGAGCTAACCAACTTTCCAGCTGAGAGGACATTAACCTGCGAGGCCATGTAAACACGTATCAATAAGCGAGCTGCCTGCATGGGCCTGTAACACACAGCACAAAACAGTAGGCCAAGACAGACACACAGTAGCACCAATTTGATCTGTAACAATAAGAGGCATTATCAGTCTAATGCCTAGAAGCTTTTAGGGCTTTCGCTAAAACGCTGCTTCTTCTCAAAGGACCATTAGTCCTTATAGGATTAATGTCTACTTCAAAAACATCTGTTAAAAGTCCTCAGTTTCTTGGTACATTATTTCATTTGTCATCATTGTTTTCTGTGTGCGTGCACATTCATATGTAAATGGCTGAGCGATTGGGAGGGATGAGGAAATATGATCAGGGCTCTGTCTAACATTAGTTCTTGAATCACTTGGTTAACACAGAGCAGACCTCTACTTCCTCTCTAAATTTCACAGCTCTGTGTCAGCGCTAACATGCAGAGATTTGACAGGGCTCCCAGATGGCCACTATTATCAATAGATTGTTTGTAGGTCTAATTAATCTCTGTCTAAACATAAAATACATACATGACAGCCATAAAATATCTGGGTTAGGAGTTATCCACAGACCGACTCTTAAGCACTGTAAAAAGACCATAAAAAAGCATCTCAGTTTATTTTTCTGTCATTATTAATTTAGTCTTCTGTTATCACTCCAAAAGCATACATCATTTACATTATGATACGTCTTGTCACATAGAAAATACAGTACATACTGCCCAGGGTAAAGTCATAAAATCAGTGACAAACTCACTGTTAGGGACGATAACTGATCATTTCTATGGTCCATTTTGCCAGTACTGGATGTATTGGATGAATGAATATGGATTTTAAATATCAGTGAGGTTTAGTATTCAATTTTAGATTACCTGTTAAACTCCTTAAAACACTGCTTGATTCATTCATGTCCTGATTTAAGACATAAAACTGTAGTTTTAAGGTTTCTGCAATCAGTCAAGGGTAGAAACTAGAAACGAAACTTTTGGTATATCTTGGTGTAGCATTTACTTTGTTCTTTGTGCTATTTTTTTCTGCAGTGGGTGAACCCTTAAATGAACGCTGTCCCACAGTCGCCACAAGTGAAGACAAGTTTTGGTCGATACCAAAATGTAGAGCTGAGCTCTACTCAATCGTTACAAAAGTCTCTAGAAACACAAAGAACGTAGCTTTGTCCATTCAAAACAGGCTAGTGGTGGTCACATTTAATAGAAATAGTGTGTTATGGCAAAGACTTGTGCACCTGTAATTAAAAGATGAATCATTCACATGCCTGACACATCATTTTGACATCACTCCCAATGTGAAGTGAACATATTTTTAAGCCAGCGTTGCCTCATGCCGATGACTTGATCGATATGTCATGCACACCTAATAAATCTCACTTCACTTCATTTTCAAAAGAACACAAACTATGGGTTTCCTCCAATAAAAAAAAGATAGGCCCATATTCAATAGTAAAGGATTATAGAGAATACAGCCATGTGTGCACATGGGATTGTCTTCTCAAAAGCTGTCCAAGTTCTGTCAGATTCAGCACCCCCAGACACAGAGCTCGTGAACCTAATTTCACCTAATCAGCTTAGTCAATAGCAACCGTTTGCTGTGACTTTGGTAGACATGCAAATAGGGCTTAACTATGTCTATCCTTAATTCCTGAATGTTCAAGTCAAGCGGAAGTCCTCCTTTATCTCTTCAAAAACAACAGTTCCAATTTGAGAGAGAGAGAAAGAGAAGCAGAGAGAAAGAGAGAGAGAGAGAATAAAACTCCAGCCGAGAGTTGATTTTTTTTTTTTCTTGGCCTGGCAAGGAGAGACATCTCTGATTTGAGTGTGCTTGAGGTAGCACAGTGTGCTTTCATTTCAAACCAACATGGCAAACAAACTCTGACAGATTTGTTCCCCTTTTTTCACTTTTGCTCTTGCTCACTCTCTCTCAAATTATGGGAAAACACACTGCACAAATATATTAGTACTTCTTGTTGGCTTGTATGTTCAGCTGCAGCACTTGCACGTACACAAACACGAACACACACACACATATTCAAACAAATCTGTACAAAATGACGCTAACAATAGACAGTTGTAATAGTGGTAGAAAACTGAGAGACGCTGTTCCGTTTCAATTCACTGATACCACTAATGGCTTCTTAGCAGCTCCATGAAATCAAGCAGCTGTCATGTCGATGCATCAGCAGTGAGAGGAGGGAGAGCCATCCCCATAAGGACAGAGGCACCGCGCCTTCATGTTTGGCTAAACATCTGCTCCTCTGCACTCCAGCTTTGCAGCAATAAACGGGCAAACAAAAGAGGTGGGAGGTGAAATGATCAGATTTTCCATTTCAAAGCATTTGTTCGGTTTGTTTTCTTTTCCCCTCCTCTTCCTTAAACTGCCTGCAGGACGCAGGGAAGAAAGTGAGATCAAGTTTTTAACTGAGGGACAGAGCGAATGCAACGAGCTAAAATAACACCCTTTCTGTAAGATGGATGACAGAAAATGAAATAAGGTCACCATTTCTCAGTCACTGGATGATCCGTTGTGCGAAGAGCCTCCTGTCTAAACTGTTGCAAACCAGTATTATAGCTCAGTCAGGGGGATGATTCAAACTGCATGTGTGTGTGTGTGTGTGTGTGTGTGTGTGTGTGATGAAGACGCACGTGAGAGTGTGCACGTCTTAAACTTGTCAATCTGGCAAATCTATTAATCACACGTCATTCCAACTTTGTGTAAACAACAGAACACCAATTTATTAATAAATACCTCTTTAATCGCATAATTATTTCAAACTGCTTTGTAATTCAAAGGAGGTCTAATCACTGTTATTTGGCAGTGACATCCAGTTAAATTTCATTTTGACTGTTCTTCCCTTAATAGGATTCTTGGTAATTAATATCCCTCCTTCCTCTCTTCCTTCCTTCCTTCCCTCCTCCTTCCTTCCTTCCTTCATTCATTCACCACAGTTGCAAAGATAAACATAAACCAGCAGTGAGTAAACTTAGAAATCACATTTAACAACATATCGGCTTAAAAATAGCACACATCCTTCTGTTTAATTGTGTCTGTGCCAAAAATACCACCACGTCCACCTGTCTCTGCAAAGAAAAAAAAAATCACCCTGACACAAAACACTACGTCACTTTATATTTGCTTTTTAAAGCTAACATGTCGTCCACAACACAACACAAACTGTCCCCTCTTTCAGATAAAAATCCTCAAATCATGGCTGATAATCTGTTACCCAAACCACCTTCATTTTCTCTCTCAAAACCACAGACAGGACGCGATCCTCCGTCTCCTTTTTTTCCTCTAACAAGTCTAAAACTTTGGTAAAACTTGCGAAAAAAAACGTGGATCCATTTCCTTTTAAAGTAGCCTGTGTGTGTGTTTGTGTGTGAGAGAGAGAGATAGAGAGAGGTGGTGAGGAGGGGGGAGAAGAGAAAGGTAGGAGTGCTTGGGGGACGAATTTAAAATAACCAAGATGGCGAGAGGCTTGTTGTTTTGGAAGGGGCAGAAAAAATGGAGGATATTGTAATATACACAAAGGGATAAATTTCAACAACTCGGCCAAGCGGCTGCTAGCTTGCCTGCGTGCCTCTCTCTCGGTTTGAGGAAGCGACCGCGGCAGCAGCTCCCCGGCAGGCTGGCCAGCGACACGACTAGCAGCACGAAAAAGCTCAAACTCTGACCCGCTGTGGAAAAAGAAATGAATATTATACGTCCAAGTTAATCCGAACCGAAGGGGATATTTATGTGTTTGTCGCTAATTGTTTTATTTTCGCGTCGAGGGACTGCTAAACTGGATGGATTTTAACGGACGGGCAGCGAGGACCAACGGCAGTCCAGTGCCTCGCAGTTTAACCCCCCTTCTTTTTACGGTTACAACATCCAGCACAAAATACGCACCCAAAAAACCGACAACTGCACATTTACACGGTCGATAAAAGCAAAACAAACCGCATAAACCCTTAAAAAGTTTAATTTCTCAACCATAAGACAAGTTATCAAATACAACAGCCGGAGTGCGAGAGAGAAACGGAGCGAGGGACACAAAGACGATTCCCACTATCAGGTCACCACTCACAAGAGGCAAAAAGAAAAAACACTTCGTTATATATTTAACAGAGGAAAAAAAAACTTTCACCAAATGTACCGCTACGGAATACACACACACTGAATGAATTACAGCAAAAACAAGAAAGTATCTATAAAGCAGTTAACACAAGCTGAGAGCGGAGAGGAAAAAAAGCGAAGAAACTAGAAACGAAGCCAGCTCTACGCAGCTCATCGCTTGTTCTGTGATGTGGGGAAAACAGCGTCAGTGAAATAAAACACTTACCTTTTTTTAGTTTCGACACTTTACTTATTTCCAACGTGGGTTTTTAGTTCAACTAACACTTCGGCTTGGTCTTCTTCTCGCCTCTTTTTTTCCTTGGTCGGTTTTGGTTATGAAAGAGGTCGGGGACGAATGATAAAGAAGGGAATTGGGCAGTAATTGAGTCTCGGTGTGTGAGTGTGTGTGTTAGTTACTAACAGCAGATTGAAGGAGACTCTTCTCAAGGTTTATTCAGCTCCACTTCAAGGAACCGACCTGACGTCAGCTCACTACTGCCACACAAAGAAAACTTATTATTTGTGCAGCGGCCGTAGTAAAGGAGGGATATACAGTTATTGACCGTTATTACTTTAAATGCGACATTGCCATTATAGCCTCACAGCAGTGGCAGGTTTGTAACTTTATTTATCATGTTGTCAGCGGCATCTTTAACACATCTATGGCGATTATCGCGCCACCGGTGTAAACAAATAGCACAATAAAAGAAATGGGCTGCATTTTAAAAAAAACAACAACGTTAACTTACGTTTCTTCCTATAAAAGTCCCAACTTTCATATAAGTTTGATCAGTTTGGTTAATTATTAACATGTCGATTATGGTTTTAATTTGTGCTTTAAAAGGAGTGTTTAAGCTAAAATACATCAAATTATATCTGTATGCAAAGATTTTGCAGCTTGCAGAGGAAAGAAGAGTTGTTCAAAGAAACACTTGTTTTCTTTATGGATTAAGTTAAAAAGGTGCTTTATGAATAAAGTTGCGCTCATTATTCGTATAACCCGGAACCATAGAATATTTGGCATTTTTTGCTTGTTAAATGACCTAAATGATTAAACAATCGTCAAAATAGTTGTTGATTCATTTTCTATCAATCGGCTAATTGATTATTCGACTAATCGTTACAGCTCTAATTGCGTGCTCAGCTCAGGTGATGTTGGACTAAAGTGGAATCATAAGTGATTAAAGCCATTTTAAAAGGCTGAATGTAATATCATCCACACATTAATATACGTGTAATGAGTTAAAAAATAAACCTTTAGGAATTTCCCTTTAGGATCTATCTATCTATCTATCTATCTATCTATCTATCTATCTATCTATCTATCTATCTATCTATCCAACAGTCATTTCTCTATACTCGCGTGTCTCACTATTAACTGACCAAACGATGATCCCTCAGAAGATGATACATGATCAAACAAATACAAATCAGTTTCACACAGGGCTCTAAATTAGAAGGCATTTGCCAAACAAAAAAACAGAAATGGGACAGATCTTCCTCAGGATAGGATCAATACATTGCCTGGCAAAGACAGCCATCTGTGCCTAATTGTATGCTTTACCTCCTCTTCTGAACACACAATAAGCAACAGGCTGAACGCAGGCCCTCTGACCCAGACTGGGTTTCCAGACGGGGGAAGATTATTTCATTCAACTGGAAAACAACAAGGGGGTGGGGTGGACGGGGAGTTTTTTTGCAGATGGAGTGGGCAACTGTTCTTATGTGCCCCACCCTGACGAGGATGAGGATGGGTCACAGAGCCAGAGCCAACTGGTGTGTCTCTCTGCATGTCACATCACCCCTGGTTGCATCCATTTTAACAGGTATTATACTGGATTAACAAACTGTTCACTGTTAGTTTATAGACACCTCATAAATCACACGCAAACAATGAACTCATTGTTAGCAGCTTGATGGAGTGTTGGTTTACAGGCACATTCATATTAATGCTTCATAAACATTATAAATGACCATAAATGTATCCTGTTTTTTTCTCTCTTTCTCTCTCTCTCTGCTGTTATGTCACAACATCCAAAAAGTGTCACCCTGACGGTTTTGATGCCATTGCAAGAATTGCAGAGATGTTACTCAGAAATCATTTTCACGTATAAAAAGAAAAGAAAAGGTGGTGGTGGGGTGGGGGTCTGATAAAACATTCATGATACCCGAGTTTAGAGGATGGACACAGAACCCCTTATTCAGCTTGTGGTGTGCAGTTAAAGCCATTTTATAAGCTTGCTCTCCATGTTCTTTGGTCATTGATTTTCTTCTCTGCCCCTTTCCATTACCTGTTGAGATGGGGGGTTTTGCTCTTCTTCAAACACACACACACACACACACACAGTCCTCTCTATCTGTCTCTCTAGCCACTGGCACCCTGGTGAATTTCTCCATCTCCTCCGCCTCTTGTAGCAGGAATGACAGGCCATGAGGAATGACAGTGGCTCTGTTTGTCATACAGTAGCAGCAAGAAGCAAGGATTTTTAATTGCATTGGAGAATCTTCATTAAAGAGAGCACATGGGGGCGGGAATGGGGGAGAGGGCTGCATGGGGCGGCGTCGGGGGGCACTCTGAGCATCGTCATTAGGAGAAGGCACTAGCAGCATAGAAGGGTGGGCCCTCTTTGCATGCACACTGAGAATGCCTGCCGTACCTCGGTCATTTGTAACATAATAAGTGCCAGCACAATGACTGCAATGCGAGAAAGCACACCACAGGGAAGAGAAGGGGGAAGGGAGACAGCATGTCTGTCTAAAAGAGGGACTTTTTTTTGTCTTGATTAGAAAGTATAATGAGCCACTAAAGAAACAGGAAAAAAAAAGGTCTCTCCTGAGACTGATGGAAAACAAATTAATCTGGTGATTTGGATTTAATTATTATTTTTCTATTAGTCCACCATGCAAAGACAGGGACAGCCGTCAGAAGCGAGGAGCTGTGCTTGCATTTATTGATTTTTGCCCAGACACATTCAGGGAATACAGATTCATCTGCTCTCCTCCCCACACAATCCGCTATGTGGGATTCCATTAACACAAGAAGCTTCCAGCAACTCTGAGATGTTTAATTTGAACACCATAAATGGAGCTTAAAATAGTGTTCACACAGAAGAAAAGTGGCCTAAGGATGTCTTTTTATGCAATTGAATTAGTCCTCACTTATTGTTGTGTCCTACATAATAACTATTAAATAAACACCCAATAAATTAAATTAAGACAATGTTCTGCTGTATAGAATGAGTCAAGCGCTATTGTTCCTCTCTGCCTCCAACATCTTACACTGCTATAGTTGTTGAGTTTAATTTAATCTTTTGTTTTGGATTAATGTAAGAACCCTGCAACCGGACTTTAATTATTCTTCCCATCCATGTAGTATCTCCTCTTTGTAGCATCCTTTCAATACATCAGTAGTCTTGAACACAATGCCTTGTGAGATGTAATGATTTGCAAAGTCAATGATTTGAACTGCCTGTGTGATTAAAGCACAAGGGACCAATTTGCGGCTGCTATATGTAGAATATTGGTGTGACTCAAGTAGCACTCATATTCTCTCGCTGACACGAAATTCAACAATTATGCCAGATGAACGCTGTTATTGATTAGTATCCTACTACCCCTCACTGAAAAAGGGTTGCAATAAATGTAATGGCTTCCAGCGTGTACACCCAATCACAGATATTCTGAAAGCTGAAGTACGCCTAATGGTATATGAGGATCCGTCTGACGGTGAAATATGCCTTAATCCATGACCTTTAACCCCACAGACATCTACAGGAAACAGGTTCAGGGATGTTACGTTAAGTGTTTTTGTGACACAAATGTTTTTAGCCGTCCTAATGTCAGCCTTATGATTCACCGTCAGCTTGTAAAAACTGTGCGCTTTTCAGTAAATGTGTACAAAATTAACTAGATAAAAAGTGATTTGGAAGATCGACCAAATAATGCTTTCCATGCAAGGTTGACTAATAAACCCCTGCACAGTCTAAATGAGTGCACTCGGAGACTGTTTATTGTGGTGAAAGTAACTGAGCAGAACCCTCTGTTGCATGATGTAATACACAGAAGGGAGAAATCATCATAATAGCAGAGTAGTAGAGTGACTCACTCGTTGATGAGGTACATTCACACTGTCATTCAATGAGGAGATGCAGTCTGTGTGCACATGTTGTCAGTGTGTGACCGATAGAGAGAGATAGAGGGAGGAATAAAGACAGAGGGAGAGAGAGAGAGAGAGCATTAGTATTTTCCTTTTCTGGGAATGAGGAGTCATTTGTGCCAGGAAAGTGGAGAAACAAGTCCCAGCCCTACAGTGATGCATCTCTCCATGAAGAATTAGATCACAAGCAAATGTCACCCCAACCTGAGCACAGCCAAATGACCTTGAATCAAATAAAAACACATCTTTACCCACGTCAGTGTGT
The DNA here is from genome assembly GCA_003416845.1 of Oplegnathus fasciatus. NCBI lineage: Eukaryota > Metazoa > Chordata > Actinopteri > Centrarchiformes > Oplegnathidae > Oplegnathus > Oplegnathus fasciatus. Next base: position 558,423 of record NTHP01000113.1, on the reverse strand, counting down.
ACACACACCACACAAAATGTCAGCAGATTTTCCATTTGCCAGATCTGCGCCTAAGTGCAGGGGTTTAGCGAAGGTAATCAACCTAGTACTTTCCTTCAAGTCCGTATGAATATCACTCTGGAGGAGCCCTGCTGTTAGTTACAGTTAACTACAGTTACTTACTTATAATTTAATCAATTTGAAATAAAAAGGCATGAAATTTGCCTTAGTCATAGGGCCAATTTACAAAAAAAGAGAGAAAAACAAAAACAAATGCCAACACAAAACAAAATCAGACATTACATATTCTGTGACTCAATTTCTCTTATTCTGCATTTTGAGACAGATGAAGTTTAGGGGATTTTCAGGGGAAATGACTTTCACAGATGAATTTCAAGCTTCGGTGCATTACTTTCTCATAGTTTACATACAACTAGCTTTGATTTCTGTCCACTGTGGCTAGCATATATCTTTGACCGTTGAGTATACTTTGATAGATACGTGACCGTTGCACTTTTTCTATTACCATTACTGAGGTTTTGCTGTTTTCCTCTCTCTTCTCTGACCCACGTAGAAAGCATGATATTTGTCATTACTGTTGTGCAGGTGTAACACCAGTCAGTTTGTTTTGTTTGTCATTTTCTTACAACAAATTTACATGGTCTGTTATACATAAATACACTCACATTACTTGAATAATGCATGGTCATTACCTGGAAAATAAGAAACATTATTGTCATTCCATGGAGACTAGACCTACTTTTATTAAGTCACCCACTAGTGATTTGTAATGCAAAGGTAAGCTACCTTCTATGGGATTCCACTCAAATGCTAATCCGCAGGAGGCTCTCAACCCATATTGACAGACATCATTGTTGTCAGTCATCGGAGATTTAACAGTGTTCAGTTTCTGCAGGCAGAGAGCTTTCTTGTGCCTTTTAAGCAGTGACTTTGACAAGTTTGATTTGGCAGAGAGTTCCCTGAAAATTCGGATCAAAGCACGGAAAAGGAATACTGTTATTTACACTGCAGTGTACTGAAAGTGGAACTTGTAACTAATTTCAAATTAGCTATGCCTTGTGTTACATGACCAGCATTAGTGTGAATGCCAACTTTTTTAGGACGCACCAAACTCATGTGAGTGAGAATTTGGCACATTTATTGAAGGAACATCGGCCCTAATTATGCAACAACGCCAGGCAACTATAAAAAGTGAATCATCTGATATGGAGAAAAAAAATGAAAGACATAGTTCCTGATATAAATAACAGCTTGCAGTGTCTAGCGCTCCACAGTAACATAGACGCCCTGGAAATTCACAATTGCAAGAGTCATGTTGAAACTGCTGACAGGCTTCCTAAGATTTTTTTTAAAGATTGTGAAAATTAATCAGTTCCTTGTCCGTTGAAGAAATCAACGAGTGTAATGAAGAAAGAAATTTCTCAAATTTTTTAGGACATCTTATACTGAAACTGAATTGGTTAGCCAAAGGAAATAAGAGCACAGTAAGTGTTTGTAAGTGTTTGCGTGTAAGGATCAGTGTTGTGACAACATAAAAAAGGATAATTAAATTAAATTGTGCATCTGAAAGGTTGAGTATACAAGGAGAGTAGAAAAACAGCTACATGAATGTGTATGTCTCTTATATGAAAATTACCATTGTTGTCACATACTATCACATCCATACTGTGGCTACAGGATGATATTCAGCAAAAGTGAAATCATTACGAGCCTGACTGAATAATTGTAAGAGCTGCCTGAAACATGAGTGGTTTCAACACCCACACATGACCAAACGTGAAGCATATCTTACTTAACACATAGTATTTGTGGGTATCTTGATGTGGATGCTGTATGAGAGCATATATTTGTATGCAAGGTGAGTTAGGCTTTGGTTTGTCCTGATGTTGATTATTTGTTACCTTTCCTACATAGAAATAAAAGCAGGAAGTGCAAAAAAAAACAAAAAACAATCCAAGTAAAATTGATGCTAATACATTGTATCAAAATGCTACCTTTGGTCTAATTATAGACCTTAAAGTCTCATTTAAATGCGGGAAAAACGTCCATGCATACCATGTGTGCTATTTTCAGATAGAGTGCGTCAAGACCATCAAAAATCCATCTATTGAACAAGCTTTCATATTCATTTTAGAGGTGCGTTTGAACTGCGTATAAACCCTAAGAGCTATTATAAAATGTATGAAAAAAAGACCCCCCTGCAGATATAATGTCCAAATACATAATGCTGGCCTGCGTCTGTGCTCTTTTTAATCAGCAAATGCATAAAATAAGACAGTGAGGTTGGTTTTTTTAGTTCCTGTAGCTTAACATGTGAGGATACATGTTTTTATTGAACATCAGCATCCAGTAATATTGAGAAAAAGGTGTGACTTTTCCACCAAAATGAATGGTTTGATATAAAGAGTCTGAGATTATTAATTAAGCCATATGTTACCCACAGGATACACACTATGAATGAAAGGTTTTTGAGCAGCACAGTTTATACTTCAGGAACATTGGTTAAATCTTGAATAATGTCTGTGATATTTCAAAGCACAGTTAGAAAATATAAGTAAGTAATAGCTATAAGTGAAATGAGAAATATTCATGACTCCAGAAATGGCTCAGATTTTGATCATTTTAATTCATTTACAGAAATCTGTGCATTTGTGTATTTGTCTTTTTAACATGCAGCAGATCGAACAGACCTTTTTTGAAGTTCTTCACACACTCTGAATACATTTTAGGCCAGAGTGCTCGAAGATACTTTAAGATTTTTGGCAATTTCTCTGTAAGCCAATCTTTAATCCCTCAGAGTAATAACAGCTTGGTTTATCTGCATCATGAGCTGACATTTGCCTCCAAGCCTGATTGCTGAGTGTTTGAGAGTGCTTCATCCAAAAAAAACTTTGTGTTTTAAAGATTCACTTCCTTGTGGTGCCCAACAGCACATTCAAATCCCAACTTTGCTTCAGCTCGCTGTTGACATTTTGAAACTCAAAACATCAACAGTGAGCTGGGAGGAATTTTAAGGATTTCTAGGTGTTATTGGTCACAATAACAAAATCAAGGAGTGCATCTTTACTGACCTATTAACTGTAACCTCTCAGATCCTCGTGGGAGTGAACTCTTTATAAAAAGGCAGGTGCGCTGGGAACTTACTGTATTAAAACTATAAGACAAATATAAAATATATTGTCCAGGTGCCTATAGTGACAAAGAACTGGACTACTGAAGTCAAAGGGTTATAACATCTGTCAGTTGGCCTGTCACATCTGCGTGCTTGAAAGTTTCATTTTGAATAATGGCTGTTAAATGAACCCTTAAAGTATGCTGGTGTCAAAGAGAACATCATCTCTTGGAAATTAAAAGCAGGTTTCTTGTGTAATAATGATCTAATTTACAACGATACAACTCTTTATATGGCTTTGGGATTACCATTAGTAGAATTTAAACTAAATACACACTTATTCCCTGAAGCAAACTACTAATCGTTTTGAAATTTGTAAATGCGTGTATTTCCATTAGTGTGACTGTGTGTATTTGTATTAATTTAATAATTAACAGTCTCTATTAATTTCTTTGATTGACAAAATAAATTATTCAACAGACGTGTTGACAATGAAATGGAATGGTAATACAGCTGGGCAGGAGCAGTGATTAGTTACTGAATAACAATAAATAAAGCACTGCGATTTGAAGGTAGTAAAGGTAAATAAACATCGTGTTTGCTCTTTTAAGTTGATTTCTGTGGCCTGTGCAAAAATCCAGAGTTTTCCAGCAGGAAATTAATGCATTCATAGAGTATATTTAGGTCCGTGTTTGACCAGGAACATGCTAGAAATATTGAATAAATCATTTATTGCAGTGCTTAATCAATGAAATGAAACTAAGTAAGTCAGGACCATGAGGTTAAGAACACATCCACAAACCTTCGTCAGATTGCTCAAATGATTTATTTGTTGAGCAGCATCTGAACACAGACTTATAGTAGGTGGGCCCATGGGGGTGGTCTTAAGACGGTTTTAGGACTGATGAAAACAGGCCCTGCGTTAATTAATACTGGCAGGCCACTGTTCCTCCTGGCAATGTGCAGGCAGACATTCTGGCCTGCCCTCAGTGACGCCTGGTCAAAAATAGGGCACCACACAGCACAGTAATGATCACAATGGTGACATCATCTTTGCCTTCAATGTGCTCTCCCCTCAGTGCTCTTCTGAACAAAGAGCAGCAGGCATGCAGGGAGGGAGGCAGATGTCACTTTGTGTCTGGGGAACATTAAGACCAACAAATGTTCTTTGAATCCTCAGAAAAGCTTTTTAGCGGTTGCGCGGGGTGAAGCATTGCTTTGCTAAAAGTCACTAATTGAAAAAATGGGCTCCTTCTCTTTATGAATCAGGTGTATGATTTTTTCCCCCCCCATTTTGTCTGCAACACGTGTGAATTTAAATAAAACATTTATATATTTGTATTTTCGCCGATTGCAACAGAGCAAACCTATGGCGAGAGAAGAATGTCCGCAAATAACTCACAAGCATTTGAGATGGTGCCTCTCAAACATATGACCTAAAGTGTTAACACATGTGGCCTTGCTTTTTCACCATTGTTACTGATGTGTTCAGATGTGTGTCTCCACTCCTGTGTTTGAAGCAGGCTCTTACACACTTAGAGCCTACATCACCAGCAAGCGGACAAAGACTTCCTCATCATAAAAACGCAAACACTAATACATTGTCTGTCTATCCCCAAGTTGCCATGAGATCATCACCAACAGAGATATTGCAGTGTAAGCATACAACTGAACTCCATACAACACAAATCTTTGGCCTCATGTAGCCTGCGGTTTGTTGTTCTACACAATTTCTGAACCTTAAAAAAAATCTCATCTTTTGGTGAGAATGTTTCTGAAAGCAACACAACATAGGAAATTCCCCCAGGACAACAACTTACAATATGTGCTTAGTTAGTTCACTCAACTCTGCTGTGTTGTGTGGTTTGTTTCCATGAATCTTCTGTTTGATTTACACTGGAAATAACTCACAACCTTAGCCGGGATGTTCCTTCCTGGAGGTTTCTCAGAAGGCACAGACTCTTGCTCTTTGCACTCTTGAAGACACTGAGCTTGTATTGTAGTTCTCCTATAAACCGGCCTTTGTGGTATTCATGTGTCTTCACAAACAGACAGAGAGAGAGAGAGCGAGAGAGAGAGGGAGGAAGGGAGACAGAGGGAGGGAGAGAGAGCGAGAGGAAACAGATTCTCAAGACCTGGACGAGCCGTGGGAAAAGAGGGGTCTTGTAGAGGAAAAGCAGAAATGTCTCAGGACATTCCTTTGTGATTACACAGTGCTGGACAAATCCAGACATTCTTGTAGTTATTCTGTCTTAAGGCTCAAGTTAAAGTCAATTCCAAGAGCAGAGAGTAAACATCAACATCTCCATGTCCTTATAGTTGTTGTGAGACGTTGTTACATTTATGTTTTGCGGCTTTTAAGCCATTTGACTTGGGTAAACAGTCCAAACATGAGGGAAAAGTCGCCTCCAATCTGAACTAATCATGCTTTTTTTCCCTGCACATCAGGAAACTTTGATTTTGCGCCATGCCATCCTGTACAGCTGGAATAAATGAACAGGTAGGCATCTCATATCGCCACCAAATAAATAAGAGGATTCAAGAGAGAGTAGGGCATTGTGTGTGCAAATCTCAGGTTACATGCCCATGATCTCAGCTGAAAGAGTAAGCTGCCCCCAGTGGAAAAAAAAAAGCTTGTTCCTCCCTTGTCACAGCTAGCGTGAATGAGAAACAGCTCCAAGGAATGCTCCATTATCATCCTATCAGCAGCACTGGGGGAGGAGAGCTTGTAGTCTCTCTTCACGTAGCAGTGTGCAGAATCATGTGTCTGAAGGAGGAAGGGGGGGCCGAGTGGCATTGGCCTACAGACCCGCAATTGGGTTGAGCATCCTCCTCCCCAACTCACCAGACCTTGCACTTCCTCATTTGTCTAGGTCAGGCGTCCTTTTTGTCAGCAATTAATCTGCAGCACCGCCCTCCTATATTTATCCCTTTCACTCTCTGTTTCTCCTTCACCTCTTGTTCCGTTAGCCTTGAGTAGATTTACACTTGGTTTGATCACTGTTCACTGTTGTACACATGCGACTAATAATGGATTGCCGGGCCTTTTAAGTGCTACATTTTTACCAAGCATGATGAGTATCTCGTTGACCTTCACATTACTATGCATCCGCTGTGCAACAGTGCTCCCTCTCCGCTCCAAGCTGACCTTTCTGGACCCCCACACACTTAACACGAATTTGGTGTGTTACAGTTTCAGGTGGTAAATGCATTTTACTCTGTGAAAGACAGAAAAAAAACCCCACAATGACGTCTATAGTATCTGCAACATGAAAACAAAATAAAAAGTGTTAGACTTATCTCTGATCAATGCTTCCTGAGGTCTACTAAATTAGATGTCAGTTAAAGTATGCAAATCAAATGAATGCTGCTAATCCCGGATTTACTGTGATGACGGGATCTTCTATGCCTTTCAAAGCAATTATTCAAATCAATCTAATTAAACCTGTTGAAATTGGCTTTAATTGCCTCCCTGACTAAACAAACACCAAGTTCTGGCATGCAAATAATAGTGCAGCTCAATTGCTTCTTCCAGGGATGTGGAGAACGACAAGTGTGAACTACAGCGCCCCTTAGTGGATATTAACTTCCTCTGGCTTCCATAATGACGTCAGCCCTGGACATCACTGTGTGTACACTGTGTGTGTGTGTGCGGGGGCTATCTTTGTTGCAAATGACACAGATTCTGATTATTTTCAAGTAAAGTGGGAACAAATGAACAAATACTACAAATGACAATTAGACAATTAAGCAATTCGATAAGATGTTTTGTGCTCAGTCTATACATTCAGAGAAAGACACTAAAGGCCCCTTTCTGGAGTGGATGGCCCTCAGTAATGAATCTTCTGTTGCTTTCTTTGCTTCTGTCATTTTGTCTCATTAATGCTTTCTTCTATCATTATCTGTCGCTATAGTTTGGGGCTGTAACCACAAGTCAAAAGTGTCTGTGCTTTTATTGAGTTTATTTCTTACACAGTCTGCACCTGGCTTTAAATGAGAGGGGCCACTTCAAAATATTTTAGAGCTACTAGCTACTGCCCTCCACTGTCCTTTTGTTTTTTTTTAACTATCTAGATATGCAACTACAAACTGCAACTAATTTACCTGATCTTTAAGGTGATCATTCAATTTGTTTTGCATGTTGGATCCCATGTATCACCATCTAATAAACTTATTATTAAATGATCACTATCTAGCTATCAGCTGTCCAATAAAGGCCCAATAAAATGCCCAAAAAATCATCTAAAAAAGTTAGTTAAATATTACAAAAACAATGATCACATGCAGCCAACCCTTTGACTTTCACCTAATATGCTCAGTCGCTTACTAAAATAGAGAATTTGTAATGAAGATTGTCCCACACACCTATTTTCAATAACCATTACTGTTCATTTGTAATATATGAGATTATATGATTTGCTGTTCTTGCTATCTAAACTATTAAAGGGTAAGTTTACCCCAAATTCCAAAACAAAAAACCTCAACAATTTTATTACTTTTCCCCATAGTAGTACATGAGGAAGTTTTGGTTTTATTTGGTTTAATTTACCCAGGATTTGAGATATCCATCTCTGAGATTTCAGCCTCCACTACAATAATTAATTAAAATTCATTTGTGCGGCTCAAAGCATTGAAAGATCAGGTTTAGAATTTTTTTTTCCCAGAAACAAAGTTACTCTGGATAATCCACAGACTTCATTGTAAACAGTTTTCATTAAAAAATACTTTCTATTGAAGAAATAGTCCCTACAAAGACATTTCACAGTGTGTTCTGTGGGTGATTTTATCTCTCTGCTCCAAATTCTTTGTCTTCACGAGGAGCTGTTAAATTATCAGATGTGGGGTTTTTTTGTGTTCATGACTCTCATAGGAAAAACACTTGTTATGTATTTGGCATTTGCTCAGCACTGCTGGAGAGCATGTAAGTAGCTGTAAGCAAAGTTTTCGCTTATTAATTTTGACTTGTATTTACAGTGTCTCCCTTGGGGCAGTAATTTTGAAAATGTCAGAATGCCATGATGCACGTAAGATGCATCACATGCCCCAGTTTAGTCAAAATCCAAAGAGTGGAAAGACAGATATTGTATGTAAAAGACAGATACTTGAAACTTGAATCTAATAAAAAAAATTACCTTCACTTTCCAACTGCTACAATTTAGATTTTTAACAGATTTATCCAACATTTTAATATGTCAGTACAATCGTGGCAGATTAAAATATAACCCAATTATTTGCTGTCTCTCTGCCCATACCACGATGGCTAATATATTCCTTCATCACATTAATTGTATAATTTGCTACATCCTCTCTATTTTCACTGTATCTACTAAATTCACAGTCATATATTCGGGAGGTCCCAGACTTCATTAATTTTTCCTCCTCCGTGTCTTGGCTGCTCATCACATTATAAGTTGACTAGTGTGAGGTTTATCAAGATAGTCGGCCATAATCAGAATAATCAGATGTCAAACAATGATGGAAAGATCTCATTGCTGACCCACAATGTAAAAATAATTAATTGCAAGTAAAAGTCCTGAAATTATGACTTTACTTAAGTAAATGTAGAAATATTATCAGCAACATGTACTTAAATATCAAAAGTGAAAGTGCTCATTATTCATAACTGCAGAATGACCCCTTTCAGAATCTTGTAATATTATTATATAGTTGCGTTTTATTACTGTTGCAGATATTTAAAGGTATAATGAGTAGGATTTTCCTAAAAAACAATGCATAGACTCATACAAAAATAACCCCTCTCAATCATCACTTATGACGCACTAGAAGTGTGTGGCAGTGTCTGTGTCTGCAGAGACCCTGCCCTCTGCCTGTATTTTCTTATTTTGCTGTGCTCGGGACGTTTCTGGGCGTCAACCTTTGGGCAGTGGTGTGTAGCCCACTGCCAGTAACAGCGCGCAGGGTGTGAGGGCGGGACTCTATAAAAACGTAGCGACCAGGTGCCAGATCATAAGCATGTGACACCACCAGAAGCGCGTGTGCTTCGAGCCGGGGAGGAGGGGCCAACTTTGAATGTTGTGTTTACAAACAGCAACCAACAAATCCTACTCATTATACCTTTAACACAGACAAATTTCACATTTCAGTGTTAACTGGAAAGTAGCAGCTCTACACTGCAGCTGAAGTGACCTGAAGGCACTTCTGTAAAATGACAGTAAGGAAATGTAATTTTTAATAATGCTACTGTGTCAGTGTGCTAAGTGACCTAAGCTGCAGTTGGGCAGAAAAACACGTCTTTTATTGAGACTACAAATAATCTCTAAAAAATAAATGGTGTCCGTCTGAGGAAAGGTGCTGATTCAGTTATCGTCTCAAACCACATTTCTAATCAACTGGCTGGCTCAAGGGGCTTAACACATTCACCTCAGCTGCCAGCAACTGCTCTGAGTCATCCCTGTACACACACACACACACACAATACACAAGCATTCACACAGACATGCACATGCACACCCTACCATATATATTAACGTACCTACACACTGTCACTCCCTTTCTCTTTGACTTTATCTCTTACGTACACAAACACGCAGCTCCAAAACATGGATTCAGGTGGGCTCATAATAGTGCCTATTTCTCGCAAAAAAACTATGATTAAAAGGTGTCTGGCTCGTTGTCACAAAGCAAGAGTGACGACATTCAGTGAGGTGACAAAGCAAAACTGTGACAGAAACTTGAATGGGTGAGAATGAGTTCTGAGATGCTGCCATGGTTCTCCTCCCAAATGTGGTTTTTCACCACACTGATGCAAAGCATTGTGATCCTGAAGTGCCATTTTCAGCCAGAGCTCCCAGACATGTAATCTCACGCAGCCATACCCCTGGCTCAAATGATGAAGGTCTGGAGAAATCTTCACGATAGAGCCTGGGAAACAGAGTCCTGAGGTGAGCCAAAGGCAGCAGTGACAGTTCTGAGACTGAAACAGCATGTCTATGTCTGTTCCAAACCAACACTCAAAGGCACGTTTCACACGTTTATAGATGACATTTTGGGATCAAAGTTAATTAATGCCTATATTGGATAATATACTTGTATATTAGTGCATTAACATTTTGCCATAAAGCTCTGACATCTGAAAATTAGAAATGGTATCTTAAAAGCAACAACAACCTGAGACAAATAACGAAAAATAGACAGGAACATGAATTTAAACATGAGTCTGCCTCAGTGAAAACTGCTGTGTTTCACCAGTCTGATGTACAGACTGGTTGAGTTTTCCAACCAGTCAGCCCTAATAGTGTTAAGGCACTGAGCAGAGATATATGATGCTTTGTGTTGTGTCTGTAATTAGTATAGCACTTACTTTAAGTGCTTAAATTCAGCTAAAGCTTTAATGTCTCAAGGTCACCCAACAGCATCAATATAAATGTCATTTCAAATAAACAGCCTTAATAGCAAACACTCACAACCACATTTTAATAATCGTATAGCTAATTGACAGGGATGTACAAAATGTTTGTTTTCTCTACTTTGCTCACCTTCATTTGATCCTGTTGTGCGCAGTTACTGTCTTATTAAGCTTGTTTGTCCTTTTGCGTGTGTGTGTGTATTTGAGTGTGTTCTGTGCTGAAGTAGCCCACACTTTAAGCTGCTGGTATCAGCTTGATGTTTTCGGTCTCCTGCAGGAAGAGATGACGTCTCCCACTGAGCGTGCGAATTAGGCGAGCCAATGTTGACATAGCTGTTGGCTGCTCCAGGAGACAGCCAGTTCCACTCTTGTGTTTTAGAGAGTGCCTGCCACCGGAGCATTTGAACGGCAGTCATATCAGTACAGGCCAGGTTTTAATAGAAGTGAGCATGTGTCATACACCTGAGAGTTTGTCAACACTCTCTGAGGACTGGAGACTTGTTAATTTTCAGCTCACTTTTAAATTAAACAGCTTCTAATAGCAAATCAAGCTGTGCTAAAAGTCTTTAATCTTTTCTCAAATTAACAGTGCGGAGAGGCGGTGTGGCAGAGGTTGAATGAGGTCAACGAGAAGAGACAGAAGACGAGAGAGACGGGAGAAATACACAAAGGACAGATCAACAAAGGCAAAAGAACTATGAATATAAAGGAGGAAATATTGTTGAGAGCAGAGATAAGAAGAGAATTCAAAGACCACAGTATGAAAGGAGGATGTTAAGAAAAATAAATGCGACCAGCAGTGTTCCTTTAATCACTTCACAAGACTACAAGTCGATAGCCATGCTAGTCACCCCGTAAGGCTGTCGTACTCTGTAATACTAATGGGGCAAAAAATATAAAGTTTGGCTTGACGATGGCACCAGAGGAAAGGTTGTGCTGCTGGCTTCACTGAACGAGTTTATCCTTTGTACGGTGGCCATTTTAACACATTTTGACTCACCTTGTCAGGCTCAGCTCTGGGGTTAGCTCAGAAAACACAACTGCAAGTCCTAATCACCGCTGCAATGTTAACATGTTTATAACTTGAAAGAATGATGAAGGCTGAGCCAAGTCTGACAGAGCTGAGCCTGACAAGCTGAGTATAACATGTCCTGCAATGACCAAAACTGAACACTTTGTCATTTTAACCACATAACAAAGTAACAAATGGCTGCAACTGGCAGTTTCCCAGAGCCTGATAACATCTTAATATTCTGTTTTCTGTCAGATTGACACTTGAAAAATGAAGATATTCAGTTTACAATGATATAACAACGAAAAGCAGTAAATTCTCATATTTAAGAAGCTGGAAGCTGCAAAGGTTTGACATTTGTGCTTTATAAATACAAATTAATTCTGTCGATGGACTACTGATTGATTAATCAACAAGTCATTTCAGCCCTAAAAACAAAAAAGTCATTGCTTATTGTTAGTAAAACTAATGAGCTAGATTTAGCTTACAGTGTGAACAGAAAACTGCAGCATCATATTTTGATTTCCTGAAAGAACGATGCAAAAAAAAAGAAAGAAAAGGCTAGTGAAACAGATGCACGAACACCGAAGTCAGGCAGGACTTTGAATCTGAATATTTGGGTTCAAACCTTACAACAGAGGATGGGCAGAAAGAGAATGGGAGAAGACAGAGAGAGAGATAGAGAGGGTGAGACACTGTCAGAGCGACATAGAGACTGACTCAGAGGGAGAGGCGGGGCACGCAGCGGTCCAGCGAAGGGGAGGAATGAAAGAAACGCTGTCCGTGCAGTAAAGCGGCTGACTCACCCCTATTCTTTCAGCTCCGGACGGCTGCCTCTAATTCGGCCTATTCAAAGCTGGCTTATGGTAACAAGGCCGTCTGGGAGATAACGGTGGAAACCACAGGCATTTCTAACCCCCCCCCTCTTCCTCCTCTCATCCCCTGCTCTCTTTCAGCCATCATAACCCCTTCTCCACTATCACTTCCCCTGTCCAAAAGCTCTGCTTGGTGCATTAACTCAGCGCCTGTGCTTTCCTTTGACAGAATGATCACTCTTTATTCACTGATATTTATTTATTGCACTAGTTGTGAAGCTCAGAAGCAAATACCTCCACTGTACCTTTCACTGATCTTAGGCCTATCCCTGTCTGAAGAGCACTGCATGTACCCACTCCATTTCATGCAGTGCCGAGTGCAGCCAGACCCGCCACTCTCTGGCTGTTACTATGGAGATGCCAGCCGGGCAAAAACAAAGGCAGAACAGAAACTAAGCAGCCTCAGACAAGAGCCCCTGGCAGAGCTCTGACAGCCAAATCTGGCTTGGCAGCAGAGGCTAGAGCCATCTCTCTCTCTCTCTCTGTTCCTATCTGTGTCTCTCACTCTGTGTCTCTCATCTGAACACTGCAAGTGTTTATTCCCAAGCAAATATTGACTGAGAGAAATAAACGAACTGACATGACTAATCAAGATGAAAGGGAGAGAATTCATTACGCTCTAAAGAAGATGGGTCCTGTAAGGGTGTTTGCTCTCGCTTTGATAGGAGATGAGCTTTGAGATGGCCGGCGCCGGAGTCTCTGGTCCAAACATGAAAAGAAAAAAACAGCATTGTTGACCTGTACTTGGCATTCTGGGAAAGACGGGGAGCGATCTCATACCAAAGGACAAGCTGAGAACTTTAAAAGTGAAATGTGATCACTCATAAGACTGGCTAATGTCCTCGTAAAATCTTTCTGAGATGTTACAAAGACATGAGAACAGCAACTTCATTGAAAATCCCCACAAATATGACAAATATGATCATATTATTATGATACTAAAATTCAATCAACGATAATATTGACTTTTCGCTCTAGGCTTTAAGATAAGAGTTGTAACAGAAATGACTCTCTTTTAAATGTACGTAAATGTACATAGAAGTTATTTTGTCTAATGCTTTGCCGTGCATGAGACATCTGAGTAAGTAATAATGCTGCTTTTACTTTAAATGGCTTCTGGTTTGAGCCTCACAAGGTCCGTGTCTGTTTTGTAAACCCTTTATCCTTCTGCAAAAATCTGCCACACTGGCATATTAACACTTAAGCCTCACTAAAACCAAGGGAAAACACACACACACCCACGCAGAGTCAACCACAATCTAATGCGTCACACTGCAAATAACAAGCTGATTGTTTTTTACAGTTGGTGACACGCATTTCTCAGTACTGAGTTCGCTTTTTCAGAACTCGTCACACAGTCAGCACAACGGACGTCAGCGTGGACAAAACTCTGGATCACTTTTCATTGACAAAATGCTCTGACACAAAATGCATTCAATCACCACATCTTTCAAAATTCATGAACTGTTTTCTAACTCAAACTCAACCCCCACCAAAACTCTGTATTTACAGTCCATTTGGCACAAGTTTACGTATTATTGTAAAAACTGTTAAATTTACATTCAAAACATAACACAAAATTACTGCAAATTATACCTCTTTTCATTCCATGATGACTTCTATAATACACAGAGTGGTTTACAGCCCATCCCAGGGTGGTGTCACTTTTGCTTCCACCTAAATCTCCATTCTTCAACCCCATAGAAGAATTCAGTAAATTCATTCAAAGTCATTTTATGACCACCACTCACATGATCAGACCTTCCTCTTGGATGCAAGGAATGCTGGATGTCTGGACATATCTGCAGAAGATTGCCAGGGATGGATCAGGCATCAAAAAGATTCTTTCCCAGGTGTATTTCAGGAGAGGACATAAGGTGTGATGTGGATGAAAACTTGTGGCCAAATGCAGAAGACAGGCACTGTTGTATTTCTATGTCTGTAGCTCTCCTCTACAAGTCTGTATAGTAAATATGTAGAGTTTTTTATTGCATTACTGGAATTACTTTAGTTTCATTTTTGTGAACTTGGAATTACTCTGCAAAAATGGCAAAAAAAATAAGGCATTAAAGCATACTGGGGCATTTCTGATTCATTTTTGTGACATTTACTGTAATGTAGCACAATCAAAGCAATAAAGAAGTGACCTTTTTGTTGTAATGGAATTAGGTTTATGCTAAATAAATACAAGATACTTCAAAGAAAATAGTGACACTAATTGTAATGCCACCTGTTGTTAGCGATTTTTTTAGGTTGTTGTATAATGAGTGACAAAGTGTTACAGCATTTTTCACTTTTGTCTTTGTTCACTGGATTTGATGACTAAATATGAAACTAAATGACTTGGGCTGAAGTGAGATATAAATATTTCCTTTTCAGGAAAGGCCACTGAGGACAATAATGAACAATGGAGAGAACAGGTGACAGGAACAGGTCAGACCGCATTGCAGCTACCAGTCGTGTTCCACAGGCCCGAGGGCACCAGGAAGACACGACCATATAAGGAAGAAAAGCTTGTAAAGGGCGTGGTGGAAGTTACACTGAACAATGAACCTCCATGACTGACTCTGTTTACTTGAATAAGACCAACAAAAAGCATGTCAACATCTCCTTTCAGTTTCCACCAGCACCAGCAGGACCAGTTCCCAACGCCAAACACTGATCACACAGAAGACAGACGATAATGAGTGTGAAAAAAGGTGAAGGACTCTGAGGATTTGAGGTATTTGGTTATTTTCCTCACTGCTTGTCAGACTTACTCCAGGGTGACAACGTGAGTGACTAATAGCCACCAGGTATCTTCATCTCCACATTAATTACTGCAAAAACCACACGTGAGATCTCATACCTGAATCCCCAGTGCTAATTTTACACCTTTCATCCAATCTACAGCACGTTATCATAAACCCTGCTGTGTAAATTCAACAGCCAACAGGGATTATAACAAAGCAGATGAATGTGGGCTGCAGTTCAGGAAATAACTAAAAAACTGGGACAGGTAAAGTTTTGAATTTTAAATGGACTGACAGCATGATTTCGATTTTTTCCTTAATTATACTACATAATTATAGATATTATATAATTAATAATTACTTTTACAAGATAGGTTTCTTCCAGTCTTGTGAGCAAATTACTTCCAGTCTTAAAAGGGTGCTT
>NTHP01000113.1:511733-542817 GCA_003416845.1 Oplegnathus fasciatus | reverse complement strand
AGCTTATTCATCTGTGCCATAGAGCTTTGTTGTCCAAAAACGATTAAAAACACTCACTGTTGATGAAAATACTAGTGTACCAAATCTGTAGCTGAAAGTAGTCCCCAATAAATATACTATTTATTCCTGTTTGAGTAACGGTTGCTAAAAACTACAGTGCCCTTCTGTTTTAGACATTTTTTTATCCTTTCTAAAAAAATAAAAGCATGTATTCGTGACCCATTTTTTAACATTTACATCTCCAAAAGGAACAAATGGCACTTGGGGCTGAGAGCCATAGACAGGGTTGGGGAAGTCCTGAGAGGCAGACTAATGCAGTGTTGTTTTTGGTCGTTTCATGGGATTTGTTGACAATAAATAATATAATATACAATATCACATTGTTCTTCACAGTTTACACTTTATTTTCACAAGTGAGAGAAAGATTATGCTAGCTAGCTACCATTGCAGGAAACACAGCACAGCATGTGCTACACATTCACTCACACATGCATGTATTCTAACCAACAAACACACAAATTCAGGTTAATTTATCACGTAATGTGAGCATTTGTGCTGAAAGAGTGAGAGCCATTCTCTTTTTTCCCAGGGCCCTTAAACATTTGATATACTACCAAAGACGCACTTTTTTCGATGCACTGGGAGACCTAGAATTTACTTTCACCTCTTTAAATACAGTCCTAATAAAAGGGATTCAAATTATGGAATGTGAAGGTCATTAAATTCAACATTTGTGCAGAGCTCTTTCCGAAAAAAGGCTGCTATTTTATGCTCAGAGCGTAAGAGCTGAGTTCTGCAGCATTTATAGCCCAAGTCTAACTTCCATTAACTTCCCATAGTCCTCAATGCACCCTAATCTTCATTAGAGGAACCTCACTACCAACTCCCCTCCACTCTTTCTTTACTTTCCTCTCAGACTTTTACTTTCATTCCCTCTCTCTCTTGGTATAGACAGAAGTTTATCGTTCAGATGTTCTTGAACTATTTAAAGAAGGACATCCTTTGAAACATTAATGTATTTAATTAAATGTTTCCTAAGAAATGTCGTGAATATTTCATACACGTAGTAGGATCCATTAAAAGCCTTTTACAGTGAATGTCCACCTGCATGAAGTGTCTGTGATGCCCACCTTCAGTTACTGTACAGTACTTCAGTCATCTGCCTGCACGCCTGTGTGTGTGTGTGTGTGTGTGCGTATAATGGCAGGGGAGCTGGACGAAGTATAGAGGAACTGGAGGAAAAACACATTCCTGACCTAAAAGAGGATCACTGTTCGGTAAGATGGGAAGCAAAGAAAAAGAAAAGAGTAAGAAAGAGAGAGCAAGTAAGGGCATCTCTGTCTGCTCTTGTCAAACATGCAAGAGAGGATTTTAAAAGCTCATCCTGAACATTCTTCCATCCGCCGTCACACATGAACACACACGCGCACATGCACATATCAAGGGCACCAGGAGGACATGAAGGATGTGCAGAGGACAGGAGGTGGTCAGTAGGAAGCACCCGCTGCCATCTCCTGAGCATGAATCAATCGCTGGGCTAATGTTGCTGCCACTTATGGATCTCCACTGAGTCTCTCTCTCTGTGTGCAACTGTTTTGCCCCCTGAGAGGACATATTTAATTTTTCATAACCTCCCGCAGTATGGCATTTCAGTCACAGCGCTCCTCTGTAGGGCTGCTCCACAGCTGGGTGGGGGGTCCCTACTTCAGATCCCTCTATTCACAGATTCTGGCTACTCTGATTTCTACTGCCTCCATGTTACTTCTGCACAGCAATGTCATGCATGATTTCTCCTTCTACTGCAGGACCAAACCGATATATCTACTGTAGATATTTAGCAGTCGTTCCCATGATGGTCGGTTATAATATTTTGAGCTGATACTGAACCTGATGGGTGCATTTTGGGATTATGGAGAACTGGAGGAATCAGACCAGTTTTATGGATAAGGAGGCTGGGGTCCAGTTTCTGATCAATTTAAGGCAGCTGCATAATCATGCTTAATTTGAATCTACAAACACCCGGTTGTAGTTTACATCTAGCCCATGTTTAGTTAATTTTAACTCCAGCGATTTATCCATCAAAGTCTGTTTACAGGTGTTGGGGAGCACTACTGCCTATGTGAAAAAAAGTTTTTTTGTGGCTCCAGAGGGAGCTGCGTGAAGTCTGGTCAGTTGCCTCAGGTGATGTCACTTGAGTCAGTTGGGTCTGAAGACTGACAACTGAAAATTGAGAAAAACTCTGTGAGTGTGGAGTTAAAAAGAAGTGAGCTTACCTCTGTAGACCTCTGTAGCCCGCTCCTAAACTCTGCCTGAGGCTAACAGCTCGAGGCTGTAACACACCCGAATCATCGACCAGTTTTGACAAGAAAGAAGAATGTGTGGAATAAAAAAAAACAACGATATTTCTGGTCCATCATGAGTCTGACTTGTTTTAAAACTGTCCATCGAGAGTCTTACAGTCTTATAGGAGTGCAATGCTAAATCAG
Organism: Oplegnathus fasciatus; assembly: GCA_003416845.1. Lineage (NCBI taxonomy): Eukaryota > Metazoa > Chordata > Actinopteri > Centrarchiformes > Oplegnathidae > Oplegnathus > Oplegnathus fasciatus. The sequence goes on along the minus strand of NTHP01000113.1, from coordinate 540,331 downwards.
TGAAGTACTCTTTTAATACTTGATGGATTATACTATTTTTGACTGGGCTGAAATCAATTCTGGAAGGCATGTTTCAAGACGTACATCTGCGAGAGGCTAGACGCAGAAATTGGCAAGTTACAATTGTGGCTCCCTGATGCCTCAGAAAACCCCGATTTGGAAGTAACATTGGTGTTCAAACATGCACCCAGAAGTGTACTTAGGAACACTCAAATACAGCCTTCTCTGACTTTATGTCTCTGCAGGATCTGTCTTCTCATCTCCGAACAACCTCTCACAGAAAATCCCAACCTCCCCCCTTACAACTCTCAGAAATGAATATAATAATGTCCTGTGGCCTTGCTTCCTTTGTGTTTCCTCCTGTATGCTGCAGTGAGTATTTGGCACCGAATGCGCATCCAACCGTCCGTCTTACTGTCACTTTATATCTTTTACATTTGTCTCTTTCGTTTAATTTGCATCAATGAACTTTCTAAAGAGATGGGACAATGTGGCAGTGAGAAATCAGTTAAACAGCGGAAGGGGTGTCTCAATTTCCAAGTTTCCAAGTAAGCAGGAGCTTTGTCTCAAGCACCAACGTATAGGCAGTGTGCAGATGGTATCAATTCAGAGGTGACACAAAGGAATACCAAAGAGCTGTCAGACCTGAGCAACTTCATTCACAGGGCAAAGAAAAATGCAAAGTCAACAACTTTGTTTCATCTCAATACACACTGCAGCACAAAACCTCGCCGAAGAATCCAAATTCCATCTCTGCAGAAGTCTAACAGAGTTGCAGGAGACGGGGAGTGACAGGGGATGAGAAGGCCTACTCAGTCATTCAACCCTCACTAGCTGATAGATCGAGACATTACGTCAGGAAAGAGGCTTAAAAAAGACACTTGAACAGGCAAAGTGAATTATGGATGAAGCCGTGGAAAGAAAGAGAAGGCAGAAATATATGTTCAGAAATATTTCAAAAAGCAGAGGTTTCCATCAAAAGTTTCTTCCCCCCCTCCTGTGTAAATCCTATTAGAGGGGTAGAATGGCACAGGGGGATTATCTGACCCCGTCCACTCTGTCCAGACTGTTTCACACTGATGAAATATAGAAACTCTCAGCATCACTCCTATAACTGATGCTTACTTACATATGTAAGTCATGTAATAAGTGCTGAAAGGAGCGTCTGTGTTGCAAAGGCCTTCACTTGTCAGAAGCCATCACAGCAACAACATGCTTTAAGATTTCTTTTCGAGCATCAAACATTTCCCCCCATTTCTGCAACAATAACCCTATTTGAAAAACGCATCAAAAACGAAAGACTTGGCACAAAAACAAACTCCAGGATGTCTCTTTCAAGAAGCCTTGCTCTCCCTCTCTGTCAGGAGGAATTTGTGGCATCTCAGAAATGTCACTTGCAGTTAAAATCGGGTTGCTGGCCGAGTGTGGGGTGGCGGCTGTGGCAGGGGTCACGCCGCTTTGATGTAACCTGTGTGAGATTGAGAGCAGGAGGAGAGAAGGGAGCTGAGCAGTGAAGGGTGTGGGTGAATGGATGGCGACCGAAGGCTTCACAACAGAACAACTTCACCTGGATGTGACACAAACACCAGGGGGAGGGCAGGAAATGTTGTCTGGTGGTCACTTATCTCCCCTGTCAGTCATTCTCTGACGCAGCCAAAGACAGTGTTATATAACTTTAAATATAAGGGGCTATGCCAGGATCAGGCTACATGATATCAATCCGACTCCACAGACATGGGGTGTCAGGAATGAAATTGAGCGTAGGCCACGACAATTGCTCGTTTTATCAAGCATCTGGGAAGCCTCACAACGTCTCGCCAAATAAAAGTAGAGTTTTAGAATTCTTGTTCTCAGCTAGTTTGACAAATTCTGCGACGTGATCCGTGACGTTGTCCTACGTACAAAATGTTGTTACTTGCACAATTGTTAACACAACGAAGCAAAAGTGGAATGATCTTTTATTTTAGTAAACCTGTAACAATTTAACTATCAACCTCGCATCAGGAGATTAAGGCCTAGAACTCTACTGGAAACTGAGGTTAACTTTGACACGTGGATTTGCACCGTTGACCAATAGCAAGCCATCTTGACAGTGCTGACCTTTGAGGGGACGGAGAGCCAGAGAGTCCAAAATAAAGGAAGTTATTGTATCTTACTAGCTGCACCATTCATTTTTATAAACTGCTCCACAACAGAGACATGATTTGAGACCGGAGTCGATGGTGCGAATATGTCTTTGGAATAAACGTATTGTCCCGTTAGCAACTGAGCTAAGCTAGCAAGCTAGCGACCATTAACAAGCTTGACTTTCTGATCCCCTAATCTGGGTAGTCTGATCCTGGCATCAATTGGTATGTTGGTAATCAGTCAAATACTAATACTAATAGTAATATAGTCTGTAGTATCTGTGAAATAAAGTTGTTTTGCAAGTTCTAAGTTCTGAATGAGTTCAAAGCTGTTTTTAAAATCTGATAAATGCTCTGATTTATGTGTAAAATATTAACAACTGCTTCTTGATTCTCTGTCAACAACTATACTCTCTGGGGAGAAACATAAGTTATTTAATTACTTATTAAACTTGAAATATTTATGGAACATTTGCATATTTTCCTTTACAACGGTGCGTTACTGTCATTCTGCAACAGCAATGAGTCAAAGCAGTTTTACAGTTATTTTAGAGGATTTTCTGCTTTATGTTGTGCCAAAACACCTCTTCATAGTCCTCTACTCACTGTAAAGGACGATCTGTCAACAGTCTTTTCTTAATTATTTCACAGTTTTTGTTCGAAGAAGCTGAACTTTATTTTTACACAAAACACAATGATGTTTTTGACTGAAACCAAGGATTTCAGTCTCGGATGTGATATCAGAGCATCAATGCCCTGATGATAGACACAGAAACAGGAGACACCAGATCAAGGACCCGTCAACCTCTCCCTGTCACCCAACCTGTCTGATTCATCTCGCTCATCGACATTTCCTCTCCATCCTCCCTGGAGAAAACGAGCCAAAATCACACGGAGAGCTATCAAACTCACTATTTCTGTCCCTGTCGATAAGAGGGCTTGCTCGCACCCACTGACCCGATTTCAAAGTCTTTGCAGTTGGCTCTGGGGCCAGGGGATTTTTCTCTCCCTCCCTCCACAATCAACCCTCCTGGGGCAGAAAGGCCGACCACTATCGACATTTAAAATGGAATAATGCATGCATAATGCTTTGGCACTGGTGTTGCATTGGCAAACTCTGTGTCCCACCACTGTCCATGGGGTAAGATGGATGAGTTTTTAAATGCACTCGCTCTAAATCCCCCTCATGGAGGGCCCGAGGCAAAATGTAACTGCGCTCCATGTGCTCATTCAATGAACACCGGGAAATTTATGCCTCTCTCTGATAATACATAGCTTGAGTTTGTTGGTTGGAGCCATTTTTCTCACCACACATGTCAGGATAGTTTAGCCAGTCTTCCTCATATTTTGAGACCTGCTGAGGCCTAAGAGGAGAATCTAATACACCAGTTCTGAGTGTGATTCTGCCCTTTTATATCATGTAATCTGCCATGGCTCATAAGCAGTGGCAGCTATGCTCTGCACTGCAACACTGGGTCAAGAAAACGCCTCGCTCGCTTGAAGCTATTCCTCCCTCTTTTCTAATGCTTGCTGGAAGACAAAAAGTGAGAAATATGGGACAATGGAGATGACATTAATCTGATCTTTTCAGCGCTTGCTAAACAAAACCACTATTGTCCCACTGTTTGTCTGTCGCTGACAGGAAGAAAAGAGTGATGATTTGAGCTGTTATTGTGCACAAAGCTGCGACTTCACTATGGTCTTCTGTTAGCCGGTGAGGAATGCTGCCGATGTGGTGCCAGTGAGGCGAGAAGGAAATCAAGCGAGTTTAGCGAGGTCCTGTTGGAAGGAGGATTAACATTACTGAGCTGCCTCCGTGTGTGTTCAAAGTCTTGTGTTATGTAATGTTGCTTGGGTGAAGCTGCTGGACTGGTCACACTGCTCGTACAGCAGGTGTGCTGCACAAACAAGGTTTGGACCCTTCAACAACATGCCACACTATAACACAAAAGTGCTTCTCTGCAGTATATATACTGCATTACCAGTTTATTAGGCACACATGTACAATCTAATTGAGTCCAGTACATTTTGCAATAAATCCTAGTTTTGTGATGTTTATTGGGTTTTGGTTAACACTGTATCAGAGAAGTTAGTTAGTAGTTAGTGTTAAATTGTACTTGGCTGCATTATATTGTTTCTAATGTTTGGTCCACCTCAATTTACACACGTTATTCCGTGTGAACGGACCTTTAAAGACTAGCTGTCTCTGAGTCTAGCAAATGGGAATCCAAATAAATCAATAAATCTATCCATTCAATCTCTAAACAGCTAGCCTGTTCAGGCTCACAGGGGGCTGGTCAACAGAGATTCACATTTACACTCACACTCGCATGGGACAATTTACAGCGTCCGTTGACCTAACATGTATGTCTTTGGACATATGTGCACCTACTGTACACAGACACATGTCCTAAATCAATAAATAAAGGTCCATCTATTCTCACAACCCTAAAATACCTCAGTGGGGTAACGATGCACATCTCTCTTCCCCAGAAAACAACAGCATATGCCAACAACATATGTTTCTTTTGCTTTCCTGACAATCAGTGTCAACCCTCGAGCAGAGTAAAATAGTGAAACACAACCATGAATATGTACTTGTTTTAAGAGGAACTCATTACACTTGTTCCTTGAGAATTTCAACACATCTCAAGAGAATAAATCATGACGGGAATAATAATGAGACACAAAAAAATGTTACAACATCAAGGGGCTGTCAAGAAAATGTGACACAGAGGCAGGTAATGCACAGGTTTGTAAGGATAAAAATGTAGTTACTACAATGTAAAGAGCTGCAAGGAGGTTACATAAGTTGTTAGCAGGGTATTTGACAGGCATGTTGTTGTTAAAGTAAACTTAACCAAACAGGAATACACTGAACAAACTGAATATGTGATATGTTTAGAAAGGATTAAAGATTCTCTCATATGCAGAAAGGCAGCCCAGGAAAAAATACACATCATAAAACACAAAGCGCAGCTTAATGACAGTGTCATCAACACATGCATGTCCAAATTAGTTGGTTTTAGTCTGTTTCAGCTGTGGTTAAGTCTGGGTTAAGTCGATACAAAATACAGGACTTTGCATAAGAAACAATCTGAAGTCTATGGGTGGGTCAGGAGAAGAGTGAGGATGAACTACAGGCCAAGGTGCTATTCACTAAATGTCTGCAAAACTGACAGGGACAATGTTGACGCTGTTAAGTTTCTGTCAGCTCAGCATGACCTGTATCATCCTAGTTGCCTGTTTCCCAGGCTCCGGTGACAGACAAAGCAATCAAAGTCACTTTACAGCCTCCCTCTCCCTTTACTGCTCATCTCAGCCACCACTCCATCTTATTTTCTGTCTGTCTTCCTGCTCTGCCGTGGGACTTCAATTACAATCTGACTTGCAAAGGTTCTCCGGATCTATAGTCGTCTTTCTCTCCTTATTCTTCTTACCATTTGCAGAGTTTTGTAAGTGAATAAGATAAAAAATTGTTAGAGTGAGGGGTCATGGACTTTATTTTCAAGAGGTTCCTGTAGCTAAATGTTGCAGTATTTGGAGTTCTTATCTAATACTCCATTCCCCGGCTTATTTGGATCGGTCAGCGCATATCAGGAAATCATGCTTCACCACCTGGGTTGGACACGGGTCGGACTGTGTGTGGCTTTGAAAGACAAAAGGAAAGAAGAGAGAGAGAGTGAGGGAGGATTTTTTGTTTTCTTTTGCTTTGTAGTAATAAAACTTAATGTTCAAAGTCTAAACGAATCACTAAGGAGGAGATAAGATAAAGACAGATTAGTTACAGCTTTGAGACAACTAAGATGAGGTTTGTGTGTAAGAACTGAACGCTACCTGATTTCAGCGCACTGTATGCATGACTGCAATGCACTGGCCAGTTTAAGTGTGTGTAAGTGTGTTATGTGCATATTAGTTTACATGTTTTTTTTATCCAGCTGTTTCGTACACAGATGAGGTCACCGAATTCTCTAAACCCATTGAGGAGCCCGTAATCTCCAGAGCTCCCAGGTTTTCACATTACATCAGCAGTATAAGCACGAGCGCACTGTGCTACATGAATGAAATCAATTTACAGGGAAGGGGGACGAACATTTCATTTTAGCAAATCTGACGTGTTCCCTCCTGGTGTGAAAAAGCCAGTGATTTTCTTCTTCTCTGCCTCGTAGCAGCGGCGGAGGAAAGCCGGCTTTATGGTACCACGATTCACTGGCAGCCTAATGAGAGCCACAGCCCTAAGCTGTTTATGTGGCATAAAGGCTGCCTCTATTAGCGCTGCCGTCAGAGAGGGGGAGCTGGGCATTGGGTGGCAGCGCCGCGACAGTTCAGCTCATAACACCATTCATTTACTAACAGGACTGGAGGTCGTCAGCTGGCAGCGCAGTGTTGGCCCGGAGTGGAAGCAGAGCCCGAAACAGGATGATATTTAGCAAATGTAATTAAACACAAGGGGCTTGTCACAGAGGGTGCTGATCACAGCAGGTCTTCATTTCCAGTATTTAATGTCATAATCTGAAATGGTAAAATGGCAAATGGATGCAAACACACACTCGTGGAATTACACATCCAGTTACATAATGTATTACACTGTATAAGTTTAACAGCCATAGACTAATTGAAAGGTCCAAGAAATCAAATGTGTGTAAGTGCTGGAGACCTCCTTCCCTACTACAGTTAGACATTAATCACTGATGGAGCTGAATGTCACTTGACACCTGATGAAGTTTCAGCTTAAATCAGGACAATTAACCATTCAGACAGCAGAGAAACAGAAGTTTAGATGCTATTGTGTTGTGTAAAACCAGTAAGGGGCCTGTTTTTACAGCATTTGATCGACTTATGGTCAGAGAGAATAAACAGCAAACAGAAGGAACAAAGTTCAAGAAAAGGACAAAAAAAAAACTGCATGTAAACAAAGCATTACTACACTGCAATCTCCTGTAATGTACGTTGTTGTATTAATGTGTATTTCTTTCCATCTATGTGAAACAAGGCAGCTAGTGATACATTTCAGAGAAATCTGCACCTCAGTCCAATCCAATACATTTATACACCAAAGACACATTTTACTGGATTTTGGTGCTCGGCAAGCGTTAACGTCAGACTCGAGTCATGATAAAAAGTCATCAACTCAGCCATAATAAGTCTGCCCTTCATTCACTCTCACCGCATCACGTCCAGTCCTGGCTCCTCTCCAAGTGAATGGTTGCAAGGTGAACGTCCCGCATCAGAGACAGCAACAAAGACACAGAGAGAGAGAGAGAGAGCGACACGGAACAGATGCCTGCCACTTCAACAGCCTCTCCTTTTACATCTCACAGGAAAAGAGTCACTGCGCACAAAGGTTCATTTCAGACCAAGGCTCAGTGGGTTTCAACTGAACTGCAGGTGGAAGAACCACAATGGCACTCAGAGTGCTGCAACGCTGACTCTTCGCAGAACCAGCTCCACTGGGATCTGTGGGGTTGCTGGCTCTCTTCTTTTGTGTGAAGTGATTCCTTTGACTAGAATTAAACAAACAATGTTATGTTGTTGTCATGTCACAGGAGGATAGAGGCCAAAGGTCGGCTTAATTTTGAAGCACATCATACAACTGTTGCCCAAACTGATGCACTGCTCTGATTAAGCGATGGTCTCAATGTTACACGCAACACGATTCTGCACCTGAAGTTGGATCATAACGGCACTCTGCTGTCTACAAAAACAAATGTGAAATTTGACGAGTTTTCATGCATCGTGAATGTGCCAGATGGAGCGTGACGTGGAGCAGGAGAATTCTTTGTCTGCTGCCTGTGAAATCAGTTGTGCAGTAAAGAAAAAAGACGGACACAAAACAGAATACGGAGGAGAGACTGGCTGAGAAGATTCAACCAAGAAGAATATCAAACACTTTCCTCAAGGTTTCTTCCCGCACTAAAGCTGATCTTACAAGGCATTTTTATATACAGATGGTGACAAATTAAAGGAAAAACCTGAATGCTTGACCCCTACAGTGAGGCGATCCGGTGGCTCTGTTTTGCTGTGGGGGGCATTTTGCTGGCATGGTTTGGTGCCACTTGTCCCCTTAGAAGGAAGGGTCACTGTAAATCAATACAAAGTTGTTCTGAGTGATCACCTTTATCCTATGATGAAACATTTCTATCCTGATGAGAGTGGTCTCTTCCAGGATGACAATGCCCCCATCCATAGGGCATGAGAGGTCACTGAATGGTTTGATGAGTATGAAAATGATGTGAATCATATGCTATGGCCTTCACAGTCACCAGATCTCAACCCAATTGAACACCTATGGGAGATGTTGGACCGACGTGTTAGACAGCGCTCTCCACCACCATCATCAAAACACCATTTGAGGGAATATCTTTTGGAAGAATGGTGTTCATCCCTCCAGTAGAGTCCAGAGACTTGTAGAATCAATGCCAAGGTGCAACGAAGCTGTTCTGGCAGCATGTGGTGGCCCAACACCTTGCTAAGACACTTTAAGTTGGTTTTTCCTTTAATTTGTCACCCGTCTGTATCTTACAAAGAAAATCACACATGCCTGAGGTGACTGGGATGTCTGGGACGGCTCGAGGACAAATTGTGTCTGTGACCTGCTCACATTTAATGAGCAGCTGGGATGACAGTCAGCACTGACTTGGCTCCAACATGGGGGGAGGTTGCCTCTGTTCTCGCCAATTCGAGTGGGACAGCAAAATCTTTGCTTTTGTCTTACTGAGGCCATTAGCTAGCAACCAACTAAAGTAGGTAGTTGGCTGTTAGCAGACAAGGATTAAGCTCCTTTTATCTGCCGAAATGGCGCTGAAAAACACTTTCACAAAGGGTGAGTTACAATGGTCACCTTGCAGCCAACACCCTCAGATGGTTTAGTACTGCTGTTGACTTTTAAGGTGTGTAACGCTGCTGTTTATGACTCCACTATTAAGCATAATGCAATAAAATGATCTCTGTTAATTAAAAACTATAATTCATTCACTTAGCCCTTCTGGTGAGGCCATAAATTAATTTAAGTTAGTCAAGTTGTCAAGAAAATTAGCTCATTAAAAAAACACACATCATGTGCATTCATTGTCTTTGAACAGTGAGGAGCTTTGTGTTTGTGTGTGGGTGTGAGACAGAGAGAGACAGAGGAAAGCATTCATGTGATACAGCTTCTCTTATACCTGAAGATCAAGTCAGGTTTCATTGCAAAATGGTATTAAAATATCAAAACAAGCTAGCAACAGCAGTACCTGCATTATAAGTAATCCTTGAGCTTGATCACTGATCACGTTTAGCATTTTAAGTCACGTCAAGGCCATAGCGGTAACAAAGACCAGCTCACGGAGCCTGTGGCTGCTGCTTGATGATGTGGACTCACCTTGGCGTTGGCTTTGGTCTTGCTGCTGCTGCTGCTGTTGCTGTTGTTGTTGGGGCTGGAATTAGCATCTTCATGAACTCTGTCCAAAAGCCAGAGGAGGAACTCCAGGGCATCATGCTGAGAGTTTCCCCGAAACTGAGAGCCGTACTTGGCCACTATGCTCTGAGGAGAGGAGAGACATCATAATCAATCTGTCACTTTGGGTGATTTCAAAAAGTCATTAAATACTGACATCCTTCCCGACAAAATGAGGCCACGATCGCATGGAACACAGGAACTCGTCATTTGTACGTTAGAGTTGGTTTGGCTCGGAGCGCTCATTAGAGAAATGGAAAAAAAAGCTGAGATGTTTCTCTCTCTTATCGTCACTTAATGCAGACTCATTTAAGAACATCTGTCAGACATTATTTGGCTATGATAAGATCATGTAATACAGTCATTCACAATTCTCTTTGGATGTTGCACTGGGGGAAAAAATAGGACATTTTTACGCTATCTGAAAAGTTAAGTGTTCAGTGAGAAAGGTGAAGACACTTTGGAAGACGCAAGCAGCAAACCAGGCTGTCCCAAAACAACTTTTCAACAATGTTTACAGCATCCTCAGACAGGCCTGCGACTAACTGTTTTTCTCGGTTAATCGATTCATCATTTGGTCTTTAAAATGTCAGAAAATTATGAAAAAATACCTATTATAATCTCCCACAGCCCAAGGTGACGTCTTCAGATGTCTTATATTCAATTCACTATCAAGTGCGACAAAGAAAAGCATCAAATCCTCACATTTAGGAAGCGGGAACCAGCAAATATGTGGCATATTTCTTGAAAAATGACTGAAGCAATTGTTATTATCAAAATAGTTAATTTTCGGTCGAGCAGCTAATAGATTAATCAACTAATCGTTGCAGCTCTATTCTCAGATACAACTTCAGATCAAAAAGGGCATACAAAGATCTGAACAGGCTCGTAGAAAGTCACTCTGCCTGTCGTATTTTACCCTACCTATACATGAACTTACCTGGGAAATTTACAGTTGCATACTTCTATTTTGCTGTTTTATTTCTCCACATGAGTGAAGCTGAACCACTTGTTTCGAGTGAAATATGTTATATTTACCTGTATCTGTGTGTGTGTGTGTGCAAGTGTGTGTTCAAAGAAAGAGTGAGAGAGAGACAAAACATCTGTGTTTTCTTGAATCCACAGTGTCATTACTCAAATTAAAGATATAATTACGCAGAACCACAATCACTTCAATCTTAATGATATTTGCGAGCTGATGACTGGCTGCAAACTGTCAGTTCTAAAACACACTGTCAGGCCCACGCAAGCCATTTATATTAAATTCAGATTAAACTGCACCACTGAGGTCAGACAATTCCCCCTTCTCCAACACATTTTCACTTGTTGGGAGAATATCCAGGACCGCATCCTGAAAGTTCAAAAGTTTAAACTATTGTTCTTACTTAGCATTGCAAACATGTGGGATTACATCATCCTACTTTTTTTTTTCAAAGACTCAGATTGCTATTTTTGGCAGCACAACAGCATCAGTAGACAAAGTCAGACACATCAGTACTCATGAGCCATTTGTGGTGTCCAATAATATTTTAGGAAATTGTTCTCCAAACACATTCATCCACTGCAAAACACCAAAGGATGACTCATACAGAGGATATCCAAAACCTGATAGGTGTTACTTGAAAAAAACAAAACAGCCGGACTGTCTAATTCAATTATGAAGAAGGAGTTGTGAGTTGATGAGTCAGACAGAGAAAATGACACGCAAAACTAACGACGGCATTAGCACTACACTGGGTGGCTACTTCACTGTCTCTCCGTCTCTGTGTGTGACTGACAGAATCCAGGCTCGGCTCCACACCTCATTAAAAATCACCACATCATACCTGCAGTATCCCAGTCTCTAAATATAAACACGGGGAGGGAGCAACCCCTCCCCTCTCCCTCTCTACCTGACGGAGACAGCCCACTAATGAGCTTCATCACTATGAGGAAGCACTGACAGGGGATGGAGGGATGAGGGACAGATGGAGAGAGGGAGCAGTGGAGTAAGGGAGGAGAGGAGTGTGAGGGATGGATGCTGGCGGAGTTTCAACAGACCTGCGAGTGTTTTTCTGCCTCCCTATGAGAAGGACGGCGCAGTTGTGGCTGGCCCAGAGATGAAAAGTGAGAAAACGGAGGCAGCTCAGTTTCTCAACGCTACAAAACAAAAATAAGAGGGGCGAAAAACACTCAGGCAAAGAGAAAGGAGGACAGTTTCCAAGGTTACGACGAGTCTGCGCACAGAAACCTGGTGACAGAGGTTATGACTTCATCAAGATGAGGGGATGACTTCTCCACCTGCCTCATCTGTGCTGTTTTCGCCCTCTGTCTGGGTGCCGTGTGTGTGTGTGATGGTAACTGCGCTCATCTCTTTGATATCTGTTGATACAGTGTTGCCTCTCAGAGCGTCTCTGGTGAAATATGCCACACGGCCTCAAAGGCACTTTGGCAAGAGTGGCAAAGTTGCATTCCCAAGCATCAAATCTTTTTTAATTGAATTCTTGTAAAGGAAGAAATGAAAGGAAGGGGGGAAAAGGCGGTGAGGTGGTGAGGAAGCGTGGAGAGACAAAGGAAAGAATTGCAGGTTAGTCGAAATGTCGAGTTCCTCTGCAAACACTCGCAGTGTTCAAAGCTGACCAGAGCACAGCTCTGGTGGGACCTTAAGTGTTTGTTGAGCAAACACTCCAGAGCCAGTCAAGGAGAGGATAAAGGTGGGCGTAAGGGTGAACTTGAGGGAGCGCAGAGCTTTTTGTAAGGACTATTGATCAGTCTAGACCAAGGATCTGATTCTCAACCCACACCTGATTGGCCCTGACCTGATGTGGTGCATTCAGGCAGCATTGCTCTTAATTCTCTGTAGCTTGAAGCAAGCTTCATTTCATTCATCGATTTTATTAGAGCATGTGGAACAAAGCTGTGTAGTCTCTATTTTTCCATAATTTATGGCTATTTACTTGTTTTCACTTTGAAATTTGACAGAATTCTTCACTCGATGTTTGAAATTAAAGATTACTGTCGATACCTAACTCCCCCCTGTAGTTATTGAAGTGAAACTCCACTTTAATACGGTTTGGTTTCAGGTCATACAAACACAAATGAGGTGTACAAGGTCTGATTCAAGGGGCAGGCCATTTCTTTTTTATTTGATTTTCCGTCTTAGCAAAGGGAACAAATCAAACAAATCAGGGGCTACCAGCTTTTCTACAAACAAAGGAAGCAACAAAGAAGAAGAAAGCGTAAAAGAAAGACAAGAGGATGACAAAAGACGGCCATAAACCTGTGCAGTCTCCGCAGGGATCATGACCTCCCAGCGGTCAGCTGAGGCAGGGCTGCACTCTGGCAACATCCCCTTGCTTCCACACCCAGATGTCTGTTTTAGTGCCCCTCATGCCCTCATCCATCTTCCTGCTCTGTAAACAATGACGGATCAGAGTGCTGGCAGAAAAGGAATTTACTATAAACATACATCAAGCAAATGACCCTCTACTCTCTCTCCCTAAAAAACCCATTTACACCACCTCACCTCACAGCGTTGTCCGGCCTGCCAAACAGGCCTGGATGGATTTCTCAGTGATGGACAGAGAATGATGCTGACAAATTATGACATGGCATCACCTTAAGAGGAACTGCACACACTCTTCTTTTCCACACACCACCCATTCCCCCCACAGGTGTGGCTGGAATGAGGCTGGATAGAATCTGTCATTACTGGCTGCTCCATTTGCCGTTTCATTTTTCAGTGGCCTGCTGTTGCCGGCTCACCTCTGCTGTCGGAACAGAGCGGACGCGGGCCAGTCATCGCTTACAGCCTCCACTTATTCCGCTCTCTCTCTCTCTCCCTCCCCTCATGCTGTGTTTCATCTATCCCCTTCCTGTCTCACAAACACAACAACCTCACTATCCTCTTTCTTTCTTCCTCTCTTTCTATTAGCTCTCTTTTTCTTTTCTCCCTATCATGTAAGAACCATTCCCTCCACTAATCAGTCCCAGCTGAGCTCCAGTCAGCCCAGCTACCCCTGGAAAACACACACGCACATACACACACAGATGAGTCTCTCTTAGCAGTGTAGCACCTGTCCTTCCCTGCCTCCTGCTCCCACCATCCTTCCAAATCTTAACTAATTCAGCTTGCTACTTCCTGTGTCATTCTAGGCCACACCTCCAGAACAATGGAGGACTAGGCAGGTATTTTTGATGACAAATCTAAATGCTACATCTTGGAATCAGACTTTGTCTGCAATGCTCAGAGGCTTGGAAATCCTTCGATAAAGGTGCCAGCGAGTCAAGACCGAATAAAGCCTGCGTGTCTGCAGATGTCCCCGGCACGGGATTTACAGGCGATCAGTAAGAAATAAGACGGGATGAGATGCAATGGAAATAATCACCTCTGAATGGTTTACAGCCCAAGGGAAGGCTCCCTGGGCTCTGCTGAAACTGAGAAATTGATACTCGCAGCTGAGGCTGTAAATACGCTGCTGTGTGCACAACTGAGAGTTCAGGAAGCTGCGTCTGTCACGCTATTGAGGGCTTATATGCCATTTCCATGTGCTTCCCATCACTGAGATAAAGTAGGAAAGTCATCCCTGACTCTCTTCCATGATACGGTGATCGCGGTATCGCAGTATCAGTGTCATCAGAATAGTAAAGATTGATTTACTCCCATGGCTTCTTGCACCGTGTCGTTGAAGCTTGGTACATAAATCATGGGAGGGATAATAAACCTGGTGGAAAATGGTGTCATGTTGTAGTGCTTACAAAGATACAGTGCAGACACACTTCTCCTTGTGTTTCTTTATTGCCTTTTGTCACAGCGGTGTAGGTATAATGGAGTGCGGCTCACTGAGTCGTGGGAAAGCATGCTGCTTCCAAACAGCATACGGTGGCTCTGTTACAGTACTTGTAAATGGTCTAGCTTGTGTTTTGTAAGCGCGTGAGATGAAGTGTTTGAAGCATTATTACTTCCCCGCTCACTTCAACAGCTGAGAAATGGATCCTACTGCATGTCTGTGGCCAAATATAAAATACACTGATAATTTTATCTATTGTGTGCTTAAAAACAGAGGACAAAATCGTCTAGCCTCATACTGTTTACACTGCTAAAAATCTTCAAGAGTCCTCCCCATCTGCTTCACTGAAAAACTGCCACCAACAAACTGAAATGAGCGGCAGTCCCACTGTGCGAATTCAGTCCAGGTGGTGCATATCCCCACTGCACTGCGTGTGTGTGCCTTCTGCAAACAATGTATACATCTTCAGCACAGAGAGTGAGAATGAGAGTGGTCTTTGACGGAGAGCAGAGACAAGAAAAGACAAACAAACCATCAGTCTCGCTGGCCTGCCCCACTGTCACACGCTGCCCGCACTCCCAGAACAAACAAGACTACTTTAAAACACCAGGCTTCATCTTCCCGGCTGTGCTCCACCGGCCTCGCAGAGCTGCATCCTGTCGAGCGTGAAAAGATGAATCCGGGCTCCTCGCTACAACTTCTAAGAGTAGTTACTGTGTTGTTAAATCCTTTAGGTCAAGAGTGTAATGCAGCAAAAAAAAAAAAAAAAAAAAAGAGCTCACTCTGTCATCAAGTTAAATTGATGTAGACAACTTCTGGACCAACCAATAGAAGGACACTTTATCCCTCCAGATTTCATCAACATCAAATGTGTAGCGAAGCAGTTATGGCAAAGTTGGACATTTTGACCTTTACATACAGCTCCTCCATTAAGCTGATCACTGAACACATTTCATATCAGTCAAAGTCACGGTGTAGGACTTATAGGAATCTAATGAGGGCGTGCAGGTGAGCAACTTTAGTCATTCTTATGTAAGTAAGTAGTAGTAGTAAGTTTCTCTGAAGCCCAAAGACTCACTTTCTATAAAACACGACCACAAGCATGACTTAAACCAGTCATTCACACAATTAAAACTTAAACCCTTAAATGTATTGTGATTTTGGGACAGAGACTGACATTATGCGGTAGATAAATATGAGTTTACATTTGTTTTTTCAAGGTGGAAATTTGCATACCGCGGAGTGTAACAGACACATTCTGCACTTTGTTTTTTCCCAAGGCCAAGAAAGTAAAACAACGCTTGCTCTCCGGTTCCAAGTCAAATTTTTCCAAAAGACGCGCCCAACATTTAAACACTGCCTTAACTCCCTGCTGTATCTTTGGAAAAAGACTGAGGTCATTCTGGTATCATCAGTTGAGACATTGTGACTTCTACTGACAGGCTCATGACTCCTACTCACTCCTAATACCAATCCCGAAACAGGGAAGTTAGAAAAAGTACAGCAAAGAAGTGGAAACTTCTCAGAGGAAAGTTTCCACTTCTTTGCAGGCCACTGCCTCTCTTTCAGTGTGGAGAGATTCGGCAGTAACGACCAGTTGTCAGAGATGTCTGTCCCTTTTTCCGATTACAGACTGAGGGGGGTCTTATGAGGATCGCGGGAGGGACGACAGTTTTGTTTACCAGCAGTGTCTCTCCCTCCCACTCTCTCTTTCTCTCTCCCTCTGAGTGCACACCATTGGAGGCGTCTCAGCAGGAGGGCATCCTTTTCCAGGATGAATGCATTTGCTACAGTAAACATCCTCTCTCCTGCTGCACCGTGGGATGAGCAGACAGACACAAATCACCGTGTCGATGCGATGGGGCGAGGTGAGAAACAGGGAGTGAAGGACGTGTTTTGTTGTTGTTTTTTTTGTTGCAGCCAACTATGATGAGAGGTAATAGAGCGAAATAGAGGAAAGAGTGACATTAAGTTCAAGGGCTAATATTCAGTATTTCAGCCACTGTTTTTAACCCAACGGCCTGAATGAGACACACTGACACTGAATCACACATTGAACATTCTGCCAAGGTTTGTTTCAGAGTTAATACATAATATCAGTAAGATAGCCAACCTGCAGCCACAGTATGTTCTCCATGTATCTGGTACTGTGCACAGAACTCATGTGGTGCACACTGTAACCAGGAACCAATTCAAAAGAGGTCATTTTACTGAATATCAATTCTGATTTCTACATTCAAGGCCTTTAATCGATACCCAAATACCCTTCAAGACCTTGTGCTACTTCATGTTTTTCCCATCACAAGCTTTTTATTATTTTAAAAGTCTTCAGGAGGCTCAAGTTAGTGAAGCTGCACGTGAACAGAGTTTAAAATTTGCTCTTTAAATCTTACCCGCACGCAGGTGCTCAGCATTAATGATCCACAACACCATGACTCCTTGTATTTTTCACATCAAAACAGCATCATCTTCATTAATCACCACCTTTCCCTTACAGCTTTGGACTAGACTGCACTCTCTCTCTCTCTCTTATACCTGTTATTAATTCATTACCATCTCGTGGTTGTGGGTGAGGAAAGCTACTGTCATGAACATCAACCTTTTCCATTATAAATGACACCCCACCCATGCTGTCTCCCTATGCGTGTGTGATTGTGTGTGTGTTTTTGTGCACATGTTGCGTACCCCCCTCTCCCCTATAACTTCCCCCAGGGCTGTTGATGCAACAGAGCAGTTACCACTCAGTAAGCCTACTGGTTGACTGTCATCCAACAAGCCCAGAGGGAAGACTGGGGGGGCCCTGCAGCCCTGGCTCACAACAGCCATGAGTGACTGCAGCTGCAAGAAGCCTTCTGTGTGCAAGTGTGTGACCACTTGTTGATTTGATATCCTTACATTTTGACAGATGATGATGTCGCAATTGTGGTGCAGTCTCTACACTAGTATCACATGCATTCAACAGTTTGTGTAAATAAGAAAGGAATGCTCAACTCCCTCGCACTCTACACGACAGTCGGGGAATGCAGACAAACCACCTGAAGTGCTGGATTGTCAGGCAGGTGAGTCAAGAGGAGACACTGCAGCCTGCGTGTAATCAGTAACCACACTGCATGCACACACAAAACTACCACTAGTTCAACAAACAGTAATAAAATGTCGAAACTGTGAGGCAAAGTGGTGAGGTGCTTTTATTATTACTGCTTCCCATGCCTGATGTTCGTCTCCTCCCCTGAACAACTGAAACCTGTTCGCTTTTATTCACGGAAATGGTTGACCGTTGAACCACTTTCAATCAAGGGCTCACCTGACGTGCTCATTCAAATATTTGTTTTGCCAATATAGACTGTGATAGTTGGCAATACAGCTTACAAATCCCACAAAATCCTCTTGACACATGCCTGCTGTGCTGGTAGGCTGGCTGCTGAGCAGTGGCATGGGCACAGGACGCACACTAAAGTAGCTAAACCCCTTCGGCTAGTAACTGGGGAGAGTTCCTGAGAAGAATGTATATAAGTAATCCTGCCTGAAGATAATGATGTCATTGCTGGAGTAGCTCACAGGGGGCCCTGGGGCACAAATTTCCTGTTGACCCCCTCTTTCTGTGCAGTGGTATGCACCCTGCCTTCTCCAAGTACCCATTGAGTGCAGCACGCACAGCAGACAACTCGAGGCAGCTTAATTATATTTTTGCCTAGAGACCCTTAAACCCACCAGTACCCCCGTGCTGGAACGCTACCTGGCCGCAGGTTCACTGCTTGGCAATTACTTTGTGGTCATTTGATTTAAAAATGCCTCAAAGCCTGATGATTTTGGTTTTATTGTGCTGTGGTCGGGCACATTCCCAGACAAATGTGCAGTTAATCTAATAATCACAAACCAATTGACACAAGGTTTAACTTGGGGGGTTTCGGGGCCCCTGGGGGTCTGGGGCCCATGCACGTTTTGTTCAGGTAGAGAATGTAGCCTTTCTATTATGCACCTTGCTGAATAAACTGTAAAACATACATTCCCAAGTAAAAACATGACTTTCCAAGTAGTATTTACCAAAACATGCAACTGTCTAACTATAATAGTGGCTAAGTTGACCAAGAAGAAATGATTGGACATTTGTTACCAAGAGAAAATAAACATCTATCTCTCTGAAGTAATTTCTAATCATCTCCTCAATGGCATGACAGGAAATTAAGCCAAAACAAGCAACTTTCCACTGAGGTGAATAGGTAATAAGATACGGGCCTAAAACTAAACACAAAACAACACAACAAACCAGTGACATCAGCAGCATCCTGACAGATAAAGTGCCCTCTCTGTCCTCACCTTGAACTCCACAGACAGCTGCGGTGTGTACTCCAGCGTCCACAGCGCTCGAACCAGCGACGCCAGCTGCTCGGTCACCTCTCCCCGGGCGGTCTGCCGCTCCTCGCCTCTCACCTCCCCGTTCACCCTCCTGTGGCATATATCCGACTTGTACTGCTCCAGCCCGAGGTACTCGGCCAGCAGGTCCGTGTTGCTGAGGCACTGAACCACGGCGTTCATGAAACAGGTGTTACCGTGGTTCTTCAGCCCCAGCACCCCGGGGGTCTTGTCGCCGTAGCACCACGACAGCCTGTCTTTCACCGAGCCGTGAGAGGAGGACACCGTGGAGCTCTTCTTCACGGCGCCCTCTCTGGAGATCTGCGAACAGTCGTCTTTGAAACCCCCCGAAGCGCTTTGCCCGAAGCCGCCGTCGTCGTCCTCTGCGTCCGGCGGCTCCGCGTCGCCAAAGTGCGCCAAAGTGCCCAAAGTTTTAAGGATCCTTCCCATGAAATTCCCAAAAGATCGCAGCGATTTCCTCCTGATAAACCTCCCGGTTTTGTATTTCTTCTCTTTTCGCTTCGTCGTTTTAGGTTTCATGGGTTTTCTTACCTTGTTTTCCTTGCGGGTATCCATGGCTCTATTACTTAATAGGACCGAGAGAGAATAATGAAACAGGCTGTGGAGTCGCACCTGTCTGCCAGGCTGTCTACCCCTCCTCCTCCTCCTCCTCTTCCCTTCTCTCCACAAACCTTACCGTTGAGGTGGCACCGACTCGGTGCCAATAAGGCACATGATCACTGATATTATTCCCTTGACATCCTGACAATTCCCAGTACGATATGGCCACCGGTGACGCTCTCTCCGGGAACTACACAGATGAGCTGCTTCCCTCCCTCCACATCGCAGGTTCAATTACACTTCCTCATCGATGGCTCTCAGCGCTGGATCGTGCGCTGGCGGTCTTTGACTCTCTCACCACCGCTATTCTTCCCTCCCTCCCTCCCTCCTCTCCTGTCTACGGGGCTACAATGAACAACTTTCTATTTGGAGGATCCTGTCTAACGCCCGCCCCTCAGACATGAATTTAATTAACCTGGATTAGATTTCTTGTAGTTTCTCACAACAGAAAGGTTGATACAACGAGCTGGAAATGCTTCTCACGCAGTCTCACGCTGCCTCTGGACTGGGAAAGAGCATACAACTTAACAAGTCTTGTTTATTACACAGGGAACAAGGAAGTTGTTGTCTTTAATGGGTGTCAAGCACTGTGGCCTTAAACTGCCCCCTGTAGGACCAATTATAGCATCACCTGGCTTAACATCTTCAGAGGGTGTCAGAGAAAACATCACTGGCATGTGTTGGATGATCCTGCTATAGGGGCATGAATCGAAAACTTCAACCTGAACCTCTTTCCAACCCCAATCCTAAAACGAAGACACATCAGCTACTGGAAGCCTTTTGGTGGTGCATTATCATAACTCCATATGGACCCATTAAATACAGTGTGACCAATGACAGTAAAACTGCTCCATTACCACCTATAAAACAACATGCAGGTGATGTATCACATCACAGAGGGTCTACTTTTGCTTCATCCTGCTATTGAAATTTTTTGTCTAAAACACACCAGCATTTACAGACACATGTACAGTATCCTGTAAGTAGCCTGGCTGCTGTCTTCACACACATTATTGCTGCTGCTGCTGCTGTTAAACTCTGGAAGCTCCACAAAGTAAGTAAAATGGATGTTAGAGAACCATTCGGCCAGACGCGTTATGTGCAGTTCTGGTTTTAAATGGGAATCCGGCATCTTTTCTTTTTTTTGTGCTCTACTCAGATTCTAATCACCTGAAGCTTCATTTCACAGCTCACCAGTACTAAAGATTGAATTTAGTGGGCCAGATGTGCTGATTTATTGAAATAGATAGTCCCATCCAACATTTCCATAATTTCCCAGATGCTCTTATTCCAGCATTGTTAGGAAAAACGCACACATGGTACACTGCCAATGTAACAAATAAACAAATTGTGTCAAACTTCTTCCTTATAAAAAGGACCCACAATTGTCTTCTGTTCATAAGCAGGTCCAGGGATGTTTTTGTTGACTTGGTTTATACTTAGCTACATTTTGGGGGAAGCAGGGGTGAGTTATTAATTATTTAGATTAGCCATTTTGAACAATAGTGAGGAGAATGGGTTCAGATCAGAGGGAGCCAGAGAGGCTTTCTGTTGTACGCTGCCTCCCTCTTTAACCAGAATCCTTCAGGGAATCGCTGTTGATAGATTAGCTGACAGCAGCCGTGTGCTTAAGCGGCCAAGAATCTGGGCCTCCTCCTTCTCTCTACAGCAGCAGACAAAAGAATCATATCTGAGTAAATGTAATGTACTGTATAATATAGCCTTGTTTTTACACATTCCGGTTTCATCTGCATTGAGAAAGTCTGTGGTGCACCGTTAATTCTGTTGTTCTAAAAAAAAAGTCTAAAGAAGCATAATGCAGACACTTTGATGTGAGGAATACGTTTTTCTGCCTTGAAGTGTAATTTTAAATTCAGGCAAAGTGTCACTGTGTGAATTCCCACCTATATTCAGCTCCTGTGGGGAATTACCACTTAGGAGACTACACCGCTGAAGGAGTGTAATCCTTTCACTCGGAAATATATCATCCTTTCTCTGCTGAAAAAAGGAAACAATCTCATAATAGTCATTGATGCTTAGTCAAATTACATTTATTTCCTTTGGTCAGAATGTAAATCCATCCTTCACTGTTAATGTAAGATTGTTGAATTCGCATAAGAACATTTGCTAAGAGGAAAGATGAAGGGAGAATGTTGGATACATTTGAGTATGAGTGAGGTATTACTGGATTCAAAGTTTCTGTTGCCTCTACTTTCCAGGACTCCACATGTCACATCAAGAGGAAGAAGGGTGAGGGAACCTCCACCGGAGAATGGCTCCATCTGCGCTGGTGCTGATTAAGGTGCTGTTGTTGGAGCAGATCTTGATGCTGGTGATACTGCCGCCGTGAGCTATTCCTATGTGGGTTACTACACCTTCCATGTAGTCCCACACCTTCACCAGCTTGTCATCTCCGCCTGTCATGAAAAGGTGAACAATGTGTAAATAACCTGAAAGAAGTTTGAGTAAGAGCATTCATTGTAGTGCCACTAGAGGAGATGAAAATGAGAGTAAAAAGACTAATAACACAAGAATGCCAAGATCAAGAAAAATCTAAGCATTTAATGATGCACTTCTTTAACTAAAGGACACAAACTGAAACAGTATTCACACAAAAAAACACAATCATGCTTTGATCTGAACATGAGCATCATCAGCAATGAACCAGGCAAGTGTAAAAGGATGATATACTGAGTGCTCATGTGCCCAGGGGATCTTGTAGATTTAGACTCATTTATTTTTGGTTCAATTACATTGATAGAAAAATCACTAAAAGGAGCACAGCAACAATATAACAAGCAGCAGATGTGTAATGAGCCACACCTGTCACAAAGTGCCTGCCATCCTGTGAGATGTGCATGCCATTGATGGCCCCAGACTGCGAGCCCTCCAGTTCTCTGATGGCAGAACCGTCATACACGTCCCAGTAGGAAACCTGAGGGGGAGGTTAACACACAGAAACCCTGAAATGTAGGTGCAGGTGTCGTACGTAACACATATTTGTTCATCACCGGCATTGTGTACGGAGAACTCAGTGTCCAAGAGGGGGAAGAAGTGTTCAGATCCCTTACTTAAAAGTACTAATATCACACTGTGAAAATACTCCACTAATAAGCAAGTCATGCAATCAAAACCTTACTTAAGTAAAAGTATGTAAGTATTATCAGCAAAATTTACTTCACAATTAAAAGTACTCAGTGTTTTACTTTATATTTGATGTTTCTGGTTTAATATTACTGCTACATTAATGTGTATGTTGCATTTTACTGCTGCAGTTGTTTAACTACTTTACATACTGTTGGGTAGTTTAATCTACAGCAATGCATCATGGTCTATAAGATCATCATATGTCCTGTGAGAACCATGTATCTCTAAAAAGAAAACTTTTCATACGTTCAGAAAAACAGCCTGTTTTCATCTTTGTGACGATGCATTTTCCAGCTAAGGAAGTAGGAGAATTTTCTCAACCCATAAAGGAACACTTCATCCTTCAGTTTATCAGAAATTCAAATTCAAAATCACCAAATTTGGAGATGCATGGTTTTCACTGGACAGGAAGGGTATGAAAAAATGGAATCAGACAAATGTCAGACAAATGTAGTGGAGTAAAAAGTACAATATTTGCCTCTGAGATGTAGAGGAGTAGAAGTGTAAAGTACACAAGAAATATTTGTGCTTAAGTACAGCACTTGAGTAAATGTACTTGGTTACATTCCACCACTGCCTCTCACATACACACATATTGAAACCGTGTTTGCTGATCTAAATGAGATGTAATCATCCCTAGAGCTTTATAGCTGTCAAAGTAACAAGTCTCACAAAAGGCAATTGTTAGCTGAAGTTATTTATAGCGCAGGCAGCAGAAACATCACAGTAACACACACCACCAAGGGCCCTTTCTTGTTATTTATATGACCAACCTGATTACATCTTAAAAGGTAGGTACTGTAAATGAAGGGCCAGATGGATTTGATCATTAAAAGTCTTCTGAGTCATCCTGTATGAATGAGTTTCTAATTGAAGATTTAGTGGCACACCTTAGCACTGATCTCAGTCTCTTTGTGTGTTTAAAAGTCCAGAAGCCATTTCAAAGTTAGTAAAACACAGGCTAAACAGATTGCACTTCAAAGTCAATCAAGTGTTAAAAGCACTACACACCAAATTTAAATATCTAATTACTGAAAAATCTATATATATCCCGACTGTAATGCTGCTAATGAACAATATACTTAAGTTTACTATTGGATTAAACTAAATGAAATCATACGCAGCAGTTGGCTATTAGTAAAAGGAGGAGTTCATGTTACACAGAGCTCAGAATAAGCCCAACATTTATGAAAATAGCCTCTGAGACAGGATTTAATTTCTCTGCACAAGACAATGCCCATAATGCATTAAAGGAGGGGAAATGTAATCTCGCACAGACATATCAAATACTGCCGGTTGTTATGGATTGAAAGAGGAACAAAAGGCTCAGTAAGAGAAAAAAAGAATCTTATATATAGTTTCAGAACAGCAGAGTGATTGTCTCTGGCCCTTACAAGCCATGGGGACATTTCGGTGGGGGTCTGCTGAAACTACAGCATTTCTCAGACGAAGATTGGCTTATCCAGATGGAATGGCTTGCTGATATTATTACCACAAAATAACTTTGCAAAACATAATTTAGGACAACACAGCCACAACCAGAGGGGAAAATGGTCCATTATACACAAAAATACAATTATCTCAAATCAGAACATAAGGCTTGCAGCTGTACAGGATGTGCAAATAATTAACAATCTGAGCAACAAGCTGAGGTGTGTGTGTTTACCAACATTAAAGTACCACCTTTTCAACAAGCAGCAAATAGAACAGTACCTCTAGAAATACCACTAATGAGAGATCAAAATAATATTTAAATACAGTATTCTATATTTCCCAGCATGACCAAAGTTACTGTAACACTCCTCGTTCCTCCCCCCCTTTCTTATCTCATTTCAGCAGCTTATTAGAGACTCCCACCTGTGTGAGTTGTCTTGGCCCATCTGTGTTCCTTCCACCTCAGGCGGGGAAACTGGCCTACAGCCACAACATAGGCCATCGGGAAATTAATTACATGCAGCAAGCAAGGGCGAGTCTGAAACGCCAGGCCTATTGTTGGCACTGCTCACCTTATGACCAGGAAAGACCTCAGTTCACAACCACAGTACAGTCGCCTCAGCTACGAGATTAGCGTCATTAAGCCCTTATGCTAATGGTTTCTTTAAAAATATGCATTCAAAATGAGCCACACAAAATTATGTTCATAATGTACTGCAAGAGTATTATTTTACATTTTAATTATGTTAGGCATCAAGGCTACATTCTCCTTAAAAAGACATACCTTGACAAATAGGGAGAAAGTAAGCATCATATTGTTTCCACTAAATGCACCATAAAAAAATGCATCATCATCATCATTGTCGTCCTTCAAAAAGTATCTCATTAAAACAACCTCTCCCTGACCCTCCACTCCCCTTGTCTATTTTTTCTTTTGGCCACTCTCTTTCTCTTCACTCCTTCTCTCAGTTCTATCGGTTAACTTTCTGTGAATTTACTCAGAGAGGCATGCTGGGATGTGATGAAGGGTTGGAGTAAGGAGAGGAGAGAGGGAGAGAGAGCAGAGCGCTGGTATTTGTTCTCCTAGACAGAGCGCCTGTGTCCTGGGATGAGCAGATGGTGGATCTGGCTGGCACTTGGGTGGCACAGGCACATCCGCGGGAAGGCACGAACACCACAGCACTCCCCTCTATCTCCCTTCTCTCTCCCTGAATCCATCCTCCTCATGCTGCCTCCACTCACTCAGCACATCCACAGCACCGCGTTAATCAGCACAACTTGTCCTCACCTCTCAGCATGCAGGGGAGGCAACAATATGGGTTCTAGTGTGTGGCCGGGTTCAAGGGGTGTGGATGAAGTGCACAATCAAGGAAACAAGCAGTTCATTCTGCCACTGCGAACTTCTGACCTTATGTAAATAAGTGGTGCCGAGTTGATCAAAATGACTCACAAAATAACAGACTTAAAGGGCTGAGTGTTTTTGTCACAGCGACTTGCAGCCAACACAATGGCTTAATTATGTTGAGCTGAGAAACAAATTACAAGCTTTTCAAGCTAATCTATGGACATGCAAGTGTGTGTGATTGTGCAAGTCTTCACTGTGCTCCTCTAGGCTGATCTTAACCAGAGCGGCAGGCTTTTCTCTCATTCACACTGAGTGGAGATTACAATAACAATAACAGCATAATGAGACATCTAGATTATGACTGTTGAGTGCCAGTCTCTTTGCACCCTGAGGGATTTTCAATCATTACAATCATTACTTTTTTTTCCTGTGAGGCACGACTGCAGAGTTGCGAGTCCCTGGGAATTCTTCGCTCCTACATGCTGGTGCATTAAACCAACCAAAACAAACCTTAAAGGTAAAGACACATGGGCGGCTTTCTGAGACCAGAGTAATGGGATACACTGGTTGGGATGTAAATTAAGTAAAAATTGTCTTAGAATGTACTCTGCTGCACTGAGTACTGAGCGTTTAGTACTAACGGTCCCAAAACACACCTTTCTGTCAGTGCCACTGGTAATGATCTGGTATTCCTCTGGGTGGTAGCACACCGTCCGGAACAGCGTGTTGGCGATCACCATTTGAAGACTCACAAACCGCCTACAGCAGGAAATGCAGACGATACAGAAGATGGGAAAGAAAAGAGAGGAGAGACGAGTGTAGTAGTGGTCTGGATAAATCACATGTGGTGAAAATGCTCTCCCATCATGTACTGCCCAGTTTAAACGGGATAAAAAATGTTTCCAGGCAAACAAAATAAACACAAGCCAATCTATATAGTTACACTTAAAACAAACAACTGTTAAATGTACACAACTTCCTCTGTGGACACAAAAGTGATTGTGTGTCTGGCTGTCTAAATTCATTAAGGCTCTTGTCAGACTTATATTCTTTTCAATATCAGCTTGTTAGTAATCATACAGAAAAAAAAAGGAAATCCATGCTACTCTTGATGAATACAGTCTGGAAGCCTTTAATCCACAGACTTGTTCATTGAAGAGGATAGACAGTGAAAAAACACATGACCACCGTCAGAGTTTTTAAAGGTTTTATTCTCCTCACAGAAGAAGCCCAAGGATTAAAGGATTTTAAGCTTTCCTCATAAAGAATGCACTGGATTTCTTTTTATTCCTACTGTACCAGCCAGACACCGCTGAACAGCTTCAGCATTTCTCTCTCACTACAGCTCAGATCTGAAGGCAGCACTCACTGTCATTTTCTCTCTGGTGGATATGTACTGTATATCATTAGCAATTATGTAGTGTAGGTTTGTTTTTTTCCCTGGATAATGTGAATAACTGATCCTGTAACAGACCTTTCCACTTGTTTTTTCAACTCAACTGCTTTCAGCAAAATAGACCTAGTTGAGTTTCATAAAAATCCAATTTATGACTCATCCACTTTAAGGTTGTGGGGTAAAACTGAAAATTAATTCATTACAATTTCGAATATGCAGTTGCATGCGGCGACAAATGTGGAATCCCCAAAAGAGTACTTTATGCACTAACTATAAAAGAATAAAGATTTAAAGAGGATACATACTGAATGTGTGAGGGGCTGGGTATGCAGATGGGCTACTCACACTATGTCCCAGATGATGCAGGCACCGTCAGAGCTGGCAGTGACACACTCTTTGTCGTCACTCTTGATTTTGATACAAGCGACAGTGGCTTTATGCTCTTTCATGGTCTCCAGCAGCCGATGGCCACGTGGCTGCAGCTCCCAAACACGTACCTACGACAGGTGAACCCAAAGTCATTCAACCTCACAGGAGATCCCTTTCACAGCAGATGTGACACTTAATGAAAACAGTCACTCGTCCTTGTTTCAATGATTTGCAATGCAGTTGCACACCTATTGATACAAAGATCAATACTACAATAAAAAGATCTTTAACAGTATGCCTTTTTTCCCTTTCTAAATCTCTCAAACCGCAATCATGCTGTATGCCACTGTGATCAAACACATGTTGGATATGTATTTGCAGGGTGATGCAGTGTGTAAAGTATAGTCCTGGATCTGGATCATGGATGTATAATGGATTAAATCCTCTGACCACTTGCATTAAGCATCTTAACTTAAATTCTCCTCAATAATTCACAGCAGATTTGAAAAGAAAAAAATGAATAATTAAAATTTTAAGATGCACACATTTTCATCCTTAAATCAAGTTCATCAGATTGAGGAGGAATCCTTGAATAAATAACAGAAATGCACAAACAGCTCCTTTAGAGAAGTCTAGACATAGCTGTGACAGAAACATGTCAGCCACTCACACAAAATGATGAAGCAGGCTATCTTTCTTCCTGTGATCAGTTTGGTTCTTTTATAAGTTTTGCTTGGAAGCAGGTAGTCTGGGTAACAAGGTTGGCTTACTTACAAAAACTAAGGAGAATAATCATTCCATTTTTAAGCATACGGCTTCGTAATTCAAAAAAAGTGTCCAGAAAATAGTGTGTTGCGCAACCAACTGTTGTTCATTTACTACACATGGTGTCTGCTGGCAGAAAATTGCTGACATCTTGGAGGAATTAGTGGGTACTGTCTAAAATGTAACATTATCATGGAAATTTCAATGTGCTGCTTTGTGTTTTCATTTGATGAGAACGCTGAACTTAACCATAACATAACATAACCATTTTTTAAACAATTATATGTTTAAGGTGTATCACTGTTATGTCTACTGACCTGCCCCTCTCCCCCTCCACTGACGATCCTCTTGCAGTCCCTGGTGCCGGCGATGGCTGTCACACCCATTCTGTGTGCATTGTGAATGACGAGCATGAGCCGGCCACTTTCCGGCGCAAACACACGAATCTTACCGTCATCCCATGCTGGAAGACAGTGAAAATTAACAGTCAGTTATCAAGAAGATGAATTTGATTCAATATGTTTAATTCTAGTGGTAGTAGGTAACTGCACTACAGTAACTGAGGAACAAATATAATCATGACTGAACTACACCTCATACTAAGAAATAAAAACTGAATATTCTTTGTAGCAACAAGCTCCAATGTCTTGTCTGCAGATATCTCTCCCTGATTCCCACCACTGATGATGCTGTGGCCGTCAACCATGAAGTCCAGGGAATTGCAGGTCATGTTGGGTACAGTGATGCGCAGCAGCTCTTTGGGCTTGTCTATATGCCACAACCTGATATCCTCCTCAGAGCAGGTTGCAAATAATTCAGATGCTCCACTGGTAAAAAA
>NTHP01000113.1:440524-509900 GCA_003416845.1 Oplegnathus fasciatus | reverse complement strand
ATATTACAGAGCTGCCTGAATTAGTTCTAGGAGGTATAAGCTAAAAGCTCCCACACTTTATAAATAAAAGACTCTGGATGCTAGCAGTAAAGGAACAAACCCACAAACAAGATTCCAGGAATTACAAGGAAGTACATAATGATCCATAAAAGACATAAAAGAAATAACAGTCACAGTCCAAATGAAATACATGACATGAGCCCTTTCATATATTTCCACATGAGCATTCCATCAGGAATACAGTTCAATCAGCTCTATATGTGCCGCAGGAAACCTGACTATCAGGCAGAACGCCAGTGAGCAACAACTGAAATTACCTTCACAGAGCCAAATTAGGAATGTCATAACTCCCGTCGCTCTGACCTACCAGGCTGTATTTTACTTTAACTGGACCGCAGTCACTCAGAAGCCCCGTCTTCAGGTTGATTTTCATTATGTCTCCGCTGGTGGTGCCACAGAAAATGAACCGATCATCCTCTGACATCTGCGTAATAATATAAACCAGTCAACATGAGCAACACAACCTAATATCACCATGTCTGGTGTAAGTTATTGGACAATTCAAAATGAAAGAATCACATTAAGTGGTGTGCTTGTGTGTCTACAAGCACACAATTGCTTGTCGTGT
Source organism: Oplegnathus fasciatus (assembly GCA_003416845.1). NCBI lineage: Eukaryota > Metazoa > Chordata > Actinopteri > Centrarchiformes > Oplegnathidae > Oplegnathus > Oplegnathus fasciatus. Next base: position 509,272 of record NTHP01000113.1, on the reverse strand, counting down.
TCACTGACATAAGCTATATATCTCCCCAAGTGCATCTGCTGCAACTGCAACACCAATCATTTAGTGACTTTTGGCAATAACCATTTTGCAAAACTCAGATGGACTTCGAAATGGTGTCATACCTCTATACATTTCACAATCCTCTTCAGCTTGCCTGTCTGACACTCTGTGGGCCTGATCTTCCTGTTGGGGAGGTCCAGCTCCCAGACTCGCAATGTTCCGCTGAAAATGTTCCCAAAAAAGACCAATGACATTAAAATACTCTAAGAGCATAATAAGAATGCCACATTAACTAGAAGGAAAAAGCAATAATTAGATGTCTTGCAATTTTGTAAGAAGAAGATTTAATTCATTGATAAACCCTCTGAATAATGTCAAATCTGTGTTCGTGATTTCCTTTCACTCACCTCCCAGCAGAAACAAAGATGTTATCGTTGGTGTTCGAGTACTGCACAGTGAGACAGTGACCGGCACTGTGAGCTGACGCTGGGCTCCCACAGATGGCCTGCTTGGTCTCAATATTCCATATCACTATGCTGAAAACACACAGAAAAGTGAGTGAATTTACATACTGTGTGTTTCTTTCTGAATTCAAGAAGGGATTGCTTAGTGTGAGCATGTGCAACTAAGGTGTGGCTATTCTATTAAATGTTCTCTCTTCTTTTCACTGAAGAACTGATTTGTAGGAAATGACTGCATTTGTCAAGTGTTGCAAACTGTGATAATGCACCCAGAGAACAGAACAGTAAACACTGCTCATTGCAAAATGCTGTACATCTTACTGTGGAGATATCTGGTCATCAAATAAAATGTTTGTGTATGGGAATGGTATTGTGTTTACTGTCATACAAACCTTGCCATTAAAATATTGTTATGATGAGGATGAGAGTGTTTTTGAGTTTTTGAAACTACTATTCTGCTTTTTAATGGATCATGTGTCTCTTTTCCTCATTCCTGTGTGACACAATCTGGTTATTTGGGAGGCAGCACAACTTACTCTGGACTGCACCACCCAAACTTGAGTTTTACCTGCCGTCATCCTGACCCCCAAGGGACACCAGGTACTTGTCGTTGGGAGAGAAAGCCAGTGCCTCTACCTTTGCCTTGTGGAGCAGCAGCTGGGCATAGATTGTTCGCTGTGCATAGTCCCAGATAATTACCGTAGCCTATGAAAATGTGTATATATTTAGTAAAATTGTTACAAGTGATACATAAACGATAAATGTTTTGCCATTCGTCACTGTAAATGGATTCAAGCCCACATATTTCTAATGCAAAAACCAATGACTGTTTCCTTATGTACTACGCAACATCAAAAGGAGAAACAAATTAAACAGGTAATTTTATGGTGTTAGGGATTTAGCTGACTTAACCATATCAGAAACTTTAGATAAGTAAAATGTATCGTAACTATGGCTACCTTAAAGCCCATGAAGTTGACCTGTCCAGAGGCAATATATGATCCACTTTTGGACACCGAAATACAGGATACATTGTTTGTGTGTCCATGCAGGAACTCCTGCTTGCCATCTTTGATTCTCTTCAGAATGACTGTGCATCCCAGAGGATAGATCAGGTGCTCTCTGTCTGGATGGACTCTCAGGCCAGAAAACACATGCCCTGATGAAACAAAGTGTAGCATAACATAGCATTAGATCTAACACGTTTTAAAATAGAAATGGACAAAGAGAAACTGTTTGTGATGGACGGTCTCTTGTTTTTAAAGGATGATGAGCAGACAGCAGTCACAATGTGCAACCTAGCTAATCCAACTTAGTACACCATAGTTTCTTTCTATAGCTTAAGATAGTTGGCAAAGCTCTCTCAACACTTTATCCTTGTATGATCATTTTAAGACGCACCTTTGACATTTAAAATATCACGAAACCTAATATAAACCTGCTAACGTTAGCATTATACACAACGAAAAGCATATCCCAAGTGTTGCACGGGCGCGAATTAGCGTGCCAGCTAGTTGTATTCTTTGAAGTTTGATATTATATTGTCACAAAGTAGTTAGCTAGCTAGCTTAAACAGTAAAGTTTGAGGGATAACTTACCATTGAACCCAATAACAGCCTCCAGTTCCAGTTGAGGCACGCCCTGTATTTCAAGAGCCATGGCTGACAAACTAAATTTCTCCTGTAAAGTGTTAAGATAGGCCTACTTTTGTCAACAAATTCAAATTTTGGCAGAAAAACTAACGCTACGGTTATTTTCTCAGACAGGGCCGATAGCTCACCAACTAGTAACACCAAACAAATGTTACCTAGCAACAGCTGGGCTTCTGTTGGCCGCTGTCATTGGTCGGAGAAACGTCCGCGCTGCCTTCACTTGCTCTCAGACATTTTTTATCTTTAAAGAGGTGCACATAAAAACCTTAAGATAAGTAGGTATACCACTGGGAAATTTAAAACAGCTTATTAGATGTGATATTAAGGGACAACTATATACAGAAAAAAAGGAAATATTTTTCTTTAATAAACAATGACAACTACATGCCAAAGACACATTTTCACTGTGTCTTTGCTGTTGGTACTGACTGATCTACTATTTAATCTGTGACTTGACATTACACTAGAAACGTGAAAGGACAAACTAACTACCTTACTGGCAATTGTCATGTTTAGAAGTAGGCAACACACAGCAGAGTTGTTTGGTACACAATAACAGACGCCACGCATAATAAAAAGAAATGCTCTACTTGCAATAGCTATTATATGAAGACAGTTTATTGGTGGCTGTATTTTCTATAACATAACTGTCCAGAGAGACTTGTGTAGCTCAAGGTTCAATTCACATCTTTATCAGCACAACTGAAAAATACATTTGAGCACATTACTTGAATATGTACTTAAAAGTGTAGGGGCCTCATTGTGTTGTCACTATACAGTGAACTACAGCACTATGTAATCTGTGTGTTTATTGACAGTCAACTACCACGTATGTTGATCGTATCACAAATGGATTACATAACAACACAATACATATGCTATACATAGCAATATAAAATAAAACAGAAATAAAACAAAAAACTGAAAAGGCAAAAGTTTTATATTCATTTTAATTTTACACACTTCATACCGGAGGAAAACTGCTGTTGCACTTTACAGTTCAAACCACTGTTCAACATTTAATCTTTACAGCTCTTGCACTTCTGGCCACACTGCCATCAGTGATCTCACAGCAGGTATTTCCCATCAGTGGTGAGAGGTAATATACCTGCATAGAGAGCAGTGTAACAGCACTTTTCTGCTCTGAGTCAGCATAGCATTAACCATTCAGTGAAGGTTTAATTACAAAAAATTAACTAGATATAAGAGTACAAATATTGTCTATTTTTGGCAATTAATGGTTTATAATGAGCAACTGACTGACAACATTTTAAAAAAAGAAAGTAAAATTTTCCTTTTATCAGCTGCAGTAAGAAAATCACTGGGCTACAGGTATGGACTGAACCATGCACAAATCTTGTCCTGATTAATGTTTGTGTGTCTTCTATGGTACCGTAAGAGTGAGGTAGCAGATTACATCCGATTACATCATTTACTCCAATTCAGTCAAGACTATAGTCTGGTATCTCCATTCATCATACAGTTGCAGATACTTGGTCAATATTTTATCTAGTATCAGTTTGGTTGCACGTCAAATGAGAGCTTCAGGCCTTATGCAGGACAACTGTATTTTGGTTGTGACAGATCTTTTAGTAAATAACAAACAGGAATTACTTTCATGATACGAGATATTCTTCCACAATAAAGGCTAAAGGCACATCCCGAATCTGTCATACAGGAAGATGTAAACAGAGCTTCCCCACATACAGCAGTGTGCTTACATAGCCACATGATCTGTGTTCACCCAATTAACAGAACTTATCTATGCAAAACATAACATTCATTTTAACTGACAATATAGTTCAATAAACACAGAGGCCAGAAAATGTATTTTCTTTGATCAATAAAAAAAAAGCTAATCTGGAGTCCTGACTGATATTTTGTGGACAAACAACAAAGCAAACAGCGAGGTGAATCATCACAACAGCTTCAAAATTAGTTGTCAATGTATGACAAATTACTACAAATTAGTACATTTTAGCTTGACTGTGGCTCCAGGAAAATTGAAGATGAAATCTCCTTTCTATAAGGATTTCACTTCTATCTTAGGATTCTCAGAGGGTCCTTCAAAACTTGATGCATCTTTGGATGTGTCCATAGACGTCTGTCTGTGTGTGTGAGTCCTCCGGTGTCTGCTAAGAGAATGGCTCCATGAAAACCTGCGACCACAGGTGAGGCACAGATAGGGTCTTTCTCCTGTGTGTGTCCGCTGATGTTTTGTCAGTGACTTGTACCGTGTAAAGGTTGCCCCACATTCATTGCAAATATATTGCTCAGACTTAATATGAACATTTTGCTCATGTTCTTTCATGTTGCCCAGCTGTGAGAAGCCTTTACCACACACAGGACAAAGATGTGGTTTCTCTCCCGAATGGGTCAAGCCATGAATATTCAAATCCTGCCGAGAATAAAATCCCTTTCCGCAGATAATGCATTTGTATGGTCTTTCCCCTGTGTGGCTCCTCATGTGTCTTTTGAGTCCTTCTGAGCGGGAGAAGCAGCTCTCGCACAGGCTGCATCTGAAAGGTTTCTCTCCTGTGTGGGAGCGGAAGTGCCGACGGAGCTCTGAGGCCTTGAAGAAACACATCCCACAGTCCGCGCAGCAGTGAGGTTTTTCTGGCTGCTCCTCGTGCGTCTTTTCATGCGCTTTGCAGTGACCTGACTCAGAGAATCCTTTTCCGCAGACCGAGCAGGTGAAAGGCTTCTCCCCGGTGTGCATTCGCTTGTGACGGACAAGTTTGTTAAGTTTACTGAACGTCTTCATGCAGTATGAACACTGATGAGGCAACTTCGGTGTCTTTGAGTGTGTGCGCATATGTCTCGCTAACTTTGAAGGCCTGTTGAACACTTTCCCACACTCAGGACAGGGGTGCTTGTTAGTCCTATTGTGGCAGTTCTGGTGCCGGATCAGCTTCTCCAGTTGTGTGAAGCTCTTATCACAATGCTGACACTGATGAAGAGTCTTAGGCTTCCTTGTGTGTACGGGTTTATGCCTCTCTAGCTTCGATGGTCTGTCAAATACCTTGCCGCAGATGGAGCAAGGGTAACACTTGTCTGATGTGTTGCTCTCTGGTTGTTTGGAGTTCTCGGGCTCAGTGGCGGTTGAAGCATCATTGGAATCTGATTCTGAGATTACCTTCACAATGACTTCTCCTGGACCTGAGGAACAACCACATCAAAGAACATCCTCTGAGTACTTAACTGAAGAAGGGCAGCGTAATTTTACTTTAATGGATAGGCATTCAATCTTCTGGAATGTAACACTTTTACAGCATCTTTCAATCTAGTGCTGAGCATCATTAGAGCATCAGATAACTGATTTGTTACTGATTTGCACATACTTTCCTCTGAAGATTCTGTTTTAGGGACGGATGCAGTGTCTGGGCCCATGACTGCAGCCTACACAACACATAAACAAACAAACACAAATAGAGGAAATGGAAGAGTACATCAGTATTCTAGAGCAGGGATTCAGTGTTAGTCTCTTAAGATACGTGTAATATTGGATTTTTGAGGCTGAAACTGATATTGATATTTGGGAGTTTAAAAAACTCAGATGATTATGTATCTGCCGATAGCATTTTGTTTTCTACATAAACGCATAACATGAACAAATAATCTTGATAGGGATCCTTTAGATTTGCTTTTGTTTTTTTTTAAATGTGACCAAGATATATACTGAGCGGGAGATTTTATAGTGGAAAAATCAACTTGTCAGTGCTCTCTGAAGGACAAACTATGTAATAGTGATACTTTCTAAATGACCACAAACCTAGTTTGGCAACAACCAATATATCTGCAATAAGTTAACATAGGCTGATTTATCAGTCTAGCTTTAATGCATAATGAATTGAAAGGGTATAAAATTAGCTAAGTACAAGATTTACAAGTTGAAATGTGCACACTGGACTACAGATATTTCCTCACAGTGAAATCCTTTTGTATCTGTTTAGTAGCCGTTCAATGTTTTATCTTACACTTGAGAGATTATAACTTACTGTTTAACACATTTGTGTTATAAAACCCAAAGAGCTGGTGTCATGATGCGTGAAATACATGATGATGACAGAAAGTTCAGCTGTTTGTTTATTAGACCATATTCTTACTGCAAGCTGACAACCAGACATGTGGTGCGTGGGATAATGAGGACACCACAGAGGAGCACATGAAGCAGAACACTCCAGCTGTTCTCTCATGCCATCAGCCAGCACTATCTGGAACTTTTCTGTTATGTTTGTTTTTATTGTTTAGCTACAGCATGGCGTGATAATAATGTGAATGATGAATTACCCGGAGATTAAACCAGGTATGAAGAGGTGCAGAGATAACTTTATTTCTCTGACCACCGGGTGGCCTTCTTGAAGAGATCACAAAGTAGTCACAAAGCCCCATTGTGGGGTATTTTTATTAATTGTTGAGATACTATTAATATGATCCACCAAACAGCTATTTAGCTTTGCTATTTATAATGCTAACTTTTGAGGAATCAAACTGCACATCAGCAACGTGTAATTTATTTAAGTGGGAGGGAATAAGACACGAAACAAAGTTAAATACAAATGTAATAGACGATACTTGAGCTAGCGTTACAGAATGCAATGGAAAGTAGCCAGTGCTGATTCAGAAAAGACCATATGTTGATTATAATGTATGAAACATCTGCAAATGGGCAGGGCAACTAAGCTGAAATGTTTTTGAATTGAGTTTAGCATGACCCCATCTCATGACAGAGAACCCCCGACCGTTGTATGGTTAACACAAGCTATCTTATTACTCAAGTGGCTTTAAAAACTGAGGGTAGATGATTGTTTATCTGGGACACACATGCACACTGAAAGAGCTAGGTAACGTTAGCTAACTTAGCTAAAGCTAACGTTGTTGTGTCGCCGTTAGCTAACAGAGCCGTACAACAGGACATATAAGATTGAGTCCCACCTCTCTAATAATCCTGAAAACCGAAGGTTGTCACATCTTTTGTCGGCAACGTTTTAAATCTAACCTACTTCACATTTAAAGATAGCTAGTCGCGGTAGGTTGCTAAACAAGCTACATCAGAGTTGATGCCCGTTCCCTTGCGCGATACCTTCAAATGCCCCACGTAAGTTCGTTAGTCAAATCATCAGGAGGAAAGTTGTTATTGATTACTATTTTATTTTACTGTTCATGTGTCACACAACGGCGTTGTGCTATTGTATTAGAATGATAAAAAGAAAGTACGCGTTTTTCTTATTCAAAAGAAAAATGTATTTGACCAAGTTGAATAATGACCATATATACAGTAGACACATCCAAATCATACACTGATATACAACTGAATCCAGATATACACGTATTTTCGTTGTAGACATCGTTTCTATTATCCACACTACACGTTTTTTGTCTGTTATCACAAAAAATACTCGGCAAAAACAATCAAAACGTATAGTTCCAACAGCACTAGAACGCAGCAAAGAGTTCATAAACCTGGGACCCAAAGTGGGTTGGTCATTTATTTTTGGTAGGTAGGACCAGGACCCCATCGCCCGAGTCTAGTCTATGGTGAAAGGTCTCAAATGACACTTACTGTTCAAGATGTGTATACTGTACATAGAATATTAATATCTGTCAGATCATTTTAACAGCAAACAAGCAAACATTCCTACCTACATACACATATTTATAGGCCTACACTCCTTATTACTAATACACGTTTTGACAATTTCAAGATTTTGAACTCAGTGAGAGAGTGAAGTAAAAAAACATTATTTTTTTCAGTCTGAAACTCATTTGCTTTTGACCCCATTACATATACAGTAAAAATATAATGTTCACAATAGGTCACATATCTGGATAAGTTGTGCAGACAAACAACCGATCATCATGTGATAAAAAGTGCATGAAGTTTAACTGTGTATCAAATGCAGATAAACTGCAAAATAATAAGAAAAAAACAATGTAGAAGTAGGTATATGCATCCTAGAAAGGCACAATTTTTCAGATAATGAAAAATAGCAAAATAGCTATAATCAGTAGACTTCATGGGAGATAAAACCAGAAGTGTTGTTTTTCTGCTGCTGCACTGTGGTTACAGGTTACAATCAGCCCTGGTAGTTAAAGATGACCATTTTATTGAAATTAATAAATCTTCAGTGATTGCTAATAATTATGATGAATCTAGGAGGCTCAGTGCCCACACAGCACCCTCACACTAATCCTCCCAGTCATTATTGCAAACTGCCTCATGCTTGCATGTCTCACCTCCTCTCCTGTGATATGATGCTAAGATGATGTTTTGTAGAGATTTTCCATGTGTTTTTAGAGAGCTTCCCTGACATGGGCACCACTGTTTATGTGGGCTTGTAAAGTCCAGTAAGACAATGTATATCACATACATTGTCTTGTCATGAGACTATACAAATAAACTTGACTTGACATGTAGACAACAAGTCAAGTAATTATTATTATCATTATTTTACTGAGAGGGAAAACTTTGAGAAAAGGAGATAGAGTTCTGAATGCCCCACACTTCCAGGGCCTGGATCTTGAAATGTCCCTTGCAGAGTGGGATGCTCTTGAATGTGTCACAAGGCTCTGAGTATCCTCCCTCCAGGTCTTCCTGTAGGCAGAGTGCATGGCCCCCATCGCCACCTAGGAGAGGACACATACATCAGCACTGCATACACACTGTTAACGACCCACCTGCCATTTTTCTAAAGATCTGTTCTATTCTTCTAACAATATGTTCAACTGACATACCGATAATGAGCTGACTGTCACTGCCTGCTATGAACATGGAGGCTTCTTGTTCCTTGGGTCTCTTTGGCTCTCTGGCAGTAATGGGTTCCTCCGATGGGGCAGTGAAGGGGATTGTGAGGTAGCTGGGGTCCTGGGGGGTTCCAGCAGGACAGGTGAGAGTTGTGGTGGCTATGCTGGAGGTGATGGGGGAGCAACCACTATTGGACACCTCGGATGATGTGCCGTTGCTGGCTCGAACCTGCTGAGGGGAGGCTCTTCTGGTCATAATGTTGACCATAGCCTGCTGGTAGCGCTCCATGCTGGGACGAAGCTGAAAGAGTAAGCAAATTTGTTGAGACAAAATCCACTGACTTGATGCATTTTACAGCAAACCTGAACATGACGTATCAGAGTTAAGTTCGAGAAGAAGAAAGCAGGAATATGTCTCACCGTAAACACAAAACATTCCCCAGTTCCAAAATATGCAAGTCCCTCAGAGTCATGCTTTCTTCTCTCTATCATATCTGTTGACAGGAAGGCACCAAACACCTGAAAAATGAGAAATACTAACATTTCAGTACCATACAAAATGTATTCCATAAATTAATTATTATCATTATTAGAATTAAGACATATTTGGCTCAAATCTAAGGTTAAATAAAAAGGAAAAGCACATATATTAGCTCAGATGTATCCCAATATTCTTTATGTTATCTACTGTTACCTCTTCATCCACAGTTTTGATCATCAGGACAGCTGGTTCGTGTCCCTCTACATGTGAATAGAATCTATATGAGAGAAACAAACATAACCATGCGTTGTTTTTAATAACCCATAAACTGCACACAGTGTTACTGATGAGTAAACCTATGAATGAATATCCTACAAAGCCTATCTGTACTATCAATTATTTGAAGAGAACATTTTGTATCTTTCTAAGAATAGCTGGAAGGGTCAAATGCAAGACAAGGTCACAACTTTAACAATTAAAACATATTTCAATGTCAAACCAGTATATGGCCAAAACTCCCTCCCTTGGGGGTGCTTGTTTTATTCAAGATGGGATGAAGTCGGTAGAAAAATAGACATTGGAATCACTAATTTACTTTGCGGTGGATATACAACACAATCCTCCTTTAATTATTTTAGAAATGATCCCTTTCTATTGCATTGCTTTTTTTTAAAAAAACATGTGTTACAAAATAAAAGACAGTTAAACACTCAGTTAGGAATTAGCAGTTTCAGCTTGAGTTGTTTTTCTACATAAACAACATTTCAACAGTCCCTTGACTTTCACGCTCTAAGCAAACATGTTGATAGTGAAAACACACTGCCTCCTTCTGTTACGCAACTAGAACTAAGAATGTTCAGCAGTTATTGATCCATAATGACCTGGCCTCATTTTACAAAGCAAGTACGAACAGACAAAATTGAAAGATGTGAAGGCTTTTGATGTATGAAAGAAAAACTTCTAGCCTGTGAAGTAACAACTTATTAGTTCTCTTGTCTCTCAGATGGTTTCTCAATGGGATTAAAGTACTGAACAAAGGTTACTTACGAAGCAAGACTTCTTCCGTGTTCGGCTGCATTAAACAGCCTAATGGGACTGAAAAGGGCAAAGCGCTCAGGTATCCAGGCCCAGACCACTCTCATCTCAGTCCCTGTCACAACACTGGAGGTGAAGTTGTTAAAGTCCACCGTCTCAACCGACTGCCTTTAGGAACATATGATGAGAATATGGAATTGAAATAAGATGAATGGGAGCTGTTTTTTCAGCATTAACAACTACATATAGCCAGACTATTTTGAACTCATACACCTCATGAAAAGTCCTTTACGAAACCTAATCTTTCCCTCTATTTCAGAAATGTTTCTTACAAATATGACTCTCACTGGCTGTTCTAATTTCTGTATTGACCCACCTCTTCTGGTGAGTGCTGACACCTTTTTGCATGAGGGAGTCCTTGTTGGCGCTGAACAGGAGGTTCAGCTCTCTCCGCGTGGCCATCGGAATCATGAGGGCCCTCTCCAGAAGCATCTCAGCCGTGCAGTGGCGAGCGACGTTCTGCACAAACCTTCTCATATCTGTTCTGAAGTCCTCCACGTCTGCCACCCGAGATGACACGGATACTTTGTAGAGGCTGAGCAAAGCCAATGCCACCCTACAAGGAATGGTTGTGAAATACTTTTACTGTGTTGTTTCTCCTAGAAGTAATGGTCGTGTCACGAGACATCACACATTCAGATTTAAGGATTTTGTTTACATGTGAAAATGCAGCGGGAACAAACCTGTAGAGGACCTTGTAGCCCTCCAATAGGTAGACGTCCAGCACTCTGATGGCATACGTGAAGGGAAGGTCGGCAAATATCCACATGATCCAGTCAGAGTAAAACTCAAAGAGGTTCTGGTGAGAGCTGGCGATCAGCTTACGGATGCCTCTGCAACACCTGTTAGCAAGGTCGCCAAAGGTCATACAGGAAGCGCGGTAGGTGAGGAAGGTCTGGTCGATGTAACGTTTGTTGGGGTCATTGTAGCAGATAAGTCGGGACACGCTGTAGAAACACTCAGCTTCATCCTGGCTGAAGTGGAGGATGAGGGAGACCAGTTCAGGCAGGATGGGGCAGAAGTTCATGTCCGGGAAGTATTTGCCAAGGCAAAGAAGGATCTTTTTAACAGAGTTCAGGCCCGCTTTGTTGAGACAGTATCTGGATCAGAGAAGAAGAAGCAACAACTCACTTGGTCATATTCCAATCCAGTACACCAAATAAATATCATCTGCCATGCTTACATATGATGATGAGCACTTTATGCTTTTCAGGTTTGTTCTTTTGCTAGTTCAAGGTTCATACAGTAGGTCTCTATTAGAATAATTTCACTGGAATATGTTGTGTACATGAACCAATATTATCCTATAAAAGTACCTGGGTATTTCTCCTGCCTCCATGTACTCTGGGACTGGATGGGTGCTGGTTTTCTGTTCTCCAAAGAGCTTCTTGACCAGCTCATAATAGACATCTCTGTCTGGAGTGACAGACCCACTGCAGATATAACATCATCAGGTCATATCAATTCTCTCAATCGCATATATGCTTGTCTTTATGACAGAAAATCTAATTTCTTTTATTTCGAATTTATGAAATTCACTGTGACGGGCTTAACCTGGAATTGATGCTGTGGATGATGTGGTAGTAAGCTTTGGCCCTCAGTGTGTGGGGCATGGCCCAGAATCCTTCTCGGCCCATCGTTTTCAGCTGCTGGTGATCACTCTTCAGGATCTGCTGGTATCTCTGTGCGGCTTCAGGGTCGATCTTCTCCCAGTCCACAAACTGTCCATACTTCATCCCTGAGCAGGAGCTAATTTCCCAGTTGTCCGACTCAGAGATGGTGATCATGGACACTGACTTCAGATTGCCTTTACTGCCTGTGCAAAATGTGCATAAGATACATTTAATTTTTATTTTCCAACACAGTGTAAATAGATAATCAAAAATTATTCACATTTTTGAGAGTAGAATATATGCTATTATAAAACATTATTTCAGTACCATTAAGTTCTCTTGATGGCGAATGCTTGTTTGGTTTAGACTTGGACTTCTTAGAGGTGAGTCGACCACCAGCTCCATCCCCTTCTCTCTTTTCCTTTTTGTGCACTTGATACTGGAGTAGGGAGCTTACCCTCTGCCCCAGTGGACTGAACCTTGTAGAGTTTTCCACATCATAGTCAGAGTAAAGCTCTGACGTCTCATAACTGTAAAAGGACCTGAGGACCAGTTGATTCAGTATTAATTATGTATTTCGTAATAATGCTTCTTTTTAGCCTTTTTTGTGTTGGGCATGGTCTGTCTGTTGTCCAGTTTTTCCACAACATTAAACACAAATCCACATAAATGAAAGTAGACATGCCTGTTGCTCCCTGTTGTCTGATCGCTAACATAACTTGGATAAAAAAAACAGCACAGGTCTTTAAGTTGAATGTGAAAACATACCTGGAGCGAGGTCTTAGATTGGTGTCCTCTGTCTGTGTCTGCACACCATAGTTCTTACTGTCCTCTGGGCTGTAATAAGAGTGAGACCTTTGCCTGCTTCTGCTTCCCGCCGTAGAGCCCAGGTCTTGGTCAAAGGATGTGCACATCGGGATTGAATTCATGTTCCCACAGTTGGAGAACTCCGGCGTTCTTGAAACATGAATCATCTCAAGTTTTATTCGTCAAAGAAAGTTGGAAGGCAAAGTGTCTCCTGTTACTAGCTGCACATTCTGAGGGTGAGGGCTTTATATAAGCCTGTGGGCTGTGTCCATGTGAGGCAAGCCATAGTGGTACGCTTTGTTTGTGGTCATTTCAGCCACTGAAAATGAAAAGAAATCCGGTGATTTTCCTGTTTTAACTTTGGCAACATAGAGCATCTTATTCTGAGAAGTAAGTATTCACAACCGAGGAATAAAAATTTCCAGATCACATGACAAAGTTTGACATTTTTTTGAAACACATGATTGGACCATCTGTCCTTCAAATAACCCTACTCACTGCAATGTATGTAACTGTTAGTTATATGTTACATACATCCACTCACTTTCCACAATAGATTGTTCATTGCCATTGCCTGTAAAAATAAACACATTTCAGGCAACAAACAAATTTCAAGCCATTTCTTTATTTTTACATGCACACCTATCAAAACATTCATTCTTCAGAATAAGGTCATCATATAGAGGAGGGTAATCATGTAGATGTTGATGTAGATGTACTTTCTCTGAAACGGCTTCATGCGTAGCATCAAAATGCCAAATGAGTCCATTCCAAGAATTCTTCCAACGGTTATTATTCTACACAACAGATGTATGTTTTGATCCAAACACAACTACTGTTTGGTTATGAGACATAAAACCTCTACAAGTGCTTATCTCATATGTGGGCTCCACATGTAATGGAGTTGAAAAACAAACTCTTGCCCCATGAGTGGAGAAGGCATGCTGTCGTTCCTTCATGTCAATTTCCATGAAGGCTGGGACAATACAAATTCGTACTTGTACTCTGAGTATAATATAAGAAATTAAAGCATTTATAACACACACAGATGGGCGACAAATGAAAGGAAAAACCTGAATAAATGAGTGGAGTAACATAACGAATGCAGATACTTCCACACATGTGCCCTGCATGGTGCAATTAAGCAATTAACATCCAATCATGCTCTGTGGCACATATAAAAATATTGAGCAGGCTTGATTCTGATTTTGTATCAAGATGACAAGAGGAAAAGATCTAAGTGATTTTGAGAGGGTTCATTGTTGGGCACAGATGGCAGGAGCTTCAGTCACAAAGACTGCTCAACTGGCTTGTGTTTCAACAGGAACAGTGACAAAAGTGACTTCTGCATTTAGATCTATGGGAAAGACATCAGTAAACAGGGCTGGAAATTGTGGCGGACAGCATACATTTGATGAGCGTGATGCTCGTGCATTAGTGCGATGTGTAAGGAAAAACAGAAGAACAACTCTTCCTCAGCTGACTGAGAATGTCAATGCAGGATGTGATCAGACTGTGTCAGCAAGAACAGTCCTTTGACAATTACATAGAGAGGGATATTATAGTAGGGTTGCAGTGCAAACCCATTTGAGAGTTAAGTGGTACAAAAACAACAGGCACTGGTCTACAGAGATGTTATGCTGTGAGGTGCATTTTACTGGCATGGTTTGGGTCCACTTGTCCCTTAGACTCTAAGGGGACAAGTGAACGCCTATGGGAGATTTTGGACCGATGTGTCAGACAGCGCTCTCCACCACCATCATCAAAACACCAAATGAATATCTTTTGGAAGAATGGTGTTCATCCCTCCAGTAGAGTTCCAGAGACTTGTAGAATCAATGCAAAGGTGCACTGAAGCTGTTCTGGCAGCACGTGGTGGCCCAACACCTTACTAAGACACTTTAAGTTGGTTTTTCCTTTAAGTTTTCACCCGTCTGTATATCATTCAGAACAAACTCTATTCAGTCTATGGAGACCCAGTCTGTGAGGACTGTGAGAAATTTACCATGGTATTCTTACTTTCTGTGTATCATGTCACACTGTTCCAGCTTTTAACAAAAATGGCCAATCATCTGAAAAATGTACTGTTTACATGGCATCACTTTAGGTTCATATAGCTCATTCTTTACTGTCATCCAAAAATGCATCTTATATCCTTGTCCTGGCATTTGCATTTCACTTTTTATAGTAAATTTCTGTTTTCCCAAAGAAAGGAAAATATGGCTGCATACTGGTTGTAAATACTTACAGTAAACATACTAATTGTTTTGACTACACAGTATTAACAATCCCCTCAAGGTGATTATTGAGTTCTTTTTTTTTTTATTACTGATCATCATTTCTGTGAACGGTTTCAACAGTTTTTGGACTTGGGTGTTAATGTTGACAGTTTGCTTTTGAAAGTTAGGCTATAGGCCCATTAAGTTAGATATTAAAAGCATCCCTCTTTTTCTCTGCATCATAAAGTTTAATTGTGTTTAGCGTGTAAACTGCACTTATAAAAGAATCAAACGTAGTTATGTTTAGACAATGCATGCTGACTTTCTCACCTCCTCTTGTGGATATCATCGGGTAAACAAACTCCAACATGAGCAAAAGTCATGTACATCTTTAGAAAATAATAATAATAAAATAATAATCTATTATAAACTTGTCCTTTTCAGTAACCTTTTATTCTGTGTTTTCTGCAAAACTGAAAACCGCGGCCCTCGAGTCAACTGTTCATCGCAGTGTGCCGTAGTGACGTCACACCCAAACAAGGAACAGTTTGCTGGTGATTACTGCCGGATGGTTCAAACTAAGTGGATTTCCTCTTTGTAGCTAACTTTTATCATAATGTCTCAGGATCCCTGGTAAGTAATGTGTTCGAAGGCTACAATACATAGGCTCAACTGTGTTATTAATTACGACAAATGACGTCGCTAACCCTGATAAGTTAGCTACTCTTTCTGCATCCTGCTAGCTAAAGTGGTAGCTAGCTCTCACCTATAAAGATTAACGTTAACCAAATACTTAGCTAATAACTTGCATTTTCAGTAAGCCATTACAAAAGTGTGGTGGTGCTGGGTCAGGGTAGTTTTTAGGCTTTATTCCTTTTACCTACGATTTAGACTGAAACTTTGTAACGTTAGCAGAATCGAAAGAGGAAAAAAGCAATGCTAAAAATGTCACATGAGGAATGTAGCTAGAGCTTGTGTTCATTTTCTGACGTTTTTCCCAAACTAAGCTAAACTATAATAACACAAACACCCGCAATATAATGCTATAATAACACAAACACCCCACAATATAATGTTATAATAACACAAACACCCCACAATATAATGTTATAATAACACAAACACCCCACAATATAGTACATTAGCGCTGCCGATGTTGCAGCTCACGCTATTGAGGCTGTCAGGAGTTTTCATTCAGCTTTTTCAGACAGTCAATGGTATATTTGCTTCACAACATTAAACTCCAGCATCAGAAACGACCAACCAGTTACATAAAGCACTCCGGCGGTCTGAACATTGAACAATATGAGCTAGCAACCCAAGCTAGCTAGTGTTTACTACATTGTTTTGTAAGGTATTCTAACATTAGGAAACGGATAAGACAATTGTCTTCACCCTGTACAAATCCACGGACCAATGATTCATTCTTTTGTTTTGTTTTTGACCACATTAACCACTTAACTTAACAGTGGCCTCTCTATGTTCCTCTATAATTCATCTGTGGCTGCTGTTTGTCATGAGGTCGATTTACATGACATCTCTTTCCCATTCATTGATCTACAGGTTACAGAATTATGATGCCACTTGTCGCTTGGCACAGGAAATAGCAGAAAACATTCATGAGCGGAACAGGCAGCAGAGAACAGGGGGGAACCCTGCAAAGGTAAGGCGTTACATTCACAAGTAAAGTGCAATTGCCTAAAAATTTTAGTCAGGTTTCTCAAGTTGTCTGTTGGTGTGAATATCTTCTGTCTTTTCAGATCAACATGACACTACGGGCATCGCTGCAGAAGCTCAAACAGAATATTGCCCAGCTTAAAGAGGGTCTGTTGCGAGGATCGTCATCTCGGCGCATGTATCCTTTCTTCTGAGAATTCTCCACGAGAGTCACAGGATGGAGATTACATTTTGGGCTGGGGGGGGATGTAGTGTCCTTTGTGTGCAGTAGCAGTCGTCTTCCAATAGAGGGCATTAGAGTGTTTTGAAAAAATTTGCCCTAACTACATCAGTGTTTCCAGTTTCACTGAAGACGGTTTAAGTGATGTTGACCTTTTGCATGACCTTAACACGGCTTCATCAGAATGCAGTCAGAAGCTGATAGGAGGCAGAACCTTATCGATGACCTGCTAACCAGAGAGAAGCAGCTCAATGCCACCTTCAAGGGAGACATCACGGAGGCTGAACCTTCCAGGTATTAAAATCTAGTCACATTATTTTATCTCAAATGAGAGGAAAAGTTGAGTAAGTCAGTATGTGCAAATCTGAATCTCATCTCAGCATTCCCTGCTGTTATGAGTGGGATCAGACAAGGACTACATTTTGACAATTAGACCGTTTCAAATTCCAAAGGTTTGAGTGAATCTTGACATATTTATGATTAAAGTGGTACTTCACTTAAATTCATTCTAGTAGTTCACTTGTCCCCTTCCTTGTACCCCCTGTAGCTGGTAGGGATTTGATGACTTGTTGCTTGATGCTCATCAATGCAGAGTGTGAACCTTCCTCATATGTATGTCAGGGTGATTGTGTTGAGTGTTGCTTTGCTTAGAGCACTTTCATTTTGATAAATATTCTGAGCTTGTTGCTGAAGTAGTTCAAGAAAATTGTGGAAACCCTTAGTTTCTGTCTGTCACTGTCAGTCAGTGTAAGAATGGCCAAACCAAGCATCACCCCATGATTCTTCAGGGGGCATCCTGTTCAGAACATGCCACCTTTCATTTTGTCATTTTCATCTCTGAGATCTTTATTTATAATATCTAGTGCTGGTCGCCCAATTAAAAATAATGAATCCTCATTCTCTTGTCTATGTCCTTGACCAGAGAGGTCATAGGCTCTCTTCTGTGCTTTGATGATATGTCACCGGTCACTAACTTTCTGTGAAAGTCTTTGCACATCCGGTATGACCCATGTGCCGTGACCTCTCCCTGTGCTATCACTTGGAAGGTAGTCTGTCTGTCTGCCATTTTGACAGGGCGCTTAACTTTGTAGCTAATTCTTTTTCATTAGGAGATTTGTTCGCTTTGCACTGTTGATCACACATTTGGCACCTCCTGAAATGGTACTCGCACACTCATTCATTCACACAAATGTACGTGTGTGTGTGTGTGTGTGTGTGTGTGTGTGTGTGTGTTAATGAACAGAGATGGAAGGAGTGAGTTTACAGTTTAGAACTCTCCACTGAGCATTTATTCAAGTACTTGTGGAGCTAATCAAAGAGCTGGGTGCCACACCTTATATCCTCTTCATCATCTGATGTCATGTCACTGTGACAGCTTTGAAAACCTCAGGCAGCAGGCAGCCATTATTTTGTGTAATGTTTGACCTAGTCTGGTGCAGGTGATATTTGTTTGGACAGAAAGAGGAAATGGTGTCACATTGACTTCCTCCTGTTTCTCATGTCTGTTTTATAAATGAGTGTTTTTAGATGGCACCTCCATGTTGTTTTTACATGGTGGAGGCTCACCATATATAGAAAAACTCCTGTACAGTATAGTATGTCTACTTCGTGGCCATAGATGTTTTTTGTCTTGAGGAGTAACTGAAATGACAGTAGAATGAAACCAAGCATCGCTGTTTCATCAGATCCGTAGAATTTAGAGAACCACTTTTATTGATGCCTTTACATGAGACTGACTCTCTGATATCTTTCACAAGCTTTGGTGTTGGGATTGATCTACTTAGCGGTGCTTTGCACAGGCTTTCATCTTTTTACAGACCACACACCCAATTACATAAAAGGCTCTGTAAAAAAAATCTCAAATGACATTTGCTAATATATTAGCTTGGCAAACTATAATCATGTGGTCGTATGTTTTTTAGTTTGCTCAGTGAGACCTAACTTTAATAGTGATATGTGGTGGGTAATTTGGATTTGTGGATAGGACCCATTCCCACTGTGTGGTCTCTGAGGACAGAATGTGGGAGGGGGTGGATTGGCCATGCTTGGATAATCTAAGCCGCTCTTTTTTTTTTTTCTTTTTGTGAGAATTGTGGGTAGAAGAAAAGGGATAGAGGTTACAGAGGGGACTTTAATCTATCCCTGAAACAATACATTCTGAGCATCTCCATTTCAGACTAAGCAAAAGAAGGACATGGCGCCTACATTTGAAGGCTTAGTTCACCCCGTCGCCCCTCAGACCCACCTTTCCTCCATTATTCACTAACCTTTCCTTTTGTATTTGATTGCACTGGAAATAGTTGTAATTAGTTAAATCTCGCCTGTCCAAGTCATTCAGTCAGGACCTGGGTGCTCAGGCTCCGATGGCGGCAGTCTACTGCAAGAGATGTGCCTGACTGATTTTGGCGCTCCCCACTGACTGCTTAATTGGATCTTCACACACTGGGCACTTGCATGGAGGAAGTGGAGGGCTGGCACACAGCCTCATAGTAATCAAACATGTCAGAGAGATTAGACCGAATGCCTTGTCTCACCTACCCCTCTGATGGTATCAGCCTCAGCTAGCCGGCGTTGTGAATGGTCTCACAATGCTTTACTTACCACTTCAAAAACGGCTTGAATTGGTCATCAGACTGAGATGCTTGAGTTGGGGTGAGATAAAAGTAGTTTTATGCATTACTCATGCAAAAAAGAGATTAACCAAAAAGCTTTCACTTTTGAAACTGAGAGATCGAGTTTAAATGTACCAATGAAAGACTAAATTATGTTAGCTAGACATCAAAACCCACAGCAAAACAGTTTAGTATAGTAGTAGTATTATTTCCTTATTCACTGATAAGCCTGCATGTGGCTCAGGTCACTTTTCCTGGGTTTGACCAGCAGACGACTTGCTCACAGCAGACATGGTTAAATCCAGCCTCACACAGGGATTCTGAACCCGCAAGACAGCCACGGGGGGGTCTGAAACACAGCTTTAAGCTATTAGCGGAAGAATAGCTTTTAAACCACACAGCGGTGTTTAGCACAGCACAGTACAGTGCAGAGAGCTCTCTGGTCTGTCACTTTGTCAGAGCAAAACCTCCCCAGCAGTCCACAGTCCTGTGACAGATTAACATGCACTGCTTACACACTGCACAAGCTAACCTGGTGTTTCGATCAACAAACTTAAAAGACTAAATGAGTAAATAAATACCTGTGATCCCAAGGGTTTTGTTGTCATTAAATGTTCAAAAGAATACAGTATTGAAAAGGGAACATGCCTTGTACAGATGTGTTTGCTATAAGAGTTGTACAGATGTGCACTGTACTCCTATCCCAACCAGGCATATTGACTGTGTTTACTTATGTAGCTAAAAGTCACTGATGCACAATGAGTGTTTTAGACTTGTGTGCTGGAGTGGTGATTGACAGACAAAAAGGGCACTTTTGCCATCTACTTTCAGTTGTAGTGCACTGTTTTTGATACTTCAACAGCCGCTGCTCTGCTTTTGGGTAGGAATAGTAATTTCATGGTCTCCAAAACAATTTTTTTCATTTTTTATGATGGAAACATTTTGGAAAGTAAGTATGGTTATGATGATGTTTCACAGGTCGACGTTGATGGCCGAAGGGTCAGGAGCGAGTCGAGGTGTTGTGGCCAACCCCTGGCTGATCAACGAAACGGAGGAGACCAGAGGGCTGACCTTTGGAGAGATCAAACAGCAGCAACAACGAATCATTGAAGGTAATTACACATGATTGAATAATGGTAAATGGACTGCACTTATATAGCGCTTTTCAGCCTTAATGGATAAAGTGCTCTACAATTTTCCTCTCATTCACTCACACACACACACACACCAGTGTCAGCAGAGGCGGCATACAAGGTGCTGGCGTGAGTCTTTCTGAAATGACAGTATGTTCCACTGCGTGATTGAGCGAACATGTTTTCAAATATGCTGTTTTCCTTCTTTTTGATAAAATTAGCATCAAGACCAAATAGGTATAGCAACCATCCATAGCGTTAAAAATATTCTGCATCACTGGGATAATATTTGTTACTCATATTTGCCCTTATTTGTACCTCTCCAACAAGTACAGTATGGCAGTCTCATCACAAACGTATGTAACATCTTTTAATGTGCATGTGAAAATTGTACACGTGAGAGGTGATCATTATAATTCACGTCTAGAAAACATACTGTAAGCCCACGCCTGCTTTTTCCGGTTTCCTGACTTGCACACCCAGACGTTAGTTCACCTGACTCCATGTGACACTTCATTGCTATGTCTCCATTACGGCTCTGGTTATTGTCAATTTGGGATCAGAGATTCCTGTTAAGACAGTGAAACCTAACCACATGGAGGTTTCTAGTCCCCTGTGGGATTTCTGGTGGAGTTGGGTAATGGTGAGCGTCTGAACCTGCGGTCATAAAAAATTCCAGTGGTAGAGAGTGTGTCAAACTTGGAAACCTACAGAGGCCAAATCTTTTTTCTTTTTTTCCCTCTTCTTTTCCCTTTCCTTTCTTTTCTCTACTCTTCTTTTCAGCTTCACAGTTTCTCCTCTCCACCTTGGCCTGCCGCAGTTGTAATAACAGGAGTAAGGCTGAGTGGGGTAAAGCACTGAATGACTCACATGTGGCACTGTGAGCTGAGCCGGACCCCAACAGCCCGTCATGCCTATTTCCCAAATAGTTGCCTCATTATATCACAAGTACAGTATACTGCAACTGCTCCCTTCTTACAGTAAACTTTTTCAAACGGGACTGCAGCATTACTTTATTGTTCGTCCTACCCCACTGCTAAATTTGACATACATTCTATTCTTCTTCTTACACGTATATCACATCGATTTTATTTTCGCAGTATAATGTATTTTTCCTGAGTCTTTTTCTCTGTATTGCTATCTGGCATTGCATATGCCTGGTGCTCTTGCTGTTTGTCTCTTTCGTCAAGTATTTTATTTTCTATCCTCTCTCTTCACAGCCCAGGATGCTGGCTTGGATGCACTAGCAGCTGTCATCAGCCGACAGAAGATAATGGGCCAGGAGATTGGCAACGAGCTGGATGAACAGAATGGTAAAGTTGAATTTGCATGTGCGTCTGTACATATTCGTCAAAAAAAATACCAGACACATTACACATGGCAGGGTGAAAGCAATCAGACATACTTGTTCTGCAATGGAACGACTTGCCTCATGTAACTTGCTGGACAGTGATACTCCCTCACAGCACCACAGCACTGACATAGTTAGTATACACACACACACACACACACACACACACACACACTCACACACACATTAACACACACGCCCTCAGCCTACCATTGTCAGAGCAACTGACCTCACATTCAGGTCACGACCATATCTACCACGTTATCCTTTGTCATACATCCATAGAGAAAAGAGACCTCTCTCCTCATACTACTTAAATACGTTGAAAAAACTGTAAGGGTTTTGTGTTCTGGAATCAGATCTGCTCAGAGATAATGGTGCTTTTGAGTTATTTCTGGCTAAATGCCTCTCATCAGTGCATAAATAGCTTCTATCACAGGTAGGACGTGCTACACAGGACGGAGTGCATTGCTCCAGACTGTTTTTAAGCTCAGACAGGCGGTACTTGAGACCTAAGACTTTGGGACGATCATCTGTCAACCGGTGAACAATTAGATCCTTTAATGCATCGCTCTCAGAAACTATAGCAGTTAATAGGCCATGGCCTGAGAGTGTTACCTTACAGAGAGGATGTACACATGTATTCCTATTGTTTTTTTTATTTAATCATGAGTGCTATCTCTAATGTTTACACTGACAGAGAGCCCAGAACATGCATTAGTCTGTCAGCTTCTCTGGACAAGCGGGGGAAAGAAACTTCACAGTTCAGAAACTGCAGGTTGATAAAAGAGGAAAGTGGATAATTTAGCTCACAGCAATAATAAAGGAGTGGTGAGGCTGAGTGACACTGTCGGAAGGGGATTGGTATCTTTGTCACAGACACTTTAGTAGGAGTGGGTAGTCTCTAGACTTGATATTTCTCTCTCCATGGCTAGCCAACTTAGACTTAAACACAGTCTCAGGGCTTCAGTAATTAATAGGCTACAGTTAGAAAAAAACAAGGTGATAAAGCCTAAATCTCAACAGAGGGATTGTTAGACTTTATAAAACAAATTGTAAGAGTCTAACACCAAGTTAAATGAACAGATTTGAATGTTCTTTATTTTTGTGCAGAGGAGATCCTTAACAAGCTGTTCATCTGGAGTTGTCTCACACACCTACAGTGCACGCAGTTATTGTCTGTTTCTACCCTGATGACCAGCTTCCAGTTGAGAAAAGAAGGCGTTGTGCTATCCTGTAATATCCTGTCTGAGCGGTTGTACCCAAACAAGTCCAGAGGTTGTATAACCGAGTGATCTCGGCGTGGAAACAAACGACCTTCCCTTCTGCTGGGAAGGAATGACAGATGTTTGGTTGACACCGCTGGGAGAAGGGAAGAGGAAGAAAGGAAAGCTGATTGTTTTAGCCTGCTCTCCTCTTACCGTATTGAACTAGAGATGGATCATTGCTCTAATGCTCCGACTGGCGTGTTTTTCTTCCCGTTTTTTCAGCTTGATGTCAGTGTTTCCAATAATATGAACCTGAATGGGTGATGGGAGAGCTGTAACTGAGAATTACACCGGTTCCAATGCAAGTAAGCGAGAAGGCAAATGATTTTGGCCCTGGAAACAATAGCTTGTCACTACTCCCATGTTTCGACCCCTCATGACTATTAAATATAAACTCTTTATTTGTGCAATGGCCCAAAATATCTGTGCCACCTGTGGGTATTGTAATCGGTTCCATGTGTTGAAATCCAAACCGTACAAATTTGTTGAAGCCTGCACACACTTCCACCAGTTTTCTTTTTAAAAGGAAAGCATGTCTTGGTGTTATGATATTGTGATATAATACCAGATATATACACTTCCCATTGTTTATACAGTGTTACCGTTCCCTGTGTTCATGCAGGCGGTTTATAAAGTGTAGAAATAGAATCTCCTCATGGAGCAGTCCGAGCTCCTGACAGTCTCTCTTGGATCTCACTCCACAATTTACGGCCAAGCTTCAGGTTAAGGCCTGCTGACACCAGGCAATGATTCACAGTGCCTACAGGGCTCTGGCCTTCCACAGCTTTACTTTACCTACCCGTGCTTCTTTCCTTTGTGGGACCTTTGCTGCCCCTCCAACTCTCATCTCAGTCCCTGTTCTGCTTTGCCTCTTTTCAACAGTCCTTTATTTTATAACCTCTGTTCCATTTCTTCCATCTCCCTGTGTCTCTTCTGCATCCTCTCATGCTGAGTTATGGGAGATATGGGAGACATCTTACACTAGTTCCTTGGTGTTTGACAGGGTGGAGAATAGGAATATATATACATGTAGATGTAGATTCTTAAACTGCAGAAACGCCTGAAAAAGAATTAACCTTGTGACTGCTGGTGTAGTCGCCACGTTCCCAAAGCCTGATTTACTAGTTTTTGATAAAAGAGAGTGACTAGCTGAGTATTTTCTTCTGTCACAAGCATGCGTAATTGTACAGACCCAGAAAGTGATGCCCCTAAACAGAAGTAACATACCTGAAAGTCATGTTTTTAGAGTCTGCAAACCAAACCAGGTTGCTTCCTTTCTTCTTCGCCAGCGTTCAACACTGCATGGTGTCAGTCGAACAGTACGATCATCCTCCTTGTTTGTTTTCGCTTTCAGTCTTGTGTGTGTTGTTTCAGCTCTGCACTTTTAGTGTTGTTTTACCTACTTTGAATAATCAGATGGCTCAAATATGCTGATCGCAGATATTGATTTCTGAGTCACTATGACGATTTACAAAAAACAAAATGGCAATTAGAAATTGAATAGATTTTTTTCCCCATTGCTATTGAGCATACCAAGTTACAGAGTAGTACTACTGTTGCTATGGCAATTGTATGTTTTTCAAAATAAAACATTTTGTGTGATATAACTCAAGCATGTTTATGAAGATGGTGTTGTATCCCTTCAGGCTATGTCACCCTAAAGACCCAGCCCTCACTCCAGCTCTCTTTGGTAGTTAATCCAGTATCTGAGGAACGCAGCTTTTGTATTCTAAAGTTTTATATCCTTGTTATTATAGCAGTAACTCGGCATAGATTCAAACTACATTTAAATTGTGGCTGTCCTTGTACTGTTTTTCTTAATATGAGATATTGAGTCTCAATGGATTCACGTTTTCTGCATTCGAAAAATAAAAATTACTGGAATGTTTTTCTTCTAGACTTGTACTTAAATTACTTGGATTATTATGTGAGACAGCTTTGTAGGTGCTACATTTCTTACTTGTATTAAATGTCATAATCGACAGTGTAAAAAGTAAGGGGATAGTTTAATGTTTCGGAGAGGCAAGGAAAATGGATTTAAGTTATAAAGCAGGGGAATGGCAAGGCTCCTTGTTGATCTTGACAGTTGGCGCGTAACCTCGGCGTCCGACCGTCTTTCTGTCTTGTAGGGTTCCTTTTCCCCCTGATCACTGTACTGTAGCAGTGTTTTCCTATAAATAGATTAAGCTCTTTGTAGTTTGGCTGCTCAAGTCTAGCTCATGACCCAAGTGCAGTGGAGGTTGCAGTCATTTCCTTTTCGGGAAACAAATCCGGCTGAGGTCAGCAAGGAAGATGACCCTTTTCAGAGGTTTAGAGATGAACCCAAAGCCCTCAGTTACTCCACTTGCTGTCTTAACTGGATCAGAAAGGACTGAAATGTAGAAATGAGTAAGCAGACAGATTACCTCAATTTCAGTCTCTGCTTTATGGCTCATAACATTAATCCAATGCATGCTGAAGATTTTCCCATCTTACTTGCCAGTCATAACAAAAAGGGAAATTCGATCATTATTGTTAGTGTGTTAAAATTAGTTAAATGATGTGCTGTCATCAAGTTTTTTTTTTCATATTTCTATTTCTATGTGATGTTACCAGAGATTAGTATATTTTCATTTCCAAATTAAATGTTGCAGAAAATAGTCCCGCACACACCAACTGAAATGGCTTGCATCAGCAGTAGTCTCCCTTCCCATTGCTGTCTCCCTTCCCACAGAGAAAGATCAACATTAATTTCACTTTATTAGTGTTGATATTTCTCAGATTGTGGCCTGGAGTGATGACGTCAGTCCAGTCAGTTTCTTGTACTTGTGAGTGACAGACAGTGGCTTGCTCGTTAAAATTTCTCCTTTTGAAAGGGGCGGCGAGAGGTTGTGGCTGTCTCATTTGTCAGATTTTTAGGGGCTTCTTCTGAATTGTATTTGACTGGTGGTTATACTGCAGCTACGACGTATGCCATGTACTGTTAAAGCTCCTGACAGTTGGTGTGATTGAAAACCATGTGAAGTAGACAGACATAGAGACACAATAACACACGCAAACAAATGGCAGATCCATTTTCAGGTGTATCTCTGTGCTTACGGAACTATGTACTTAGGCTGGACCAATCGAATTAATGAATCATCTATTTTCCACCATCTCTCAGCATGTTTGAAGTTCAACAGGAGTTTCCAGCTAAACTAAATCTGCTCCTCAGAGTTCACCACACATAAACTGTTCAAATGAATCAAGTCACTGCCATTTGTTCCGTATATTTGTCTCCACCTCCAGATCTAATTTTGAATAGACCTCAGACCTCTGACAGCTCTAGCAGATGTGTTCTCACATTAACTATCACAACCATGGCCTTTCCATGTCCTGTCCTGTTTTCCCCCTCTCTTTGATAATAATTCTTTGGGCTGCTTGGTTTTGCCAGGCAACTCATATCTCTACTGAGAGCACAGTAATAACCACATATATATCCGGGACTGGACAGAAACAGACCCTCATTTGGTTTGAGACCTTCTGGAACAAATTTTAGATAGACGCAAGAGATATTTTCTTTCAGACAGAGGAACAGGTCTGACCACATGTGCACTCTCATTTTGTCTGAAACTTGGAGATAAGAAAAAGTGGATGTTTGTCTTTTTTGCATGACACAGTAGCAGCTTGGTCCAGGTTGAATTTTGTGTTGTGTTGTTGCACGCCTTTGCTTATTTAACAAACTTTGCCTTTCACTCCCTCACTTACCTTTCACTATTATCCAGAGCAATTTAGCACGGAGTGAACTTGTACCGTAAATGGACAAAACACTGTAAATACCGAACAAGATATAAATACTATGTACAACTACTCTCCTCTTTGGAATGCTGTCATGTAAACCGACCTCAAAAACAGTACATTCACTCACTTCTTATAAAGAAGGTAGATGTTGATTCCAGAAAATTGAAAATATATATGGATGTATGGATTTAGTATCACCTTTTGATATATGTGATTGTAATGGAGTAACAGTTCTGCAACCATAGGTAACACCTGTTACTACATAAAATGGTTCATTATCAATATGCACACTTTTTTTTTTCATTTGTCAGTTGCAACCTGGTACCTTTAGCTGTTGCATATGAAAGTGGGGATTGCCAGAGGATAATGCATGCATACATATTGTGAAGTATTATCAAGCATCTATGAAGACTTTCTAATTGTTTTACCAGCCTTGGCGTAATTATAATTCTTCTATGTTACCAACATAAGCAAAGGAAACTATTGGCTGTTTCATTATAATGAATTCAGAATGTTTGCCACTGCCCTGGCACTGCCTGTTGCAAAAAATAAGCACAGAGCAAAAGCTGTAACTTGAATAAGCCAAAATTTTCTGGCTACCTTTGTAATTGTGATTTCAGTATTATGTGTTGTTTCCATCATTTTGCACTTCCCATTTAGGGATTTAATGTGTCATTCACGGACCCCTTAAACAGACCACATGGCTGCTGCAGTAACTCAGTTTGTGACCTTTTGGTAATGGGAGTGTTTTTAAAGCACTTTGTCACCCAGCCTGATTATTCTTATGGTATAAGTGTGTTACTTTCCAAGTGTCCTCTCTGTTAGTAAGCCAGCCGCTAAAGAAACAGAATAGGCTTTGCTCCTATGATGGACTTCTGGGCTAATAATTAAATCACTGATTTGATTTTGCGTCAGTGGAGCATGTATAGGGCCCAAGCTGGACAGCACTAATGACTTCCAAATAAACAGTAGAGTGAGAGGAGAGAGGCGCTCACTGCTGCAGCACAGTGACATCAGCAGCTGCCCCAGAGAGCACGGCCCCCTGCTTGCTTCTGCTTTTAGAAACAGCTCAGTGAGCAAATAAACCATACTAATGATGGCACTCTGCAGAAAGTCAGTGTGGTTACAGTTGTAGATTGATTTATTGTTTGTTTGATTCGCTCCGTTTGAAAGTGAGGCTGGTAGTAGTGAGTAGTGTTTTCCAGACGGCATGGAAATGCAGAGAGTCGTGATGTGATGTTCAAAAGAGTGTTGTCATCAGAGGAATGTCAAGCTTGAAATGAGCCGCGAAACAGAGCATCGTTTTGTGTGACCACCAGATTGGCTGACAGGTGTTTGACTTATTTGTATTATTTTTTATGAGTCTTTATGTTCCTCTTTTATTAATTAAGTGATCATTTACTCTAAATATGCCAAAAATTAGTGACAAATGCCCATTACCAAGTAATCAAAACCCGATACGGCGTATTATTTTGTTTAACCAAGAGTTCAAAAACCAAAAAGTATCCAAATATGTGGTATGAAAAGGACACAATCTTCCAAATGTCACGTAAGTATATATATATATATATATATATATATATATATATATATATATCATCACATACACGTAGCAAAAATGTTGTTCTTTTAAATTTTGGTGTCTTCTTTTTCATCCGTCACGCCAGGACCGTCACGCCAGGACGTCCAAGATGAGTGAATTTTCAGACTCAAGTCCCTTCAACTTGTTCTGTAGACTCCCAGTGTGTATTGCATATTTTTATCTTATTTTTTAATTCCCCTCAGAGAGTCTTATCTCAGAGCCCATATTTTGACACTTTCTGGGACCTATTCACAGAAATCAATATTATGAAACCATCAGTTCGGTTCTTATTGATTTTCTGAACAGGTAAATGGGAACACTAGATTAAGTTTCCAAGTTGTAAGTCATACAGAAATTGTATTTTAAGTACTTCTAGATGTTGCCGTATAGAACAGCCTCTGGATTTCCTACAACCTACAGTCACTACAGACTACAGGCAAAATATTCAAAAACACTGTTTTATATTTATACTCGTTGGAGATTAAAGCTGTTTTTTAGTAGGTTTAAATAAAGACTCCCAAAAGAAATTGATGGCAGTGTAACGGGATGACAAAAGATGGCCAAATGAAGATGCACTGCAAGTCACCAGGCCAAACTTCTGTGCCCTGCATCCTAACCAGGGTACAATCAATCACGAGTCCTCGTGTCCTTATTTCTCTATCTATCCATCCCGGCATCCATCTCTGTCTGAGGCCTGTTGGTGTCACACTGATAGAGTTGTGGAGAAGAGAGGGCTAACAATGACATGAGGGACGTGAGTCACATCCACCACCGCCAAGTGATGAATAATCCAGTTTAGGCGCAGCAAGGGAATTAACATTTTGGGGACGCTAAAGAAAAACATCTCAAGACATTTCATCAATCACGCCTTCTTTTGTCTCCCTCAGTGGATTGATGCCCCCTTTTATCACTCAGAAAGCGTGGGTTTAGACTGTCTTGAAATGCAACCTGTTGTACCTTTTTAATAGGGTTTTTATGCCCCTGGTTTGTTTTATGTGTTTCAGTTTCAGACTGATGTCAGAAAAGAGTGCAGAACTGATTCTTAAGCGATTTCACTGGCTTTCATTGCGTAGAATTTCTTCATGGTCATGTACTGGCACCGTAATCAGTGATCTGAGTGTAAAAAGTCTTTGGGAGTCTGTGGTGGATTGAATGAAAAATACATACATAAAAAGGTTGTCTGAATGTTTCCGTATGTGGTTTTTCTGACCGAGTGGCTCAGTGCCAATAGCTTATTTTCATCACACTCACTTCTTATTTAAAAGAATGTTATTCAGTGACGATGGAGAGAAAGTAGTCATACCTGGCATTGATTATTAAGGTGACACCATATGTTAGAAGCATTAGGACTCAGTTTTGATAGAGTTGTTGCTTGTGTAAAGCATTTCATGAGGTGCACAAGATATTCTCTGTTGCCTCTGAAAGCTTGTATACCATATTTGCCATCTCAATCAAGTGTATAAATATAGGATATTAAACATAACTATAGATGTTTAATCTATAGATTTCTTGTGTATTTTTTTTCAGTTAAATATTTGTCTCTCAACAAAAAAAGAGCGTAAGAAGAGTAATAATTATTTCCTCATTCTTCTGTCATTCATTTTTAATAGATGCTAACATGTAGGAGCCTTTCGCCCTAGGAGGTTTCCCTCCTTCGTGCTTTCTGCTCTACAAGCTGCAAGCTTTGTTGCTGGATCATGACTTTGATTTATCTCGATCCATCTGGAACAAATGTGTGCTGGTGACAGTCATTAGCAGGACAAGCCCCATGTTAAAAAGCCAGTGGCAGAAATTCTCAGACTACAGGAAGACACAACTGATGTGTGGCAGGAGTAGAGGAGAGTGATGGTGGAGATACTGGCAAGACTTTCAGGTCTTATTTAGCGACAGTTTGAAAATGGGGCAGAGTTACTGAAGTCACAGCTTCTGTTTGTGTGTGAGTGGAAGGTTCAAATCTCACTTGTCAATGTTACAATAAAAGAAATACCAATAATGGCATCAATAATATCAATAGCAGCTTGGCAAGCAGATGATGGCACCTTAAGATCTGAGTTTGAAAGTGGTATTTTTCTTGTAAATCCTGATTATTTGTTGCTCAATAGATGACAGATTAAAACAAGCTGTGTTGAAAATATGCAGAAGGTACAGAGCGCATTGGAATGTGGTCCGTGTCATCGCGTTTGAGAACAATGCACCACAAGTTCATCAGTTTCATGGACCACGGTGACTCATTTCTGGATGTTTTTCTGTACTGTTGTGTAAGGGATATTATGGTACATTAAGACCTATCCACCCCACAGCTCTCTGGATCAAATAATCCTGACTCTGCATGTTTGTGGGAGCTGATGTTTCTTTGGGGCCCTTTAGCTTGAAATGGCTAAGGAGAAATCTCTCATTTGAGTCTATTCAACTCAAGTATGGCCTGTTTAGCACAACACACTCCTCTAACAAACAATTTAGAATGCATTTTATTTTGCTGACATCTTTTTTTTTTCCAGCAAATAAATTGGACAAATGATAGCAGCAGTCTGTTGTGTGTCTTTTTCAAAATGCTTTTGGCAATTTTCAAGGCACAGGATAGTTTTAGCTGCGTTTCCACTAAACACTGCGGTATTGTACCTTTGGTATAGTATACAGTACCCTTGCCCAAAAGTACCTAAACCCCAGACAGTGCTCTTAAATGTAGACGGGGTTGTTACCGGATGGTAATAGCGCGTCAACCACGTAACGTTAAGCAACTGATTTAATTTACTTACTTGTGCCGAGCAAATGAAGCCGCATTCAAAACATTCATTCTGAGAAAAAGTTGCAAAGGTTTTTAAAATTAAAGGATGTTTTTCTGGCTAGTCATCTTTACTAGTTAGCTGGCTATAGACTGGAGAAGAAGTAATTTGATTCACTGTGCCGCTCAAAGGCTACACCAGCAGCTACTGGCAACTTTTAAGGTGGAACGTTTTCTTGCATGCTACTCAATGCATGAGTTGACGTCGTGAATCAATCAACACACCTTAACTATCAATATAACGACTTTGACCATTCCCATAGTTTTTATTGGCTCTCTTGCATGACATATGCTTTAGTGATGACTAGATCTTCAAGCGCTTAAAGATGTCTATGAATTTCAACTGGATTATGTAAACTGGGAATATTCTGGAGAAAGTGGCAGAGAGTCTTTCCGGTACGCTCCGGCAGCACTACACCTATGCATGTAAGTACGATTCTGCGTGTAACGATTCTGTTGACCAATCAAAGGACTGCAGTGTTTCTAGCTCCACCTTTAAGTACCAGGTCAGTGTGCTAGGTACCTCAACAGAGGGGTAAAGAAAAAACAGGACGGTATGGAGTGGTTCTATTGGTACCATCCACGACTTTTGACAATGGAAACACGAAAATAACCGTTCTAATGTGTAACGAACTGAACTGAACTGCTTGGTGGAAACACAGCTTTTGAGTGTGAGTTCGAAGGAGATATGAAGAGCTCCTGATGTTGTGACTAGTCAAGTAAAGTCATGTTAAGTCCAAGGTGCCTGGTAGGTGGAGTGTAGGGGTCAGGGAGAAAGGTCAGCAAATGGGTCAGCTTGAAGAATGTGTGGTGTGGAAGACAAGGGCATGGCGAGCGACTTGGTGGACACTCACGTGTAACAGAGAATTTACAGGACCAGTATGCTCGAATGGTTGAACAGCTTTGAAACAGCTTTGTGGAGGCGAGACTGCAAGCAGGGTTTGAACTTGTCTCTCTAGCTCTCTTTTTTTTATTCTTTACACATCTATTTCTGTCACTTTTTGGGTGTATAAATGAGTGCAACACTAATGAATGCCTTTCACCAGAGACTGTCTGAAAGTGTGCGCAATTATCCCCATATTTAGAATGATTCTTGCATCTCACCCCTCTCTGTGATGGCCGGCTTTTCACCCCACCTTTGAGTGTAGCCATTAGGAATAGCTGTAAAGCTGGGCAGACACTGCGATTTTATTGATCTTGCATGTTGTGTTAACTTGCACTACACGTTTCAATCGGCCTTTCTGCTGAACGTAAGGACAGAAACCCCAGTCAGTTATATCCAGTGACAATTCCAACAATGTTTATTCAAACAAGATGGCTGTGTCAATGTTGACTAAAAGAGAGAAAGGCAGCATTACTTTGTGCAATTCTATTATGAACGGAAAGTAAGAAGAAAAAAGGAATAATATTGAGCCGCAGATGTCTGGAAGATGCAGACAGTATGGTCTGTCACAGAAGTCTCATGACCACAGTTTTTAACATGTAAAATACTACCCCAATAATGTCTGACCACAGTTTAGAACTGATTTTTTGACAGCAGCCTTGAGGGAAATCGGACCGTGGAACTGCTGAATCTGCAAGACAGCCGACCAAAATTTTCAACATGCCAGAAATCCATCCGATCGTCCGAGAGCCAGACCATTCAGGTGATTAATCTGGCGTCGTCACACCCTTCAAACGACAACCGAGCTGACAGAAATTCAGGAGTAAACAATTCAGGGCTAAAATCTTAAATTCTTTTCAAGCATAATATGGCCCTTAGGGTCTGGTGTATCTTGGAAGAATGAGAAAATGGTGTTAGCAGGATGTATTTCATGAAATAAATGGCCTGAGTGGAGAACCATATAATTCTAAGAGGACCCCGACAGCTGGATGCTGCGCCCCATCCACTAAATTCAGCTAATGCTGCTCGTAGACGGAGCGAAGTCTAAACTGCACTATCCCTTTCCTTCGCTAAAGAAGCTGTCTTTAATCCCACTGAAGATGTAGATACATAGAATAAATGAGTTTTGAATCTAGAATTTAAGATTACAAGAGAACCTGCTTCACTAATGGCAGGTGCCTGATGATTTTGTCTTAGTTTTGGGATATCAACAACATCTGCCTGCCGAGATGTTTAAGCATGTGGCTAGCTCTCTTTGCCTCCAGCTTTGCAGTAACAACCCACATGGTTTAAAGGTATCAATGGCAGTGAGAGATTTATGAGACCCCCTTTAATCCCCCAAATTCTCTTATGGTCTTACGTTCACTCTCTTTCTCACATGCACACACACATGCTTATATTCACACACCACAGTCATTCTGTTTATAATTGAGACAGGCACCTAGAGAAGCCCAATATACAGTATGATGCAGGAGCGAGGTGCGGTCAGTCCTGCTCAGCTCATCTGCAGACCCGGATCACATCCAGATGTCCACCAACAGGCCTGTGTAGAGACTGGGCGAGGTTGTTTCCCTTCCACTCCCTACTCCATCCATCCTCCACAACACGCACAGCCACCATGCTGGCAGTCGCAAGATTTTTCACAAACTATCAATTGTGCATTATCCCTGAAAACGCATACGCTAATAAGGAAGGGAAAAAAAATCTAGGGAGGTATGATTTCACCGGTTCTTTCCCACCACCATCTTTAAAGCAGAGGATGACACAACATTTGGAAACAAACACTTATTGGGCTGTGTGTGTTCTTTAAAGGGTTTGGTCTTGTTACCATGTCTTTGAGTAATCCGTCTTTTTAATACTGTCTTAGTAGACATTAGAGGGGGTTTAACTGGAATGATGGTTTTACTGTCATGATAAAACTGTGACCACATATTCCGCAATTTGTACAATCTATTGTTATCTATCACATTAATTTTATATATATTATATTAATCTATTAAGCATTTACGCATCTGCTATTGGACCAGGTCATAATGCATCATTCGTTCATTAGTCGTCATAAACAGCTTAGGTTCAATACGTTTTTGTGGCCAGACACTTGTACTCACTCACTCACTCACTCACTCACTCACTCATTCACTCACTCAAGGAGGCTGAGTAGAGGTGCAGCCTGATCTTATTGTCTGCCTCACTGTACTGAACCAATTGGAGGGGACTTTTCCTTGCCAGTTATAGGGTTACACTGACTTTTTACTTGGCTATAATCAACCTCAAATCTTGTACCACACAAAGATTATTATTCAGTTACTATTTACGCCATACCACGAACTTGGGTTTGGCAAAATGGTGATATTTACATTATATATACATCATATTGTCATTGGAAATGCAAAAGAATTATTATTATTATTATTATTGTCAATATTGCAGTGATTTTAATGCTTTATATTGACATTTCTTAGGTCATTTATTTACTTTTATGCATAGATCAAAGGAACAGTCAGGTACTGCAGACCACCAAGATGTTTATGGCGAGCACCGGCATTAAACTAAACTGGTTTTCGAGTTATGAAACATAAAAATAAACATCTGAGACAAGTTCATACATGTGTTCCATGTTCTGGTCATTTGTAACTGCAGTTAATTTTAGTTTACAATACTTTATTAGCTTAATCATGTGAAATGAAAGAATGTTGTACTGCCATATGAATTGTATGTCATTTACCAAAGGCTTGCCTGTCTAAATAAAAAAAAATCTTTTTTTAAAGCCACTTAAGAGAACATGCATAAATATCATAAATATTATTTATCGTCAAAAGGTTTAAAAAATCCTGAGATATTACGTAGTTTTACATGTTCACATCTAGAAGCAGGCATTCAGGATCACCTCTCACTGTAACACCATCAAGCTAATGTGCATCAGTCACCTTAAATTTTTGTTCTGGAGCTTCTCCACAATAAAATTATTAGTGTTCCATACTGATGTAGTCAATGAAAGCACACTTTTACATAACTTCTTTGGTTGCATTATGGCTGCACTGTCCTCATTATGACACTACTGTCCTCATAGGAATCATTTGGAAAATCCTACAGTATCAATGTTAGAGAGATATAGGGAGAAGAACTTAACCATGAGCCATCACTGTTTAGCACTGAATGTGTGGAAATACATCAATCATATGAAGAATATGAAGTATCCCCCTTTATACGGATATTACGCAGTCCACTAGTCAGCATTACCTCATTGGATTACCTGCTCAAAATAAGGATGTTATGATTTGACTGCATTTTCTTTGCACAGCCCGGCCACTGCTATGTTGTTTTTGTAGGGGAGAATTGCCTAGTTTGTGTGGTATGTGTACAATTTAACGGCAAACTGATGTTGATACTGTGCTGTAATTTTTCCCTGGAGAGCTTTTGCGGGCAGATTGTCCAGGGGAAGCACATTAGCCGTATGTGTTGGTGGTATTGGTGGTTGGGAACCTCTGCAATTTCAGCTGCCAGTTCCTTTGGCTCTGGGCAAAGGATTCCCTGCCATTTAATGGTACCTTAGACTGACTCAGGCTTGGCCCGGCAGGTTCCTTTTGGCTAACGCAAGTGACAGCGGGAACAAATCTCCTCCTCTGTTTATTTAATTGCTAACCGCTCCGGTTTGGAGGCCACGTTCAAAGGGCCGACGAGCAGAGAGCTGCCTCGCGTTCCCCTCAGCCTCAGGGTAGCATGGGTCATCCCACATAATGAGTGGAAGGACTTACTTTACTAAGTCTGCCTCAACCCAAAGCCAGCACGTGGTTCCCATTTAAGCACAGGGGGAAGATTGCACCTTCATCTGCTGGGCATTTTTATGTGTTTATGTGTGTGTGCAAGTGCACATACATACATCTGTTCTTTAGCAGCCTGCACTCAGTGTGTCTGTGTGCACACAGATGAGTGTGTATGTTTGAGAGTGTAAGAGCCTTGTCTGAGTGTGAGATCATTGTGTTTGTACTGAAAGTCTACACCACATGTCCAGCACATGTTGTCAGGTTGTGACTGGCACACGGGCCATATTTATATCTGCATGAGGAGCTCAGAGGCCACTGGCCAGCCTGAGATGGGATGGAGTTCGAGGTAGACTTCAGTGCAGGACCTCACACGCACGCAGACACAAACACACTTACACACACACACACACACACACACACACACACACAGAGTGCGGTAGAGAGCAGGGTGGGCTAATCTTACAGATGCACTGTGCAAAGACAGTCTGGGATTTTATGTAGTGAGCGAGGGGGCGAGATGGAAGGAGGGCGAAGGAGAAAAACAAGGACTGAGAGACTGGGAAGGAGAGAATAACAAATGATTCAAGATTATTCTCTCGATGATGAATTTGGCCAATTGAACTCACTCCTTAGGGACTCAATTAAAGAGTTTTATCACAGTTATTGCAAAGAAAGGAATGGACAAAGGAAGAAGGAAATCGGGGACATTTTTAGGAAGATGATTTTTTTAAAGGGAGGGAATGATAATAAAATTTATTCATAGATCCCTTTTCAAAACCCACGTAACAAAGTGCTTCACAAGGCAACAGATTAGAATAGTCATACTCAAGGCGAGTAGTGTGAAGAGAGAGTCTCCAGTTAACAGCTTGTGCAGTCTGCATTGTGCATTTACCTACATGTTGTAACTAATGTCTAAGGACTAGCACACGCTAAGCTCACATTACAGCTTTCAAGACCATTTGTTGTTTGACATCTTTTGTGAAAACTGTCCACTCAGCTTTTATGTATCACAGTTACAAGGTAACTGTAGACATAACATATATATTGTTATTGCACTGGAGAGGTATTTGACAGGAGGAGATTTAAGCAATAGCTATCACCTAACCATCAAAGTGACACTGTCCATATCTGTCCCATTAGAAACTGTTACAAGTCTTATAATCATGTTTCAAACGTGTCACTGATATGTCACCTTGCTAGAACAAACACTTTCAAGTGGGATATGCTTTATGCCCCATCCGTTTCATCTGTTATCTGATGACCCTGCATGTGTGCAATGAGACACAATCTACAGGCCAAACTAAGGGTGAGAATCTCCCCTAGACAAAAGACGAAAAACTGTCTCAAACCTAGATTTGCCTCACAATTTAGATAAAAGGCCCTTTATTGGCCTCTTTTTTTTCGTGTGTGTAAATGAGCACGGCACAGATCTGTGTCGCCAGAACAAACACGTGCCCCTAAAAAAAGGCTTTTGATCCCTTATCTAATCATTCTCATCTGTTTCACTCTTGGCTTGATACCAGCCTCCCGTTTTGTTTCCGTTTTGCTTCAAGTTTGAGACAGGCTGTGAGTTCCATGCTGAGTCCTTCAGCAGTCTTTTAGTGTGTTCATTCAGCATCTGTTTGTTTGATTTTCTTTTTTTTTTATCTTGCATACTACCAAAATTTCTGTCATTATTGATCCCAAATAAGGGATTTAATTACCACTTAAAAGAAGCATTTCAGATGGTTGTAAAACTTTATCTGCAATTTGTAAAGTTTCCACACAGGAGCATACAATTTTCTGAATCACTGCTAATAATGTATACTGTCTATATTGGGGAGTACTGGTCTCTTTTGATGCCAGTAGCCTAAGAACACACTACACATTTTTAGCAGTAATTCAAAAAAAATACAGTACACGCACATAAGAATGTTTTGCAAGAGATCTATTTTTATATATATTCATTTGTAATGATTAGAAAAATGATAATAAAAATTGTTACTATTGCTGCAGTTTGAGTTTCACTTTCATGAATGTTTAAATTTAATTAAAATGGGAAGAATCATGAGTTAAAAGCCATCCGTCTCTGCTCCCTCATGCAGGCCACACATCAACCCACTAGTGGGCAGTAGAGGCAATGACGGCACACCAGTCATGGTCCTCAGTGAAACTCTCT
The DNA here is from genome assembly GCA_003416845.1 of Oplegnathus fasciatus. Taxonomy (NCBI): domain Eukaryota; kingdom Metazoa; phylum Chordata; class Actinopteri; order Centrarchiformes; family Oplegnathidae; genus Oplegnathus; species Oplegnathus fasciatus. The sequence continues at coordinate 471,011 of NTHP01000113.1, read as the reverse complement.
GTGTTTACACCTACCCACTGGAATGATTCATGGCTGTGTGCTTTCTCTTCCATGGGATGGATGTGTTTTGGTGGTGGAATGATCCAAGTTTAGGGTGGACGAAGAGGGAGTCACAGGATCTCACACAGGATTTGTTAATTTGTTTAATTCCTCTGAGGAGGTTTCTTCTTCTCCTCCAGTAATCAGCACCTCCTCCTTTTCGCTCATCAGCTGGAGGAGCTGGGAAATTACGCGACAGCTGTAGGTGCAGCTGTTTAAATGGCTGCAGCTTGTAGTACACTGTCAGACTTCATAGCTACAGTATGAGGATGAGACTTGCACTGCAGTATTGTTTTGTATCATTCATTCATGGGTTCTGTGTGTGAGAGAGTGCGGCTACAAGGACTACACTCACATGTTCACACAAATGTGTGTGTGCAACTGTGCGTATGCATGTGGTTTTACTGTGTCTGTGCATCCAGCCATGTTTTTCAGTGCATGTAGCCCACAGTGGAGCATGTGGTCTTGTTGCGTCATATTTTTGCTGTTTGCTTAGTACCCTGCACCACTCCTAGCTGTCCACAAGCTATGTGGGAGGCTGTTTCCTTTTTAGGATGGGAAGTTGTTTCAGCCACGCTGCTGGCATAACATTTGTTCTGGCCTCCATGAGTAGAGCACAATTACCCTAAATCCACCACATACTTATTAAGATGTTTAGCAATTATGTGCATCTCATGTGCACCCTGGTATGCCAACTTCGTCTTTGTTCATTTCAAATTCAAATATGTGTTATTGGCATCAGTGTTTTCGAGCAATATTCTATCCACCTGCTCATGTGAGCACACTGTGCAAAGAAGGGAAAAGTAGCATTGTCCTGAGACGCAGTGAGGCTTGTCCCTGTCCTGCACTTGTTGTATTTTGGGGACTCACTTTACAACTCAGTGGGAGGACAGTGTCACTTGCCAGGGGATTGCAAGCATCTGGCCCGGGGGTGAAAAATTGATCAAAAATGTTCAGCCACTCCCTCTGTGCATGGTGCACTTGACTTCGCGCCCCGTTTCCCTCATCATCGAATTATGCGCTTCCTCCCATTTCCCACCACTCTCTATTTCTCTGTCACACACTTGCAGTATAAGAGTAATTGTCACTGATAGCTTTCTTTGCCACAAAAGGAAAAGGCATTTTAAATTTGCTTACTCAAACTTATATCACATGTTTCTGTCAGCTGCAAATGTTGCAATCTTGTGAAGCTTCCAAAACAGTTTGATACCTCCATAAAACTATATTGCCATGACTGGATGCGATGATGTTCAAAGACACCGTAACACTTGCATTTTGTTTGAAGTATGCTCCAGGAGACTCATTTGACCTGCTTGTTTTTATCTTTCTATAAACCGCTTCTTATTGTTTTCGAGCTACTGATAGACTTCTCTATCAGAAGTGCCTCTTAGTAGGACTTTGAACTTAAGATCCATACTGTATTGAAAGAGTTCTCAAAATGACGCTCATGCACAGTGCATGATCCAAAGTAAAGTCCACTGACAGCCACAAACCCAGATTTGATCCCACCTTATCTGAGAATTTTCCAGGCTCAACAACAACTCTGTGATGTTTCATGTTCCGCATCCCCACTGATCTTCAGCAGATAAATACCAGCTGGCCCTGAACTCACTTTTCCACAATAAAACATCTCTATCAGGGGTGATAGCTTTGTAATTCTTACTGCTCCCATTCTTCCTCTGAGCAGCACTGTGGGTTAACACTGTGGAGATGACTCCTCTTCAGTCTGGGACACAAATGTTTGTCGGAAGCGTGTCATATCCGGGAAGTGTAAGTGTGTGTGTGTGTGTGTGTGTGTGTGTGTGTGTGTGTGTGTGTGCCTTCCTCTATTTGCGTGACTGTTAGGGTGTGCCTGTCTGTATGATGCTCATAGACCAGTGTGTCAACATGTGTGTTTGTGTCAGCGTCTGTGCATGGGAGCATATGTGTCTCCATGCGTGTGAGTGCGTTATGAGTGAAACAGGGTCTGGCATGAAGATCAGAGTCCCTCCATAACTCCTCAGTCAGTCAGTCAGTCGGCCAGCCAGCGTATTGCCAGGAAGCTCCACTCACCACGGGGGATGTTGAGTTATTAGACTCAGATCATTTCAATTAGAACACAGTTGCTCAGTTAGTGAGAAATTCTCTCTCTTTGTGTCTGTTTCTTACTCTGCTTACAACTCGGTCACTGACAACAAACTTAGGTTATCTTGTAGTTAATCATAAGCATACAATCCCTAAATAATCTGCAGTTGTCATCGTGTTAATGTATAATAATTAACTTTAAATATTAAATATACCAGTCATACATTTGCATTTATAATAGCTGTGGAAATCTACTGGTTTGTTTAAGGGAATCCCTGGTGAAGGTAAAATACTGTATAGTGTAATTATTACTAGGATTTGTATCTGCAACCAGAAAATCACTTTGTGATGAAATGGCCTGTTGTTAAAGTGATTGTCTTTTCCTAACACACGAATGACTAAAATGACTTTATAGACTTTGTATGGGTATTAATGTATGGTGTTATCATCTAATGGGCAGCTTAGTAACTGGGCCAGAATCCAGGAGGCACTTGACTGTTCTCATGTCCTAAAATATGAATCTCATCCAATCAAACCTATTCCGTTTCATTCTTTTTGTATTAATTCCTTACTTCTCAATATGTCACCCCCTCCTGGGTGTCCTTGCTAATGAAGTGTGATGGTAGTGATGAAGTGTAACAGCGGCTGGTTTGGAGGTGCCGTGCCAGTGACAGGGTGGTCCCTGCCTCACACTGCTGCTGCTGCTGCTGCTGCTGGCACCCTCATGCTCATCACGCTCACATTGTTCGGTGGCACCTGGCCATAAGACGGGTGATGGCGGAAAGCCTGGTAATGATCAGACTTCTCCTCATTGCTCTTGGTCTTTGCACCACTTTTAAATCCTTGTTTTCATTAATCCTAAAATGACAGAGTGTGACGTGTGTATTAATTGTGTGTAATCCACTTGTAGCTTCAATTCATGTTCATTGCATTCACTGTTCAGTGATGCCTGGCTATATAGGATGAGCAATGCTGGTGAATCTGACAACCCCACACAGAAATAGTTGCATTCGGTCTGAAAAGCGGATTAAGTGGCAGACATTCTCCTCATTGCTCTTTCTCTTCTCCTTTCGCAAGGCTTTGTTTTTATTTATCTGTGGATGACATTATGGGGTTGGTCTTAATTAATTGTGCACATTATATTGATGGTTTCCAGCTGTCTTCAACTGGCCAAGTTCATAATTGCTAAATCCTGTTACGGTCAACATATGTCCAACAGTCTTGATGACATCTCTTACTGTGCTGATGAGGTTTTGTTTTTATTCAGCCGGTATCATAAGATGACAGCATGACTCACTTGTTGTTTTGTTTATATGCACAGCGCTGATCATTTCCAGCCTTGGCAGACTTAAACTACCCAGGTTGTTTAAAAAAGCTTGAGTGGTAGTCTAGTCATGCAATGCTCCTGAAAAGGCCCAGATTTCCTCTGTTCAAGGATAGATTGAATTATTCTGTCTGAGCCCAGCGATGCATTGGAGCATCATAGGATGGGCAACTATAGAAGGAATATAGAAAGAAATATCTAAAGAGTGAATGAATAAACGTGAAGTGATAGAATCTGTACAAGCACCATGTCAGGCTGAAAGAACAGGGGTAACCTTATAACCATAACATGCCTTATCGTGCTGTAACAACAACATTAAGATAGCAATAGCATGACATTGACATTTGTAATTACTCTGCTTAGCATTTTTGAATCCCAGTCTGTCTTGTCCTTCCTTGTCTTGCATAATATATGTATCTGCATTCATGCATTTATGTGTGTATGGGAGAAATCGAATGTACTCGTTCCACAGAACTTTGGTGGACTGCATTCCCATAATTCACATGGACCTTGTCTTTGGAGTCTAGCAAGTACAAATCCAATGGTCTGTACGTGCTAAAACTGAACTACTGTGGAGGTTTTTCTCAATTTATGTGTTTTTCTTTGAAGCGAGTTTTTTCAAATGGAGTTTCAACTTTGGGAAATTCATTCATCAGCTGGTCGTTCTTTTTGGTGTCTGTCATTTGCGATGATGGATCTTGGGTAAACGTAGCGGGGTTAGGGAGGTGAAACTGTCTGTGGACACACAGCCGGTTTCAGTTTCAGATTGGCATACAAATGGTTAGGATTAAGGCTGGAAATGCGGAGACCACATATGCAATGGTGGTCAAAGTGGCAGGTCACTGCTGTTCCAGCTTTTTGGTATATTTATACCCCTTAAAGTCCTCTTTCGATTGTTTTTTGTAATTAGTCAGTTTTTGTGATGGAAACCAAGTCCTCACATCAGGGCTGAAACACAGTTTGTTCTGTCTTCACATTTTGTGACAAGACTTCACTCCACAGTTAAGCGGCTCTACATAGTGGCTATATATTTGCATTTATGCCATTGTCATTGAGAGTACTTAAATCTGATTCATCGTTGAGTGTGTGATGTTAACAGAGTCAATACTGTTTGAAATTAATATTCAGAGGTGGAAGGCTACTTCTTTCAGCTGTCAGTAGGCTACGACTTCTCCTGCTGGAGTAATAAAGTAACATTTATTCCAAGGTTGACAACAACAGGGCCAACACAAAGTTTTCATTGAAAGAGCGTGTTGCCCCACAATATGAATAAATGATACTATATTTTGATCATTGGCAAGCGTGGCAATGGCATACGCTGTATAAAGCAAGACATTTATCATCACTCAACTAACCACTACCCTGGATGGAGAAAATGTCTGATGCTGCAATTATGGATATCTTACCCCCAACGTGTTGACCGGGGGAGCCTGTCAGTCCATTTGGAGGGACTCGGAGATTCATTGGGGCCAGGTCCAATAATGTCCTGCAGTGAGACTAATCTGTACACATGTGGCCGGCACTTCAGAAGGCCAGATGTTGGAATGGCGAATTGTGTGTATGGTGATGCCCTCACAAACCCCACCAGCAGATGTGCACACATTTGGTCAGAAAGACACAAAAACAGGGTAGATGCTAAGATGGTTTGATAATGATGTACATTATTGACATAAAGCACTGATCAATGAATTGTGTAATTGGAGTCCATGTTTACACATGCACTGCCATCTGTTCTGATCTTGGGACATTACCTCTTTTTGGGGATTTGAAGCCGTGGTAAAACTTTTTAATGACAATATTTTTATTATTATGTACAATATATTCCTTGCACATTGTTTTTCACAGCAATAATATCCCTCAGGCTCATTTCCCATCTTGTTTGCTTAAGTGGGCAGTTCTGTGCATATTCCTATTACATTTCAGAGAAATGTTACTTAATATTCATTGATTTCTAATGTATCACATTAAAACCGGTTGGCCCCTGGGTGAAAAATATAGTGGCTTTTCCTGAACTGTTGGTGTTGGACACCGCAGCAGAAATCAAGCCATTAACTATCCATCACCAGTGTGAGTATTTAAACAATAATAGAAAGCCCATTATGAATAAATAAACTGACATTTTTATTGTCATGCTAGAGGATTGTTAGGAAAAGAAAGTGGCTGTGTTTATGTGTCCTTGCTCCTAACATGTCAGCTTGGCCAAACACATTTTGAAGATTATTTCCATACAGAGGCTCATCTTCTACAGACAGGCATTGCACATTTCTTTTCTTTTTTTGTCTTTATTTCAGTTATTTGTTTTTGGCAGGCATTCGAGTGATTTGTTGGGTTTTGCACTCAGTCTAAAAACTGGTAAAACTCTGAGGTTTTAAGTGAAACTCCCCCTAATCCTCACTCTCCACAGACCCTCAGGGTGAGTTTGTTTACAATAAGCAGCCGAGAGCAGAAAAAAAAAGAAAGAAGTTGAAAGAAACTCTTCCAAGACTGTGCAACTTCTTGTAAATACCATAATTGCCCTGAGTTGTATCATCATGCTGAGTGCCTCTGTGTGTGCCAAGTGAAGTTCCAGTTACATCCAGAGATGTGTGTGTTTTGGTTGGCAACAAAGCACTACCCTCTATACACAGTCAGTCACACCAGGGCCAATTGGTAACAGTTGTGGTCAGACCCCCCTGCACTACAACAAGGGATAGAAGGAGGGTTGAGTGAAAAAACTGTCTGTCTTTACTCCCCTCTTTCTCCATATCCTCAGGAGAAATCATCTCCTGAATAAGCACAACAGAATTAGCCCCACTGAGTCAGATTGCGTTTAAATCGGTGAGAGAAAACAAGCATTTTCTCTGTGCGCTATGCCCGCTCTGGGAATGAGTCCTACAATAACACACAGAGTTAATACAGCACATCCTGAAGCCACGCTGGGGTGTCACTGTTTATGGCAGTGCCTCCACCACATGCACACACACACACACACACACACACACACAAACCAAAAACCAACACTGCTATAGCCTCTGCAAAGATGAGTCAGCAATTCTGAGGCTTGGCGCGGATATAGATCTGGGATGCGGGAATTTAATCATTAAAATAGAGACCGTCTCCCAACCTTCTCACCATGCTCCTCCGTGTGAATGTCATATTTGCTGTCTGACTTGAATTAAGCTTTATAATATCATGTGGTGATTTGCTTTGAAATGGATGTTTAGGCCTCATGCTCGAGTTGCATTTACCCATTGTGGTATCCAATGAATATCTGTAAAGGAATGGGTGGGAATTCCTTAAATGTCTTGATTGTATACTCACAGGCATTGCAGTGCTACATGGCTCTGCGTTCTGGCAGAATCACATCAGAAATTATGAGACATTTCCGAATGTGTATATCTGTCTTTGATTTGACCTTTTCCCTATCTCTGCAACTCTCACTCTCTCTCTATTCAGTGAACAATAATTAAAACCTAATGAGCAACATACTTTCACAAGTGTTATCTGGGCCTGCTTGTTGTTTGTGCTTTGGCCTGACATTTTTTCCCGCTATCCTTGTCCCCCACTTACCTTTGTAGGTCTGGATAATGTATCACAGCCCTGCAGTTCTTTAATGACCTCGGATCTGGCTTGTTTTTGCGTTGCTTAAGTTGAATCAAACAGCCCACTAATTGCTCAGTGAGGTGGGCTATCATCATTATGAGTTCTGATGAAGGAACTTGGCTGATGGGAGAGGGTGTTCTCCTGCAAGGGAGTACACCTGGTCAGCATCTCCAAGCCAGGCCATGGGACTCTGCTGGAAAATGGTGTACTGTTCTCGTCGGGCTGGAAGTGAGTCGCTGCCCCACATGAAGGGGTTGACATATCTTGGGGTCTTGTTCACAAGTAAAGGTAAGATGGAGCATGAGATCAACAGGCGGATTGGCACCATGTCAGTAGCAATGCAGACATTGTACTGGATTGTCACAGTGAAGAGGGTGAAGAGCGCTCGATTTACTGGTTGATGTGCGTCCAACCAAAATTTCCTTCGCAGGGTGGCTGGGATCATCCTTAGAGATGGTGTCAGGAGCTCAGACATCCAGAAGGAACTCGGAATAGAACCGAAAGATTGCAGTGCATTGCAAACGATGAGCTAAGAGGAGACAGCAGCTGGAGGGGTTACTGTGTCTGTGTGACACCTTCAGTCCAGCTATGAGGCTGATGGGTGGATTTGCTGTAAACACCCAGAAATGAAGTGGGAATGCTACATCTGCCTGTGTGCACCCTGGACTAGTGGTATACTTAAACTGTTAGTGACTTCACACAAAAACCCATTCAGTGGCCCTTAAGTATTTTCTTCCAATTCGTGCCTTGGCCACATAATAATCATTTAGTCCAGACCAGCAGCAGCCAATCCCGTGGATAGTAGGTGTCTGTCCGTGGTTCTAGATGACGCTGACAGCAGGGATGGAAGCAGACCTGTTAACTAGTTAGCCCCCAGAGAGCAGGATGACCGCAGAGAGAGGCTGTTTATATAAAAGCTGCAAAGTATTGGAACAGAGATGAAATGGCGCTGAGATTGCGCAGAGTGTCGGCAGCATGAGGGAGTAGGTGACGTCATATGAGAGCAACATCTGTCTCCTATTGGTGTGTGTGCTCCAGGGCCCTCGTGCCTCTACACAGAAGGGCCAGGTTTTACATACATTGTTTTTTGTGTGAATAAAAGGCACTGTTGGCAGCAGAGAAACAGAACAGAGAGCCGACATTCCTGCCTCTTTCAGGCTAAGTATTTAGAAGTTACTACAGGCTCACCTGCTTTGGCAGCATCTGCTACCATAGTATTCTTGGAAAAGGTGATATATGACGTAATGGAATTTGTGTAATTTTATGCAAATTGCATACTAGACCATATGGATCTATAGATTATTATATTTACAATTTTATTTACCTGTATACTTTAGTCTTCTTTGTGTTCTTGCAAATTGCCCACTGAAAGTTGACTCACTGCGTTAGCACAGAGTCAGTATAAAAAAAGCTTTACCTTATTCAAAATAATTTACTTTCCATGATCAGACTTGAACCTGTGGTCATATGGAGTCAGTTTTACAGTCAAACATTCCCCTGTATGTGGAGTCTATATTCTAAGCCTCATTTTATGCAACAGCACCTGCAGAAGGCTTAGCCCAGCTCTCTGCAAATGTTGCTAAACATCTCACTGATATCAAAAGGGAGAAAGTATCTTCTGGAATCTACATGAAAAGTGATACCAGTACCAGTATGGGCAGAAAGTCAAAGGCGTCAGCTTCTGATAACAATATCTAGCGGTGATTCTGCTGAACTTCGGATTGCCTAGTATTGTTTTAGAACTGCAAACTTGTTGCCAGCCATTATATTGATGGCTCTGCCTCTTGGCTGCCAGATAATTGTTCCCGTTTTCACAATGACCATTTACAAAACCACCCAGTAATTTTCAGTTGTTGTTTTTGTTTGTTGTGAAAAGAACACAACAGAGACTATGGTAACGAGTCCCTGGGCCCAAAGAGAGCTAATGGCCTTGTGTTGTACATGCAATAGATATAATTACGAAAGAGCCCTTCCACAACCAAAAAATCAGCTTATTAGGATCCTCATATATATTCAGTCCCTGTCCACAGTGCAGACAGACAGACAGAGTTCTGAGGAGACTGTATTTGAATGTTTCTCTATGTAGATCCTGAACACATCTTCACTTTCTATGAAGTTGTTGCTCATTTAACAAGTTATGGAGATAGTGAGCACTTAAGCCGTAGTTTTTATTGTTTAATTTTTATGTTATATGTTTTTGGTGGTTTGTTAATGGCATGATATATCTTGTCTATAGTGTGTAGCCTTTTACTTGGACTTGTTTATTACTGATGTGTATCAAGTAAAAAAGGAAATGATGCTGACTTTCCCATCAGTGTGTTCTGTTAAAAGCATTCTGAGAGGAATGTGCCTAATGAGCTGCAGAGTTATTAAGATGAGTTACTATTACGAACTGCACACTTTCAGGAACATGTAGATTAATGTCAGTCACCGACAGTGATTTCAAAAACAAGACCATAAAAATAATCTGAATTCTCTCCCACACTGTGGCTTTGGAGGTTTATCCAGTGTAATAGCATTTTAAACAAACAATCCTTTCCTGAAATAGGGCCCTCTTTGTGGTCTGGCACTTCCAAGCCAGGGCCAGCAACTGTCATACATGGAAGCAAAAGTTACAATTGGAAATTGAGGATTATGTTCTTATAAAAATTACTTGATAACAGGGTGAATTGAAGGACTATGCATGTGAAAAGCCAGAACCTTGTTGGGCTACCGTTCTAAAAATTTAGTTTGGCGTTTCATTGCAGCTGTAGTTAAAGGTCATGTCCTAGCACTGCCGCATATTGGCATAGTTGAGAATTCATCAATGAATTGAGATGTTATTGTAGGGCCAGAACTGAATCAAGAAACTTGGCACCAGCAAACCAAAAACATCCTTTATGACTAGTTGGAGTGGCACGCGGCACAAATGTCTACATCCCGTCCCTGCCAGTAAAGGAAGAGTTTCTTCCTTTTAAATTGTTGCCTGATGCTTATATGATGATGTGGGAGTCTCCAGGGACACTGTACATACGGCACTCTCACGTCTCCCATCTCCCCTGTCCTTGCCCCTTGACACTCTGGCCCTCTGAACCGAAATGCTTTACTTTCCTTCCTCGAATTATTCCTCCAACTTAATTACCTGATGTCAGCCAAAACACAGACTGTCTTGTCAAGCGGTGATGGCTCCTAGCTGAGGAAACATGTTTTCTCACCAATCCAATTTAAAGGCAACTACAGCAGAAGACAGTTGTGCTCACAAAGACAAATGCTGGAGACGACCCTGAGAAATCACCTGTGGGAATTCGGTCACGTAGCCCAGTTTTTTGAGAACAAAAAAAAAAACTTAGATCAGACCCACTGAGTACTGTTTTACCATATAGAAGCAGCAATAAAAGGTTGTTCCCTCCTTGGACAGGATAGTCTGTTTAACTTGGCACTGAGCTGTGGTTTGCAGATGAGTCTAGCTTCCCACTCCTGTAAAACTTGCATTTATCAGAGGCTGATACAAGTCTGTGCTTCCTTTTCTTCAACTCAGCCTTGGTTTCTGTTTTACTGGCCTCTTTATTCTTCATCCACTTTTGTTTTGTCTTTTTCAGTTTAGAAGGCTACTGGACAAGACCTATCATCACTGTAGGAGTAAAAATAAAAAACAGGCCACAAATCTCGATCTCCAAACACACACTTTTAAGATAAACTGGCCAATTTGAGTTCTGTATCATAATACATCTCCTGATTTATAATAAGAGAAATGAGCCATGTTGTTTTGAATGTTATTGCTCACATATTTCTTTATGTATTTATTCATAGTGTTGTGTCATTGTGGCAGTTGGAATGATGAGAGAGACTGAAAGATTTCCCTAACGGGGAGAGAAGATGTTTGCAGCTAATTTCATTGTGTTACACCCACCTTAATATACCTGTGCCGATTTGATATTGTTAAGCTAGTTTATATTTGTTTCAGCCAATTTCAGTCAAGGGTTGCATTTGCCATTTGTGACTGGATTCTGACTTGATACCACAACTCCAAGTTAATATTATCTCTAACCAATATCACATTTTAATGCCTAACCTTAACGAATGAAGGATTTTGAAATCTCTCCGAAGTCATCTGTTTTTGTTGTTGGGCCAGACCTCCGGAGATGCCATGTCAACACAGTGGCTAGCTCTAACAAATCACACAGGCTCTGGACGACCTTCAAGTCAGGAACTCCTACTGAAGGACCCAAGCCACAGAGCCAAACACACACACATGCATACACAAAACACACGCTCTCATTCTTTGGACGCCCAGGCATAGTCCCTGAAGCCTGGGCTCATGTCTTTAAAACTCATGAACAATAAGGACCTGATTAAATCCAGAATGGATTCAGGAAGTAGTGAAACCATATGAAAGCGCGAGGAGTGCTTTCACACAGCCCACTCCCTCCATCACCACCACCACCACTCATGTCTGCACGTTGGCAGCCTCTGTCTTTTGAAGTTGTTGACTGCTCTGATGTCAAGTACTGCAGAACCTGTCACTTTTTCATTTTGGGTCATTTTTTTTAATTACACAAAACATATTGGGAGGTCTTTTATGTAATACAATGAAAAAAACCCACTATGAAGTCTTAATAATGGCAGATAGCAGCAATTAACTTTATTGACCTTCTCTCCTCTCTTTTCTTTCTCGTCTCACAGAAATCATAGATGACCTTGCACATCTTGTGGACAAGACAGATGACCGGATTCGTAATGAAACAAGAAGGGTGAAGCTGGTGGAGACAAAGTCAGCCTCCTGTGGTGAGTCTTCCTTGTTTTCCTTTACGATGGAGCATCAGTATCAAGGACCAGAGCAGGCCTGATATCTGATCTGTGTCCTTGAAAACAAATCACAATTAATCTGTTTATTTATATGAATGATTACCAAGCATCAGGTTTCTTCTGGTTTTTTGGGGTTTTTTTTTTACTTTCTGCAGTTCAGAGAGCACGTGTCTAACAGACTATAGCTTTTATAGAGGAAATGACTCTGGCTGGTGTGAGACATGGAGTTGGACAAAAAGAAAAGCACTTCCCTTAGACAATGTGTTATTTGACATACAAGGCCCATCATGTTGGGCTATTTTTTAGCGTACAAAGTAATCATCTTAACCATTCAGAAATTGAGCAATGCTGTTGCTATTGCTGCCTTGGCCTTGGTCTCCAGAAAGAATGGTGCTTAATGGAGTAGAAAAAATGATGCTGATGGGGACAAGCCCTCTTGGCACAGAGGATGTGGGTGGTGAATGGTGGGTGGACTGGCGCTGTCTGTCACGCCTGCCAACATAGTGTCCTGGGCTTTAAAATGGGGCGTCTCATACTAGTCCTTTGAGGACTCCTCAAATGTGAGGGTTGCAAATAAGGCCCTAATGGCGGTCTACACAGGAGGCGTTTCAGCAGCATTTTCAATCGTCTGTCTCGCACTGACGGAACAGATACGCTCCAAACCAGCCAAACGACACCCAAACCGTATTTTTATGCGTCAAGTGTATTTTCTTCTGTTTTGCACGCGTAACCTCTGTGATTGTGCTTTGGGTTTTGAACGCTGCCAAAAACAACTCAACACTGTACCTGAGCGCATCCTGTGTAGACACACTGAGCGCTGAGGCTGCTGCTAACGTGCCGTTGACGCTACGCCTCCTGTATAGACACGGCATGAGTCATCAGCCTCTGTTGTCTCAACTCCTGATATTGGCAAGTTGAGTTGTTCACTGAGAGGCTTTGTGAATGCATGGCCCTCCCTCGCTGTTGCCACAGATCTGTTTCAGTTTGTTTAACTTTTGTTTTGTCTTTTACAAAAAGACTTAGGTTCTCTTTTTTTTTTTTTNTTTTTTTTGCCTCAGTTGGTAATGCTTTTCAGAGGAAAACGGCTGCCATGAGAGGTGTGTTAGCTGGCTACAGTCAATCTATGGAATGTAGGAGCTTGAGCCAGGCTCAGTTTGCCTAGTGAAACGCCAGACAGCATTGCTATGGCAAAGGCTGCATTGTTGTGCTAGGAGACCTGGCTAACAGGCGGTTAGGGACAGAAGCAGAGCAGGCAGTAGGAAGGTCAGCCCTCAGAATGCTTCATTCTGTTGGTCGTGTCCCCATGGTGCCCGAGCGTGAGTTTGTTTGAAGATCCCAGAGCTCGAATTGTGTTAGAATCAGGACTCTTTCTTTCTGTCTTTTTTTGTTTAACTTATTCTTTTACCCCTCTCCTCAGTTCCAGGCTGAAGAATATTCATGGGTGTGTATGTATGTGCCTGTGTGCACCTGCATGTCCAGGCACCACATGTAACATGTGTGTATGGTGCATTTTTAGAGTGCACAAGTGTCCACTCAAATGTGTGCAACTGTAGTTGCACAGTATGTTCTTGTGCATGCTTGTATGTATGGGACTGTGTGTGTGTGTGTGTGTGTGTGTGTGTGTGTGTGTGTGTGTGTGTGTCTCAGACCTCTGTGAATGGAAAATTCCCCCATGGTCTTCTTCACTCTCACCTCAATGCTCTCTTTCTTTTTTTCATTCCTCTCTGTCATCCCCCTGTTCGTCTCCTCAGTTGTTTGACACTCGTCTTTGTGTCAAGCAGAGAAAGAATTGAAAATACTACATGCCACAAATTGTTCGGAGGGCTTTCCCTCTTTCTCCATGGCAGCATGTTTATAATTCCTTAGCTTTAAGGCTTTATTTATTTTTGAAACCACCTCTCATCCAAAGCCTGCATTTGGTGTTATGTCTCAGCCGAGTCCTTGTAAAGCTAGAAAAGTCTGGCTTTGACAGGCCAAAGCATACTTAGCATAACTATTGGTTGCTGCTTCAGTGTAAAAGAAGCATCGTTTTTACAGACCAGAGTTGCACTAAAAGCTGGAAACACTTCCAGAAATTTGAAAAATGTTCTTCACTGTAGGATTGTCAATATTAATCATCCGACATTTGCGCTCTTGAATTAGGGGCAAAACAGTTTTGTGTGCATGCGTGCACTAGAAATCTCAAAAAAACGCATGAAAGCTGGAGAAGAATGAGCCAAGCTATGGGAAGGGGCATCTCACCAAAAGGGAAGGACCCACGTATTGCTTGACCATGGTTCCTGTGGCATACTGTGCGTGACTGGTGTCTGTAGTGTTGTGAAACATCCATTGTGTTGAAACATACTGGATTCTTGTATAGTGCAGGCTTGCGTCCTAAGTATAAAGATTAAAGACTAAAGATTTAGACTTCGTTTAACTGCATTAAAGCAATTCCCAAGTTACCTCATTATTTTACACTCGGCAATAGTGAGAAAGGGCTTTACAAAAATAGACCCTTGGACAAAAATATAGACACAAAAAAATAAATATATATTTCTAAGAAAACAATGCTTTTAAAAACTTTTTTTTAAACTTTTGAACCAATCTTTGAGATTTCAGAAAAAGGCTCTTCCATAGCTGAGGGTGCACAAGCCCAATCGCATTTATAAATTGAACCTCAATACTTTTTGAGAAATGTTGTGTCCATGGCACCTAGTAACAGTTCGCATGGAAGTGCCTGGTCAGATGCTTAGTCATGTTGACTCATTCTTTAATCAGGTATTTCCTCATTTAGATAATAATTTTACAAATTTTAGGCTGTATATTATATATTCTATTTAAGATTTGCAAGGTTGCTTTGTGTTGAGACATAAGACGGGTGACAAATTAAAGGAAAAACCTTAAAGCATAACCCTCTGTTATGCTGTGGGGGGCATTTTGCTGGCATAGTTTTGATCCACTTGTCCCCTTAGAGGGAAGGGTCACTGCAAATCGATACAAAGTTGTTCTGAGTGGTCACCTCTATCCCATGATGAAACATTTCTATCCTGATGAGAAATGAGGGAATATCTTTTGGAAGAATGGTGTTCATCCCTCCAGTAGAGTTCCAGAGACTTGTAGAGTCAATGCTAAGGCGCATTTAAGCTGTTCTGGCGGCATGTGGTGGCCCAACACCTTACCAAGACACTTTGTGTTGGTTTTTCCCTTAATTTGTCACCCGTCTGTATACATATAGTATATACGGGTAAGGTGTAACAGTGCTGTGCAAGTAAAGTGTCATAGTGATGAGCTCGAGAGCTCACGACACTAATGCTTTTGATAAGTTTGTCTTATTTTGTTGACTGAAAAAAGGAATTTGGTAAAAAAAAAAACAACAACATATTTTTTCTATTATATTTCTTAAAGTGATGTGTCAAAAAATGTGTAATCTTTTTATTAGTACTGAAACACAGATATCTGATTGGCAGTGGTAGCAAAGATTTTCAAACGATGCCCAGCCTTAAACACCAATTTAATTTCTTTCACTGCTGGTCCAATGCTGTCACTTATATGAGCTAAGCCTGATTCACAGAGTCATTACCACTTGTTTTAGATGATGTTGGTGGGAATTGAGTTTGCTTGGATTAGTGTGGCAGATTAGTCTACGGGACCAAAGGGTCTCTTGGAGAGTAGTGTGAGTTCCGCAGAGCTTAGGCATCGCCATCAGGCAACATCAGTGCTTGAGCAGCCCTTCTCAACAGAGCTAATCCTCAGTTTGTAGAGGGCCACTTCTGCAACCCCATGAATCCCGCAGGTGGCTCGCATCTCAAGTAGGTTTGCACTGTTTGGACTAATGTCTAAAGAGACTGTGGGTGAGGGGCAGCATTTGGTGTTTGAAGAAGAGCATGTAGGGCGAGCAACTGCACTGAGTCTGTAGTCGGGAGTTGTCAAGGAAACACTAATTTTGCTCAATAGGGAAGTCTAACTTTTAAAACTTTGTCAACTTTAATCAGTTAGATCTTTCTTTTCCAGCTCTTGTTCCTCTTATTGCCCTGACATGGTATACTGTTGGAAACCAGAAATGGCAAATGTTTCACATGGTTGATGAAAGGATTGCTTATAGTAATACATCCTGCTAATGATGTTTCCACATCTGAGATTCCTCTTAGTGAGTGGCAAGTTAAATTAAACTTGCCTTGAGAAATCTATAAATATTTGAAACCCTTTACATCTCATTTTTGCCTGGGTTCCAGTGAGAGCAATTTAGTTCTAGTTATTGTGCACCACAAAATTACACCATATGGTTTCATCTACCAGCTGAATATCTATTTAATCTCATTTATATTACCTCAACAAAATAATTTATTGGCAGACCTGTGAGGTAAATTGCACGGCTGCAAGAGAATATTATAAAAGATATATTGATATTATCAAAGAAGAATTTTTAGGCATATTAGCAGCTCTATGGATTGCAAGATCGGTCGGTCCACCACTTTGGTCAGACTGAAATATCTCAACAACTACTGGATGGATTACCATGAAATTTGACACAGACATTCATGGTGCCCAGAGGATGAATCCTAATGACTTTGGTGGTCTCCTGACTTTTCCTCTCAGGTCACCACCAGGTCAAAGTTTTCACTTGTCCTGTGAAATATCTTAAAGTCTAAGAGAAGGATTTGCACAAAATCTGGGATAGAAATTCTTGGTTCCCAGAGGATAAATCCCACTGACTCTGGTGATCCTGTGGCGCTCTCTCTCTCTAAGATGCGACCATGGTAAATATAGCCTACTTGCTCAACATCAGCATGTTAGCATTTTCACCATGACAATATTAGCATGCTGACATTAGCATTTAGCTCAAAGCTTAGCGTCACAGAGCTGCTAGCATGGCTGTAGACTCTTAGTCTTGTTGGCTTTGGAATTATGCTCACTATTTCTGTTGTTGTATGAGAAATGATTAAGAAATACATATGTTTTGATGTGTATCTAATACTTGAAGCCAAAAGCCATTAAAAGTTTTTGTCCTCTTCAGTTGTGCTGTGAGAAAAACAATGAGCATCTCACTAACCTTGTTAACATAAAATTTGTCTCTTTTCTTTAAAGGTCATCCTCGCCTTTTGTGGTCTGAAAGGATCTTTGAACCATAAGCAGGGGGCACGGAGGGAGTAGGGAGGGAGGTTCAGGGGTTGTCTCGGCCTGTCCAGGGCTCTCACCAATTATTCGTTTTCTCTGTGATTTGTCTTACTGATGTGTCTGAAAATTGCTAAGATGGGATGAACCCAGACTCTGGCCTCCAAAGCTCCTGGGTGGTCAGTCTATCAGCAGACACCAACTATCTCCCTCAGCATCAGTGTCACACCAGAGCCCTAATCTATTTGGCAAGCAAACGACATTATTGTCATTAGTCTCTGGAGGCCTCCTGAGGGTCAGGAGTATCTTGTTTAGTTACTGAGGCAGACTGGGTTGGTCCAAGGAGAACAGGAGAGTGAGGGTCAGTGCGGGGGTCTAATGTGGCTTCATGAGTGACTGTTATGTGACATTAGAGGGTGTGAGAGCCTTGCTCCACACTAACATATGCGTATGTTATACAGCTCAGCCTTTTTTGCTATTGTTGCTATGGTGTTGTCAAGTGGAGTTGCTGACAGATGTTGGACCAGGCTGAATGAAATTCTGATGTCTGAATCTAATGTGGACTGGGTGTATCGTTGGGTATCGTTTACAACCAAACAAAGATAATTGCTGGAAATTTGTGTGTGGTGTATTTGCTTTAGGCATGAGGCTTTTAAAGAGCCATCACAAAAACTATTTGAGCGTGTGTTTCTACTTTGACATTTATTTTATCCTCACATGTGTAAGTTATCAGGAGGAGAGGTCCTGTCTAGAACCAGTGATAACTTCTAACATGCATGTCCTCTGAACCTATATATGAACACCTTCCTATATGCCTATGCTTCCTATACCTAAAAGAAACAAAAAAGATAGATGACAAGAGTCAAAAGTGGTGCAAAGACATCTGGACCCCTTACAGCCATACCCCATATTCTCGCAAAGAAACCAGCATCAGCCCCACATTTCATCAGACCACCACACCACCACTACCACCGCAAGCAATTAGTTCAGCATGGCTTATATCTCGCCCTGTCTCTCTCCCTGTGGGAAAGACGACCAATTAGGCCGCGGAGGGGAACGCAGGCGGAGAGAGCCAAAGAATGAGAGAAATGTAAACCCAAAGTGAAAGGCTAGGGGAAAATACCAGCCGCATGCTAAATAACAATGGACAACTTGAGTCAGTGAGGGGACTGTCGACAGCCCTCAGACCAGCCAGAGATGCAGTTGTTTGAAATCTTCACTCCGGTGCCACACTAAAAGGAACGCAACGGGGGAAACGGCGAGTGAACGCGCCCTTGGAGAAAGTTTTCCATATCTTATGTGTGTGTGGCATGGTTGGTGGTATAGGTCATAGAATATATACACAATACAGAGGGATAGACAACCACATCCTAAAGGCATTCAAGTGTGTATGATGTGCATGATACAGTATAAGCCACCCACCATCACGTCTCTCTTACATCCCCTAAAAGACTTACAGAATTTGGACCAGCTGAGCGGTATAAATATATATATAATATATAAAACCTGACATGATCGTCAAATTTTAATATATTTTACCAACCACTCTTTAAATTATCACCATGACAGTATCAAAGATTTTTTAGGGTTGAGTTTCCATAGCCGCTTCTGTTTTGGATTCAGTTGTAGCCCAACCAATGCTGGATTTTTTAGCCCAATACCAATGTTGATATTTCAGAGTTGAAAAAATCTAGTTACAACATATTAGCTGAAATTAATTTCCATATACATAAATGCAGAACATAAACATTTTTGAAAAGGTTCCCTTAAATGTGTTGATTGTTCCAAGATATGGGCTGAGCCGAACACAACAGTTGAAAAATAATATAAATAAATATATATAATATTAATAATATTATCAGTTTTCTGGTTTAGACCTTAATTCTAAATCTTTGGCCTTTTGGTAATGCAATTACTTGTTACTTATTGACTGACATATCAGCCCAGTGATGTATCAGTTGGGCTCTAGATTCACTTCCAAGTTGGTAACTTTCATCAAAATTAGAATGTAATTCATCACTCATCCAATAGCTTATCCTTTCTTTTTAATTAGTGAAAAGCTACTTTTGTCTTGTCACAGTAGGAAAAGCACGGGTGTTACTAATAGCATTAACGATATCTTCGTTCCATTCAAATGTCCCAGTAAGTCATGACAGTGTGATAGTGTGAAAACTTGATTTTTAGTGCTTTGAATGTCAATCATTACAGTAAATGCCCTAATAATTAAGTTGTTTATGGCTTTTGTTAAAAAGATACACCTAACTAGATTCTGAAAAGTTTTCAAAATGATTCAGAATCAATAAAATTAGATTGTAAAGTTCCCAAAAGACGTTCGTCTTTTTACTAGGGATGAAAATTCCACCTGTAGTGGATTTTACAACAGAGAGTTTTTTTTTTTCCTGGGTGGTGACTATAATAAAAACTGTAATATTTTCAGGTCCTGGGGGTAAAGCACTTTGATGAAGTGTGAGTGAGCTTTTGCACATTTTTCTCTGCTTCCATAGTATCAGTGAAAAACAATGATTATCCTCTCAAGGCAGAATCAGAAACATATGCCTATCGCAGTGTGCAATCTGTGGCAATAAAGCTTTTGTGGCTGTTGAACGCATGTAAATTGCATTAAGTCATCAAGAGAAAAATGGCGATATGCTGTGAGGGCATACGCACTTGGGACTTGCGTTAGATCAAGGACTTTAAAATTAGTGGTGAGGTATGTAGGCTTCTTACCTCGTCCAAGTGTATTCCCTTGTGTCTGCTGCATGCCCCTCCTTCTCTGAGTCTGTCTCAGATCAGGTTTGGAGTTCCTCAGCTGCTTGACATTTGGATTTTCAACAATAAAGTTAAGAGGGAATTTGTTGAACTGCAAAGGTTTTACCACGAAGGGTTGTAGCAAAGTAAATATAAGACAAAACATTTTATGTTAAAATACTTAGTGCCAGTAGTCTTCTTCTGAAACTGCAAATGCCATGTCTTTTCTACAGAGCCCCCAAAGTCCTGACATGTTATATATTGTTTTATCTTGTGCGCACAAGTTAATATCTTGTACAGGCAAGATAAAGCAAATATCATATCTTAGGACTTTCAGGGGCTCCGTACTTTAAGAGTCCATAGATTACCCAAATGTAACTCTGATGTGAGACACAGTTAGCAAGTCATGGACAGGAAATTGAAACTAAGACTTGGACCGCTTATCGATTTATTCATAGCACAGTGAAGCTGAATCTTTTTTTTTAAATTGCATTTGTTTTTTCTCTTTTTTTTCCTGCATAAATATTCTGCGCAGTGATCTCATTTTCACACACATCTGTGACTTTAACAATTTCTCTAATTTCAGAAAATTACAGAATACTAAATACATAAAAATAACAGAAAAAATACATAACTTACATACATAACTTTCTCCTAAACAGGCGTACAGAGAGCGCTCAGATGAGAGATTGTTTGTAAAAAGATTTCACACCGGTTAGCTTAGTTAGAATGATGATATGGTGTCATGCAGCAGGCTATCTAGCTAGTGAAGTCCTTGAAGGATGAGTCTGCCATTAGTCTATATTTGTCTTATTGTCAGCAAATCCCATGAAAAGACCAAAACCAGTAATGCATTAGTCCATCTCTCAATATTGTATTTCCCTACTCTTTCTGTGGCCCTCAGCACCAAGCCAATTTGTTCCTGCTGAAGATGTTTAAAAACAGGTTACAAATGTATAGTTACATTTTTTTTTTTGTAAAAGGCTTGTTAAATTTTTAAAACAGCTGGGCACTGTCGTGTTTTTTTTAGCGAATATTACTCAAACAGGTACTTGTAGTGTATTTGTTTTGGGAACTATTTTTAGCTGCGGATTAATACACATTTGTTGCTCTAGTGAGAGGTTGTTTGTGGGATCAACCCAAAATAAACTACGGTGGCCATGTTCATAGTAATGAAAGGACATGTCGCCCTGTGCAAAAGTGTGACACATTAATGCATTTGTAATACTTTTTGGAGACAATGGAGGTCTATGGCCCAGAGGAATAAGCTGTATTAGGCTTTGGATACACAGACTTTGTTCAATTCATTGTTGGTTTTGGTCTTTTCATGGGATTTGTTTACAGTAAAAAGCTGGCGCAGCTGATTTGGCTTTTGCCCTCTAATTTCCTTTTTTTTTTTCTCATTTTTCCTCCTTCAGGCATGCTGGTGGTGATCGTACTGCTTCTAATAGCCATCATAGTGGTCGCTGTCTGGCCTGTGTAGCGGACGAGGACGGCAGCGATCATGGACCTGTGCTGAACGACTACTACAATGACAGTTTGGTGCAGAATACCAGTTTAAAACCTTTGCATCCACAGTGCACACATGTACAGACACTCATTTAAATATCTCTCTCTCTCATCCAGATTTTATTTTCTTATTCTTTCTCTTCACACTGAGACAAATGTCACTGATGACTGCCCAACCAAGGCAATGTGAAATGAAGCTGAAGTCCTTTAGCAGCAGTGTTACATTTGTCTATATAAGTCGTTGGTTGGGTGAAGAGCATTAGTAACCTTCCAGAAGACTTTTTTTTTTTTTAAATAGAATATATTGCTTAGGTGTAAATTGTCCTCTTTAATAGTTGTTCAAGTGTCTGGCTCTTTAAACTAACAATGTATCAAACAGTTAAATTATTTGGAGGTTTGTAAGCCTTTTGAAAAATATTTTTAGCCTCGACTTTGGCGAATGTTGACCCAACAGCAGGACCTCCCGCAGGTAGCAGGAGCTTTCCTTTCATAAGTCTGTCTGTGGTCGGGACTGAGGCTCACACTGGGTACAGTAATTCCGCAAGCTTTGCAATATTCACACTCACTTATATTTACCCATGCATTACTGTAGCAGCTGTAATGTTATTATTTGTCTTGGGATTTTATAATGTTTCTAGAATAGCTCTCAGCCAAAACAAACAGCTCGGCTGTGTTACTAACATGGCTGTTTTCCTTCCTTGTAAATCAATTCAGCTTGTAATTTCTAATAAATGACATTTCCAGTTAATAGTCCCCGGACTCCTGTCTGTCTGCGTTAATGCTCAGGGCTTACTGTGCAGGATTGCAGTGTTTTGTAACGTGATATTTAGCTGGGGTGGACCTTTGACAGAGCTTGAGCACACTAGTGCTGCTTCCATATTTCCATTGCAAAATCTGCAAGATATTGTTTTGTCTACTGTACTTGTAATATTATAAAGAAGCCTTAGTATTAACATAATAACTAAATAGATTTTGAAAAAGTATTCAAATCAACGGAAGCAAATGGTTTTTCAATGTAACAAGAGTTTATTTCAACTGAAAATCTGAATTTAGTTCTACCAAGTTGATGTGTTCAGTAGTTATTATTTCCTTCTTTAATGGCAACAATCTAAACAACCACAAGTAAAAAAAAAGTTGAAAAAGACAATAAAATCCACAATGTCTTGTGTCATTAAATATATTCATATATAATAACCATAATATATTAGTACGCATTGTAAAACAACATTGCAAAAAGTCTTGGCAATGGTGACAACTAAACAACATTTACAATTCATAGTATGAACACAAAGCAATGCTTTGACAGGTATGTGTATAGCGTTTCATCAGGAAGCTTGTCAAACCATTGCTCAGGAGACGGATGTAAAATTTACAGCATGAGGCTACAGAGACTAGAGAGGTGTGATTACAGATTACATTGTGCCAAACAGAAAAAAAGACATTGACATGTAATGTTATGTTGTAGGATTAACAATGAAAGGCAGGAACATGTAAATATACTGTATATACTGAGCATGTTGTCATCAGTAGTGCTGGAGGAGCCACCAGCACGTAGCATCGTGATGGACTGACATCACAATCATTTGATTGATTGTACAGAAAAAAACAAACCAAAAAAAAAAACACCCCATCAAACCCTAAATGTAAATACTGAGATGTACTTCAGCAACAAGGTCATCTGTTCTTTTTATCTTACAATTGAACCCAGGTGATTTTGATTTCTCACGGTTTAAAAAAGCCCTTCTAATTTGTCATCATCTAGGAGGCATTTCAGTCCATTCAGAAAATTCCTGGACAAATGAGAAGGTTTCTGCAATAGTGGAATCAGAAATTATGACCATTTAAAACAAAGGAAGTAGAGAGTCCATTAGATTAAAACCACGTGTCTTGAAAAGGTCTTAAAAAGCCTTTTTACAATTACTTGTGCTGTGGGACAGTTTAAAAGGTGCTACATGTGATTTTGTGAAACAATAAATACCAGCAACATCAAACATGTTGCTCAAAGTGTTTTTGGGATGGACTGAAAGGAACCCCAGTTTATGATACATCAGATACACTGTGGGCTTTTACAAACCTGAGCTGAGTGTGGGTTTTTTTTACCACGCATTCCTTTAAGATCCAAACTGAACTGCATACAAATAAATGAGCAATGTGCTTTGAATTGAGCAGCGTCAAGTGATTGCAATTCACCCCATTTCTCCCTGCACAAGTGTTGAAGTGAAGAGAATTAACGTGACAGGTCAATGGGAGACTGCAGCTCCTGACTGGTTGCACAGTGTCCTTTTAGTGAATGTACAGTCATGCATTGTGTTTGCGAAAGAGTGTGTGGACTGTAACGGTATTTATCTGCAATCTCATAGTACTGTAGGAATTATTCTAGATGAATACAAGCCAGTGTGAGGTGGATTTCAAAAATACACTAAAGTAATTGATGAGCACTTTTTCAAGGTGCAGTTTGCGGTAAAGTTTTCGTTTTTCCACACTTGGATTAATTTCTGCTCCACATGAGGTAAGGAAATTATTTTCTTTTCATTATGCCCATTCTCATTGCGCCCTACAATATGCATTGATTGACTATCTTACTTAAACGGCTTATTCAATACGAAATGCACCTTTTAATTAAAAGGATGTTTTTCTTCCTTTATCTAATTCACACAAATTTTTAAAGATAAATTTTGTCACATTGTACAACGTTTTTTTTCACGGGCTGGTGTGAAGGAATACATTTCTGAAGAGATAAATCATACAGAACTCTGCATCGTTGCACTTGTGACCTACTATATGCACGTCTTTCAGTCAGTATCCTCTGAGAACATGCACTATTTGCAGCTGCACAACAATAATGCTGCATCCGCTTTTCACAATGACCTTCCTTGGGTAACTTTCACAGCTCTAATCATTTTGTGGTAGAACAAGTAAATATTGTCAAAAAACTGCAGATGAAATGAATTAAAACAAACATTTGATATTTATTTTGTAGCCACTTATGAACCCATATTTATCATTATTTATTTCTATTAGCTCTACCCAAGAAGTATTTTTATAACAATGTGCCTGGCGTCTTGTCCTTTTGTAAGTCAGCTGTTAAACTCCTGCTGAAGTTGTGAAATAAAAAGAAAATTAAAAATCACAGTTACTGTAAGTATTGAAAGTGAAATCAGTGATTTTAAATGCAGTCTGTCCTCCTCAAAAAGGCGTAATTTTAACATTAGTACCATGAGCAGCACCAGTCGGTGAATTGAACATTGCAATCTCAAATGAGAAGCGTTCACATGCAGGTTTGTACAAATACTGAACCACCAAAATTGAACCAGTGATGTCTGAAGGGGCAAATAGGGGAGTGAAATAATGCTCAAGATTAATCAGGTCAAAAATGCTTTAGTCAATACTGTGTCTTATCCTTGGTACTTTTCTATCACTTGCTTATTCTAAATTTGTCCTGACAACTAAAAATGTAGGATAACAGATTTCTTGTTTCTTGAGTTGCAGATTTACCTGATTTGTACAACAGGGGGAAGGAATGGCAACTCGTTGACAGCTAAATGTACTATGCATTCCTGTGGCTTACAAACAATAGTTTTTATGGCACAACTCTTTAACGGAGGAAATATTACCGCCTCAGTCAGATCAGTGAAGACTTTTGATGAAACAAGCTCGCTTCTTAGCTAAGAATACAATAAGAAAACCATGCAGAGGCAAAATTGCAGTGGTAATTAAGTGGCTTTTTCTGTGTCATTTTTGCACCAGCAGAAAATGTCCATAAAATTAAAACATAAAATATAATGATTTCATACTGAGATAAAGAAAACAAACACAAATAACTTTATATGCTGGTAATAGGTGCAAATTCGGCAAATCCACAAGAGAGACAAATCTCAAAGTAAAATAAACCATAAAACCAAATCTGCAAGGTGAGCTCCTTCAACAAAAGTTCACTAGAAAAACAAATCATCCTAAATAATTCTCTTCATGCTTCTACACAAAAAAGCAGCGACATAAACAGTCTCTTGTCTGTCCGTGGTCCTCTGTCTGCCTCTCTTTCACTTTTTTTTTCTTTTTTTTTCTTTTTTTTTTAAATGACCCGCTCAGCTTTTCTCTTGTATTCCTCTCCCCCTCCGGCATCCTCTTCGTCTTTTTCCGTCTATGCCTTCTTGCACTTGCCTTTCTTCTCACGCTGCTGGAACTTCCTGAGCCTTCGTGCCCACGTGTCCCTCCACTGGATAACCAGGCTGCCTTTGTCTGCCACCACTCCGCTCTGCCCGGGGGAGTCCTCGTCATTCCCCAGCAGCAGGTACTTCTTCCCAGGTTTGATCTTGGGACACTTGCAGGCCACGTCTTTGGCACGGACCCACAGGAACTGGTCCCCACGGCGGATACGGCTCTCGCCCTGCTTGTAGACGGAGATGATGTTGACGGTGAACTTCCACCACTCGCCGGCTTTGTCTGCCTTCAGGATGTGCACCTGGACAGCTGCAGAGTGAATTCAGGGAACAAATGAGATGACACGTTATCACTTTATGTGAGATTTCTTACATTCAACTGACATGCAGCATAGCATTTCAGCAGTAAAGGTTTCTTCTTCAACAAGACTGAGAGTCTGCAGCCATGCTAGCAGCTCTGTGAAGCTGTAATTTGACACAGCGGTCCTTTTCAGCATCAGCATCCTAAAATTCTCACAATGTTAACATGCTGATGTTTAGAAGATATAATGTTTACTGCCTTTACCATCTTAGTTTAGTGTGTTAGTATGCTAACATATGCTGATTAGCACAAAACAAAGTACAGCTGAGGCTGATGTCAGTGTCATTAGTTCTGCATTTAGTCTTAAATCAGTGTTTTGGACAACATACATTTTTTACCTCATGGTGGCGCTAGACCAGAAGTCAGAGAATTGTTGTCAAGATATTTCATTCTGAATGAAAAATGTAAACCTGCTGGTGGCGTTAGAGGAAAAGTCAGTAGGATTCATCGTCTGGGAACCATGAATGTCTGTACACAATTTCACAGCAATCCATCCAGTAGCTGTTGTCATATTACAGTCTGGACCAAAGTGGTGGACAGACCAGCTGACAGAACGACATTGCCATCCCTAGAGCCATGCTAGCAACATAAAAACATCTAAGCACATAGCGTTGGTCCACAACTTATTATGTGGTTCGATGCTTCATGCTGTGTTTTTACCTTTTCATTTCCATGCCTTACCATGGTAACCCAGGCAAAAATACTCCTGCTGAACCAAAGTTTTCCCTTTTAACAATTTCTATTCCACTGAATTTTCTCTGTCATTGGATATTTATTGAGGTAATTAAATAAGATACAGTAGGTCGACTAACCACCACCCTCCTTCATGAAGATATGTAGCTATTTTTATTATATTAATGAGAACTTGCTCTTTGCTTCAATTTGCTGCATCAGCTTTTCATTGAAGAGTAACCAGCACCATCAAAGATCTCTGTCACAATGGAAAGAAAGGTCTTTTTTTTTCTTCCAAGCACACTGGCTCTTTTTTCCAACTGTGGTCATTATTCAAACATCAGCACACTCTGTCCTCAGCAACCACCTGCGTAGAGCTGGCAGCTAAAATGACATACGGCACAGTATGGAGAGAGGCTTCCCGTCAGTGCTGACCCATGCTGCGGCAAAGAGGGATCACGTCGCAGTATCCTGAGCTCTGACACCTTCGGAGAGGACTGGCTGATTTGGCCTCAGTATCCCCAGAGCCTCTTATATTTAGGATTTATTTGGTTGCATTGCATGCATAATGCAACAAAGAGTCTTACACGGTCACTTCATACTAAAACCGACAATCAGCCTCTCAGCCTCGCTTATTAACTTTGCAGAAACTCTAAATCAAAATAGCTCACGTTATTGCTTCCTGTTTTTTAAACAATTTTCTTGAAACCCCAAATTTGATCTGTATGACTAATGTTATTACTGTATTTCTGCAGAGAGATTTTTCTCACAAAACACAAGTTGGTAGAGATGTCCCGAGCCAATCCTAAGGATCTGTGTTGGGGCCGATTCCAGCATACTTTAATGGATTGGTGTCGGCTCAAATAAAGCTGATCAAAATTTGACCATTTCTTTACTGAACTCTACCGTGAACTTTTGTCCACCTAAGACTGCTAGCGTTGCTCTCCTTTACCACAGCCAAAGGTGTTTTGTGACTCTGTGGCGCCACTGTACAATCAGAGCATTCCAACAAAACGCAAGCAGAGTGATACACCTTCTCTCTAGTGGATCGCGTCACGTCAATTTCAGTAACATTCTCCCAGTCGATAATTTAAGCTTATGGACTTAATCGTTTTGAACAGGACCTTCAGTGTTTGGATCAAGTACATCGTGAAAAATGTATATGTGTCAGCTGTTATTTCAATGTGTCAGATACATATTTATTCGACATTTAAATAAGTATTGAATCGGACTCTGTATCAGCAGATACCCAATGTTAAGGGACTCGGATCAGGATCGAGGCCAAAACACCTTATCGGGACATCCCTACGCCTAAGTTGGAAATTCTTCTGAGACTCAAGGGGCTTTTACAGTGCTTAGATTATGAAACACAAAATACAGATGACATTATTAAAAGAAAATTAGATGATTTTCTTCCATTTCTGACAGGGCATGAAATATATTGCACAGAATAAACACAGTAGGAATGCTTTAGGGAACATCCAGCGTGGCGTGGGCATCAACACTGACTCAATCATCATCATTTTAATGAATGAATTGAGAAATAAGAGAAGTGATAAGATCACTGAAAGACCTTGGTAAACCTTGGTAAGCCTTGGTAAGCATGCACCTGTGTGCTTGTAAATCTGTTTTTATCCTCAGTGGAAAAGGCTGGTCTATGATCCAGCTATGATGTACAGCTCCACATGCACTATGTCCATTACTACTGACAGAGCAGTGTGATTTGTAATGTGATTAGGAGGCAGGGTAGGGCTATTAGAGACGTTAGCTGGAAAGACACTTGGTAATATCACATGATGAATCAACTGGTATGGTCCTCAGAGAGAAGGAGGAAGGGAGGGAGCAAAGAGAGGGTTGCCTCTCATGGATCCTAACCCAGCATGTATCAATATGTATTATATAGACCGGATCGCTATTAAGTTCCATTATACTTCTACTGTACTTACGGGACAGCTTTTGAAATGAACCACTGTGTTACAGGGTCACTGGTTTCACCTTCAGTGTGGAGCTAATGGAGCTGAATATCATGGCAGTGTTAAGAGTATATCCTGTATTCAGGGCAGGTTTTTGACCATACACGCAGGATCACCGCCTTGGGAGTCACACTTTATAAATGGTGAAGATCTAAAACCGACTCTGAAACTTCCTGACAGAAAACACATCTGTTTCTAGATTCTAGTTTCCAATACTCTTTTCGTATTTTTGCTGCATCCAGGGTCAATTCAAAATGTGGTGAAGCTTCCTGAGGACTTAACACATGTTTAGATTCACATCTTTTAAAAGCAGTCTCAAACATTGTCAAATGTGTAAAACGAATGGGACTTTTACTTCTGGAACCAGGTGCAACTCTATTGCGCTGTGTGTTTGCTATGTACTTTATCGCCTACTTCTGCTGGTGTTTGTAGATCATTTTCACCCCACTTGTTTGTCTCCTGAGGCCCCGTGCCAACAGGGACTCAGTGGCCGACCTGGTGTGACCTGATGGTGACCTCGGCACCACCTTGCACTTACCAGCTGCCACCAGGTGCTGTTCTCCCTGTTTGAGTTTAGTCAACAATCACTGTACACTGAAGTGCCTAGAATAGTTATACCAGGGATTTTTCTGAGATCAGACATTTCCCCCCCTCCCCGCACCCCGCTCCCTCCTGTGATTCTTTATGTGCGTCTGTATATCGACCACAGAAGCTTGTAGCATCGTTTCCCTACGCAGCATGGAGCCCAGCTCCCCTGCTGATCTTTTCAAAACAGCCCAAAGCTCTCAACTTATCCTGTAGATTTACATTGTGTTTGACTTTTCCATCAGCTTCGCTGAGCTCATGTGTGGGGAATACTGTACAGGGATCTTGTTCTGGTCTGTTACAGATCTTGAATATGCTGTTGCAAACTAAGGATGGATATGACAAGGAGCTTAATGGCTCTCGTGTACATGGCCAGCACAAAGCCCCCCTGGTGAAGGCAAGGCGAGGGGAGAGTGGATTACACACAGGATGATGTAGCACTTTAAAATAATGATGGACAGATGGATTAAATGAAATGTTTTAACAATAACCTGATTATCAAAAAAGCTTTAAAAACCTACGGAGGTTCAAACATAGTTATCAGACAGCATATGTTTTAAAATGTATTTACTTTGAGAGATTGTCTGTTGTTCTTTTCTATATGAATACATTAAATCTGTTTCTGTGTAATTACTGTCCGCCTGTACATCAGTTCTACATCATTTTTAACAATTAGACAGTGAACAAAATGAAAATCTCTTGTCTCAAGAGCCTATTTTCTTTATTGTCCTTAGACTCTGCCTCGCCCTGTGTAAAAATATCCTGCATCTACACACAACAACATTGGTGCAAAAAAGGAACTTCCTTTTGTCTTTTGCTTGGTATTATCTCAACCATCAGTACCAGCAGATCCCCTACACTTCACACACACGCATCACATGCCTAATCAGTTGGGAGGCTCTCCGGGCTTCACTCCTGGGAGATGTGCATACATGAGGGTACTCAGTAACATGTTGAGTGATGGTTTCTCCAGCAGGACATCCTGATGTCTCTTTTTGCTTCTATACCTCTCCACCCTTGAATGGATGCTGCCTGCTGTTATCATTCAGGTGTTAAATAAATGCTCTGCTGATTTCAACTAAAAATTGAACCTGATATTGAAAGGTTTTGTCTACTTTTTGGCCAAGCCGAATAAATGAACACAGCCATGTAGCTGACACATTCATGCATGAACTGATACATATTTCAGAGGCAAGGCTCTTCTCACGACATCAGCAGCAAGGTAGGCATTGGTGGCAGAGGAGGTGTCTATAAGTTGACCCCCTAACTCCTCCAAATCCCTGCAGAACAAAGCCCGGGCCTGTCCGTCAAGCTGCTGAGGTATGCTGCAGGATGCCGCTGCTTGGTTGACCGGTTCAGCAGTCTGACTTCAATCAGGGGAGGGGACAGAGGGAGGGGAAGAGGGGAGAGGTCATACGTCTTATCCACACCTTGAATGGCGTGGCGGACGGACGGTCACAGGAATGCAGTGAGAAGCGCTTCGGTGGTGGGGGAAGTGGGCTGCCTTAATGAGGATCTCTCAGAGAGCACCCACTGTCCGTCACACTGTCTTTGCTTTATCCGCCCAGGTCTTAATGCCTGCTCGGAGACAACC
>NTHP01000113.1:414450-438550 GCA_003416845.1 Oplegnathus fasciatus | reverse complement strand
GGGGGGTGATGTCCACTCTGGAGCCATGAACAAATAAATACCTCACGCAGGCAGAGGGGTCACCCAAATTGCCTCACAAGCTCACACACACATACTCGTACTCGTATGTACACAATCTTTGAGGTAGCTGAGTAAGTGAGTACTCAAAGTTGATTTCAGCTTGATTTATCATTTGGATAACAACCTCAAAACAGAACATTTTATATTTGTAATATAATGTTTAAAAAATGTTCTGTGCACAAAATCATTTAGGGCCTCAATTAAAGTTTGTATATTCCATGTGTGGTGAGGTAAGAAAACTCGACCCAGATTCAAAATGGAGAAAAGATGAGTCTTACAGTGAAGGACACTGAAGGATACTGAATATATGCAAATACATAAGATTTGTCTTCCACACCATCATACTGTACTGTATCTCTCTTGGCTCTTGTGTTTATTGGAAGTAAACTGTTATTTTTGTCGAGGGCTGACCACACATGCATTGCAGATTGTAACTAACCCCGCTCCTTGTCCAAATAGATCCATGAGGATATGCATCTGCCATCAGTTTTATGATGGATTACCAGAAGGTGAAGGAGGCAACAGTATATCCCTCCCTCCACTTTGCTGGTCCCAGCAATCCAGAGAGTACATAGCTTCAGTGATTGCCCCATGCTATGCTGTCATGCTGCCAGACACTTACAGTGCGGGCCAGAATAATGTGACGTTAGACCATATCATGACAAAAAACATTGTTTTTCTTTTTTTCTGCTCCTTTAGCGCTCTCCCAACTGGCATAAATTGGATCCAGAGTGCTGATTTGGTTTACACGTCAGTGCTGCAAGCTGTAATGAGTATAGTAAAAGAAAAGAGGGAAGGAAGGAAGGGAGCAAGAGATGGATGGACAGCAAGTAGTAGTGGAGGAGAGTGATGGGGTGGTGGAAGAAGGACCGGAGCTTTCAGGCAGCCTGAATATGAACAAACTTCATTGTTGTGACCAGATCTTTGCTCCATGCCTTTACTCTCCTTTATACTCTGTTTGAATGAGGTTGCCTGGGGAACACCACGACAAGAAAAAATGCAGGGAAGGAGGCGGGAGAATGGATACTGGTAGAGAGCGAAGGGGAGGAGAGGTTGACAAAAAAAAAAAGAAGACAGGAGTGAAGTTTATCAGGGGGGTGGGAAGAAGAAGAGGGGGGCCAGGATTTTAAGTAAAACCCCCAAATCAGCAAAAAACCCAAAGCTTGTAGCCTCACAAGCTGGTTAGCAAGGCCACAAAGCTGGAGCTGGTGGTGGTAAATAGAGAGAGTAACAAAAATAGGCAAAGTAAATGAAACAGAGGAGTCTGTATGAGCTGCACCTGATTACCATGTAAATGATCGAAGGGGGAGCTGTGGAAAGGAAGCTTTGTTTTCTCATAACCCCCCTTGATGCCATCATGATACTTCCCTTTGATAGCCTTTCGTTCCCCATTAGTGTACCCCTGAGACACAGCTCCGGGCCCCGCTGAGAGCACCCCGAGATCCCCATTTAGGGCCAGGCAGTCCCCTACCGTGAGGACAAATGTTCTCTTTGTGCGCGTGTTACAAGCAGGGGAAGTGGGAGCAGTCCTGTAGCACTGAGCTAAAATGTGCTTTGGGTGTTCTGAGTAGATGTAGTTACTACAGCGCTTTGTTTCCTGCCTTTCAGAGCACTGAGAAGTGCGTAACTGAGAGGTGGACCTTTGCCCCTTCTATCAAAGTGCTGTACAACCCTTTAAGCTAATCGTTTTCATTTGGGATCTTACTAAAGCTGCTTTAAGACAGAATACAGTAGTGCCCATAGACGGAAGCAAAACTAGTACTGGGTTAGGTTCAGTAGCCAGTGTTGGATAGGTAGTACAGTAGTACATAGTAAAACATGCCCAAAATATAAAAATGGTGGCAGACAATGCTGTGTACAAGCTTGTGTAAGCTATAAAAGCTCAAAATACTTATGATCAAAACTCAGACAACAACAATGGCCACAGTAAAATGATGAGCGACAACTACCAAATCAAGCTCCCCAACATCTCTCTAGATTCTAGACGATGGCACACTGATCCAACACATCAAATCAGAAGAAATAATGGAGAGCCTAGAGCCATTGCCAGGCTGTGTTTTGTGCTTTGCTCAAGAAAAACTCGACCACACGTTCTGCAGCACTCAGCTTCAATTCTTCCTACAAGAGATTTCAGGGTCCCTGCTTCTTTAAGCTGCGGTCAGACAGACAAAGCACTGCATTTGAATAAAGGTAGTCCAGCGACGCAGCGGGGGTCGCAGATGGGAGGGCTCTGGCAAAAAAAAAAATGCAAGGTTGTCCGGCAAAAAAGTTAAACCTCAACTTTTGTCACAATGCAAGGCAACGTCATCTGGCAAGGCGCTGCGTTGGCCAATCAAATACGTGCAAGTGCATACGTGCAACATCCCTGGTGGATTACTTTGTAACATGAATGCGGTATCTCTACTGTTTAACCCACGATTGTTGCGATGAAAAGATAAAATAGTTGCTGCTAAAATCCTGTCTCTGAGTATTATAAACCATTGTGCAGTGTTTTGGAGTCAAATAAGCCTTTAAATGCATCAATCTGTTGGTTCAACTGTACTTCGGTATTTTATTGTCTCACAACGGTACCTGAAGAAACACACCTCCACCAGTGCAGCCCTCTGCGTTGTTTTAAGGCAGGGCTATTTTCAGTCTGAGTGCCCACTTAGGGTGTCTGGTATCCTTGCAGGCCAGATGTAGGTCCTGTTCACACTTGACATTAGAATCATCCTGGGCAATCGGATCAGAAGTTAGCAGAAGAAATATGTTTTAAGCAAGTTGATACTGGATGATTCTGCACAACCCCCTGACTACGTTCAATGACAACTTTTTTTCCCAAATGAATACAATTCTTGCTTTTGACAATATCTGTGCATGACAAGTACAGTAAGGTTAAGGTTAGGGTCTCCTGCATGAAAGTCAGATGTGCTACTTGCCCAACGACCACCCCAAACTCAACACTTTTGCTTTCCTCCTTGCGACATAAAGAACACACTACTTCCGGCACGGTCACTGAACGTTGACATTGGACGTAAATCGTGAGATATAGCATTGTCCAATATGGTAAACTTTGCAATACAAGTATTACACAACACATCTCAATTACAGTTGGTTTGACAACTAGTAAAAGGTGTTGCTGCCACTTCT
Organism: Oplegnathus fasciatus; assembly: GCA_003416845.1. Taxonomy (NCBI): domain Eukaryota; kingdom Metazoa; phylum Chordata; class Actinopteri; order Centrarchiformes; family Oplegnathidae; genus Oplegnathus; species Oplegnathus fasciatus. The sequence goes on along the minus strand of NTHP01000113.1, from coordinate 435,361 downwards.
GTAGTGGTATGGCTGAATACAAATAATGTATTTTGTTGTTTCTGTTCAGCAGCTCCCACAGATAAAATCAAATGTACCCACGCAGGTGAGTGAAATCTGATCACAAGCGGTCTCTCGAGTCAACGCCAGGTGTGAACAGCAATCTGTATCAACTAGATCCAGACACACTCTGGATATATAAAAGATACGTAATGTAAACATGGCCACAGAGGCAGGGCGGTATCAGAGGTGCCAGAGCAGCGAGACAAGGAGGTGTAAATGACGGCCCAGGAGGAGGGCTTTCTCCCTCAACCAGACTGATTGAGAAACAAATTGCGGCAAATAAAGCATGTAATTAGATTATGGAGCCCAGTGTGCTGCCTCTGCTCTGTGCTGGGCTGCTTGCACCAGAGCCGTGAGTTTGGATCCTGTCCAGCAAAGACAGAGAGAGAAAGGAGGAAAGAAAGAGAAGGAGTCCCCCACTTCTTTTCTCATTGTGTTGCCAGAGAGCAAAAGATGGTTTGTTTGCGGCAGACAACAGCCAGCGAAGAGGCTGTCAGGGTTCTTGACCTGATTTGAGATTTTACTTTTTTCGAGTGGCGTGCGATCAGTTCTGACGAGTTGGGTTGTCCTCTATTACTGTAACTGATGAGTTTCAGATGAGTCAGCGGGGACTCCTGTTGGTGATCACCCAAAGAATAGACATGGAAATAAGCCTGTCAAGGTTTTCATGCCATTAAAAACGGTTTTGGGCACCAAAAAGTAAATCCCATGCAAAGTTTTATATTGATAATGAGAATTTGATACTGTGCTGTTCTATTTTTCACTCTGCTTATTGCAAAATGTATTTTACGATTATTTCTTCTCTCAGCTATTAAGTGGCGTAATAAGATCTCACGTTGATATGACTATAAAGCGCAGTGGAGTCGGCAAGTACTGAACAGGGCGTGTGAGGCAAGACTCATGTCCAAAAAATCCAAGGAGGGGTCCGCCACAGAATCTGATCGCTTCCAGCCTCGGACAAGACACGCACACATGTAAGACTGAGCCTCGTTACCCTTATGAGCCTCATCATCGTCACTCCAATTCTCCTTCTCCTCATCATCATTAGTTACTTTCACATCCTGTGTATCCTGACTGGCCCGGGCGGCCATCATAGGTCATCGGCGGTTAATCTCCTCCACATTTCGTTGCTGCGCAGACGTCTCTGTCACGACCCGTGGGAGTGGCGACTCACACCATCCGTGACCTACCAGCACAATGTGTGTTTTGTCTGGGCCACACCATCGGAGGTATTCTCCATGCATTCCAGCCCTCCGTGTGGTCGAGAGGGGGAGAGCCCTGCTGCAGGAGACAAATTAATATATACTCCATTTTCCCTCACGCCCTCCATTCACCCCCCACAAAAAATACGCCCNCTTCGTTCAACTGAGGCGCAACAAGGCACCTGCCTCACAGCTGTCAGCCCAACACCCCCTGCTATCACACACACATGAACACGAGTGGGTGCGTTTTCCCTTTTCTACATTTAATTCTAAATTAACTTTCCACATGTCTTAATTGATCCTCAAATTCTTCCTAATTCTTCAGCATCTTCTTTCCCTTTTTTCCCCTCCATACTGTTTTCTTCTCCCTCTCCATCTACTCACCATTCTTTCTCTTTCCCTTTATTTTTTTCATTTTTCTTATTGTGGTTTTCCAATTTACCCCTATTTTTTCCCATTTTCTTTTTCTACCAACTTTTCTTCTCCTTTTCTTGAGCAAATGTATTCTAAACGTCCCTTTATGACTTTACTACTACTACTACCACTAATAATAATAATAATAATTAAGTACAAAAAATGTATAATAATTAAGATGTACTCTGGTGCAGGTACTATTTGTAGGGCGGAAAATATTGTCCAATGTTCTGATAAAATCACTTCATCTGTTTGCAATCACATATTAGGTGATATCATAGCGGCTTAAATACCAGGCCGAGCAAGCTAGTGTGTTCACTCTGCAACCCTCTGATGAGGCTCAGCGGGTAATGTATGCATCCTCTGGGCCTCAAGCCCGGGTGGTCCAGTGGGACCCCAGGCTACTCATGATTCTGACATGGCCGATGCAGGACGTCCATCAAGGTGCTCCACCTTGCAATCTGCTTGATTTGAACCTCTCCGGGCTGAACAGTTTCGTGCCCATTATACGTATGAGAGGGAATTCCCAGAACTCTTTATCTTGATTAGATTATCTGTATAGCTACACAGTCCGAGTCATTACATAGTCTCCTTCAGGTTGTGTTTACATTAGTTCAATGACACGGTTTAATCAATGGGATTATTAGCCTTAAACCAGGATGTAGCTACAGGCAAAAATTTCACATAACAGTGAATTGGAGGGAGAGGTATTGGTTTTCATACAAAAAAAACACAAATATCCAAAACACATTTTTTACTTTTCAATGTTGAAATACTTCAGAAAAGAAAAGCAATAATATGCAGATCAGCTTTGTATTTATTCAAGTTGATAAAGTAATACGGGTCCCTCTCTCACTTATCCAGTAATCCCTCAATGAGGTGAGGAAAATTTCCTACACCCTAAAAGTGGACAGATTCCTGACAAGGGGGCCCAGAGAAACTCCAGATATTCTAGCTCGGCACCACCCACAGTGTTATGTGAAGACAAAGCGTGAAACAGAGGGAGACGAAGGAAGTGGAGGAAAGCGAAAAGAGACTGAAAGAGAAAAGAAAAGAGGTGGAGGAGGGTTGGGGACCGGCAGTATCCTGACTGTGCTGTCAATCGAAGCTGTCCAAGGAACGTTAGGGACCTCAGAGGGCCCAACAACAGCTGCAGGAGCCTCTTACACACACTCACATACACATATATGTATATCTTGGGCCTCCTGAAAACTTCATGGGTGAAACAGAGCAAACATGCTCCGAGCCAGATGACTCAATTTTTTCCACCAAGAGGCCAAAGACAAAATGCGTAACGGATTCCCACAGTTTGAACAGGTATGTCTGTTTATTAAGCACAAGGTGCAAGTTTTTGTGCTTCACATTTGTAGAATTTATGCCATGAACTGTGCGATTGTATTTGAATAATTTAAGGAGTTTATCAGTCATACTGTCAAACCACATATTGAATTACCAACACTATGAATAGCTAACTGTTCCAAGTTCACTCATATCACAATGTTCAACAAAACAATCCCATATAATTCATGTGAAAATAGCTGCAGCAACCACTAACATACAGTATAACCAGAAATTAAAGCTCACAGTTCAGTCCACAAGTCCAGAGCAGAGCAGTCATACAGCATTCATCCCTTCAAAGTCAGAAGTGAGCTGGCATGAGAAATAAAATCTAATGCACTGAAATATATATATTAAAAAAACACTTACATTTACCATGATTCTAGTTACATAGTTACATTTACCATTATTGAAGCTATTCTGACAATTTATTGTTATATAGATGTTAGCTCTAGTATATGATGTACCACAACTAATCCTAATGTCATTAAAATGTATTGTGTAAAATCCACAATGTTACAGTATAATTTAAAACACGATTCATCCGGTGAACGAATGAAAAAAGTACTACGGAATCCTGCGCTACATTACGAGATCCAGTTCTCTCGATCACTCCTTCCCTCACTTCACTGCCTCAGACTTGGAAAGAGAGAGTTTGGAGAGATGAAAAATCATCGAATCAAACAAACTGCCAGGCCCCCGTGCTGTACGCTGGACCAACACCCCACTGTGCCGCAGTTAGACTGATTAATTGTGAAAGTGTGAGAGATTAAAGGAGGCACATCCCAGGGTTGCTGCTAATGGATTTAATATTCATGAACCCCTAATAAGGAGGGGGAAGGCATGAGGGATCCAATTTATCCCGCAGTCTCTTTTTACACTTGTGGAAAAAATATTGTGGTGAAACATGGAACTGTTGAAATATCCCATATCCATGTATACATACTTCCACAACATTCTCCCCATCTTCACCTCAAGGCATGATGTGCTTATATGGATGTGCAGCAGCGTATAGATAAATATAAGAAAAAATAAAATAAATGTTTGACTCTCAACTGTACTCACCTGATGGCTCCTCTGTGCTGCTGGATGGGGTCGTAGGAGGTGCAACTGGAATCTCTACTCCCAGAGAAAACGTGACATAGACACAAAGAAAGATCAGTTTCATTATCATGTGCATGCATACGTGTGTTTTTGTCTTTGTCTGCATGCATGTCGGTGCAGTGTGTAAATGTACATGTTAGATAAGGAAGGATTAAGGCAAAACAATTGAAAGAAATTAAAATATAATGAGTGTTAGGGCCATGAGTTGCTCAAAGCTCTGTGATTTTTTCAACAGACAAGTGTCTCTTCCTTAACTGTGTGTTATCTCTCTTCTGTCTAGTCTCTAAAAAGGGCATAAAGTGCTCATAAAATACTTATAATATAATAATTTGTATGATCTGGTGGTCAAAGTGTGAAATGTGTACATAAATTAAGCATTTGTGAACTTCAGTAAGAAAGTTGTTTTCCTCTGGCGCCCTTTTATTTCTCCACTATTGAATATTTATTATTTCTTCTCTTCTCCAATCTTGCTCAATAAATTTCAAACCTTTCCCTCAGACGCTGTCAAAGCTCCTCATCCACAAATTTCATGTATAGCCATATTTGACCAATAAACTTTCTTCCTGCATTCTACAAACCAATCAGATGTGGGATCTTCATATCAGAGAGGAAATTGATAGGGGTACCCGTGGGGCTTAGCGGTTCTTGCACCGACCATGAACTGCAACATCCACGGTTCTCCTCATCTCTCTGGCCCCTAATTTCATTTCATGTCTCTACTGTTGTCTGTCTGATAAAGGCTTAAATTACTCAAAATTTAATTTAAACAACTTTGAGAAGGTTCAATCCACCTGCTGGCTCTTTATCAACACCAGTGTCTAGACTCCCGCCTTAATAAAGTGTACTCTCCAAAATTTGTGTCTATTGTTATTTTGATCCATAATGAATATTGTTAACCTTCTTTAACGAATCTTTTATTATTGAGTTGCTAATTCTGTTTCATCCTCCTCCCTCGTACCCTGCTGCTGTGGAGAAACTACAACAGAGCTGTGTGACTGTCGAAAGACTTGATTCTCTCAGCCCTCCTTCGTACTCTGTTGTATTCACAAGTGGGTAGGAAGTTGACACTCAGAGAAACCATGCATGAAGAACGGCCCTCTTATCTCCAAAGGAGCAGGATGGCAACAGAAGATATAAAACACACATAATGCCTTGTTTGTTAATGTGGGCAGGAGGGAGAGAAGGGGCTCATCAAAATAGTCTGTGCAGAGCAGCGAGGGGGAATATGAGGACAAAAGGCAAAACCGCAGAGATGTATCAAAGACACATGCAAAGAAAGAGATCGACACGCTGAGGAAAGAGGTGCACAGCAGTGGTGGTTTCAGCTGTGCAAAGGTGAACACTTTGTGTGAGTGAGGGAAGAAAGAAAGAATCAAGTCTTTTGATTGAGTAAAATCCGATTTTCTCAGCTGGGAGTGAGCAAACCTGAACGCACACAACATTTATGTCTATCGTGCACCATAAATCAGGATCTGTGGAATGATGTGCACGAACGTTGTTGACTTCTGGACATAATGAGGCCTTCTCCCATGACGAATTGGTCTATATAGTGACAAGAAAAAACAATCGCTGCCAAAACAATGGCGCCTGAAGCCCAGAGGTCCCTGCGCTGATGTTGTTGTTGATCAGTGAGCCTCCATCAGCGTTCAGCCGCCACGCGTGCCAGTTTAAATAATGAGCCTGTTTCTCGTAATTGACTCGTGTAGATTTATGGCTGACAGCGCTGGAAGGTGTACACGAAGTCAAAGATATAATATGACTCTGTTAAAATGAAAGTTGGCAAGTGCTATTTCTGAATCTAACAGAGGGCTGTTAAAGATTAAACTGGATTACACAGCGATCATCAGAGAGGGACTTTATTTCCATCTCACAGAGATCGCTGCATGTTTGACACCTCAGCTCTTACTTTACATTCCCAGGAATCAAAGATAGCTGATAAGCTGATTTAATTGATCCCTTTATTGGATCTCAGCCATGCATATGGATTGAGATTTATTCCTCATAAGAATTTAATTCCTAGTATCTAATTACAATGGCAAGAGCACCAATTAAAATGTGTTTTTGGAGTGAGACAAAAGAGCCTTTAAATATCCACAAATTGTCAATTGCTATGCAGCTTTAAGTCTTCAAGTACAGGCCTTCCCTTAGGTGATACTATATTTTTTCATCATTTTGACTATGATACAAGGGCATATTTTGGCTTATAAAGATAAAGATTGATTTTGTAATTCAACCCAAAGCTTTCTGCACTTTTATCTAAGACACTCTGGGGCTCGGAGATGCTGGTGTTAACAGCTCTGGGTCTTCACTCAAAGATTTATGGAGAGCAACAAGCCGAGAAGGCTGCGCCGCCATAACCTTGAGGTTCAGTTTAATGGTGTGTTTATTTAAGCTAGCAGATTTACTGGTCAGAAAATCGGCAGTCGGACACTAAGCACTTGTCTGAAGAAAAGGATGAGAGGATTTAAGCAGTGTAGGAGTGTCTGCTCTTGCAGTGTGTGCTCGTGTGTGTGGCGTACTGTGTTATGTGTTGAATATGCACATGTGTGTGTCATCACAGCTTGTAGTGTCTGGTGTGTCCCTCCCTTTCAAATGTGTGCAATAGGCCTGAGGCCAGGCCATATTGCCGTACAGTGAGGCAGATAGGGTGAAGACTGGTTCCACGTACTTATGCAGGGGGCAATGGGCGAGCGGCTCTGCTGGTAGCCTTTAGCACAGCGGTTGCACGTGATACCAGTCACGCCGTCTTTACAGGGACATTGTCCTGTGGTTTGGTTACAGGTTTTGCCAGCAGCACCCACGGGATGGCAATCACATGCTGTGAGGAAACAGAGGAAGAAAGAGAGGCACAGTGAGTGGTCACACACACACGCACGCATGTGGGGAGATACAAACACATACTATCTATAGAGAGTGCAGGTGTGTACACAGCAGCAACGACAGCAGTGGTGGCAACAATAATAGAGTGGTGAGAGACAGGTGGAGGCGTGCACAGGGAGACAGGGCTTACTCAGGTCCAACACCACAGCGCTCATTCTGAAGCAAGTGTGGCATCGTGACAAAAACAGCAACACATCCTCTACGTCTATAGACATTTCTTGACATTTTGCCGTTGTTTGTTAATTAGCTAATTAGCATGTAACCATTGCATTTACCATAATTAAAAGTTGGCAAGATACAGTATCAGCATAATCTTGTCTGTGTGTGTGCTCTGCATGTGAATCTGTTGCTGTTCGGCCTCGGTGTGCGAGCGCTCTGTGGGACCGTAGTTGTATGTGTGAGGTAAAGAGAAAGGGTTGCGCATGTTTACCAAATGATAAAATAATGGAGGATAATCCTAATTGCCTGTTTCTGATTTCTGCCGGGCTTTGAACGCGAGCCCAAAACGTCTGTCACACTTCCTCCCAAACTGGGGGGTCTATCGAACGCATATGCCTCAGGAATGTAATCATTTTCCAATTGCTCTCCCCAATGCAAGCCCTTTATTTGTTTCACAGCCAAAGCCCTGTCAGGTTTGAAATCGGTGTTGACTAATAGTTGTCTGAGAGTTGTTTCTTTTCATCTGTTTTTGGATATAAATAGTAGTGACTCTAGCAAAGAGAGGTGGTTGAATTAATAGTCTTCCACACAGTCCTCCGTACAGTAAATACAGACCAGAACAGTCTCAATATTCTATCACCAATTTCCACTTCTTTACTCCTACAAAGCCCAAACTCTCCAAACTCTCACCACTATACTCCTCACCCCGTAAGTGTTGTATTTTCTGTTTATTTCCTATGGAAAACCAGTGATGCTGACTTTCAGCCTCGGGGTCGGGCCGGCTCTGCTCATTCGCCGCCCCTCCCGAAAGATTTTTTTCTGCGTTGTGTCACTTGTCACTCTGAAAGCCTTCAAAGGCGAAGCTGAATTATGTACTTTGAGGTTTGTGGGGGTATTTAGCGGTTTGGCCTGTTTTGATTTTAACCACACAGACTGCTCAGCCCACAGTACAAAATTACAGCTTCAAAACAATCTGCTCATTTCGGCCCATCGCACTGAAATGAGTGTTTAATATGTATAAATGTCAAAGCAACTTTTAATTAAAAGTGAAGCTTATGCATACAGTCCAAACCGCAGCTTTCTACTGTGTATTAATTCAATAGATTAAATAATCTGACTGCAGGAACAGATGTTATTTGATTGTTTGTGTTTTGATCTTTATGCTTGAAAAAGCTCTTGTGTCTGTTATAATGTAATGCGTTCTTGCTCTTTTATTTATTCAACCAGGCTGTATGAGAGACACGCTCTCTGGGAGATCCACATTACAGCGGGCCTCAGGTAATGTGGTAATATAATACAGAATCTGTTCTCTTTATGATTGACCTCGGACCCTTTGAAACAGCACACTTGTTGTTTTGTGAGATATTGACAAGTGAAGTACTACAAGACAACACTATCTTTCAGGTGAAGTCCATAATTTGGGGTTTCAGCAGGCCGCCTCCTCTCTATTCACACACACACACTCGCTCTCTCTTCTTTTATCTCTATTGCCTGTTTCCTGTGATTCAGCTTCTGTTGTTGCTCTTATCTCTCTCTCTCGGTATGTGTGTGTGTGTTTGTGTGTGTGAGTACTTGTGCTGTTCGCCCTTCTTATCAGACTCAGAGAAGCCTCCTTAAAAGTGTGTGTATCTATTGGTACCTTTATCAGACCAATCTGTCACCGCTTTCATTGCTCAGTTGTGTCTAGCTCAGTGGGAGGAACAGCACACACACACACACACACACACACACACACGGCCTCAGGAAGCCCAATAAACAGCATGGAGGCCGGTGTAGCACGTCTTCAGGCCTGTAAATTCAGGAGTATGTCAGAGGAGTTTGAGGCTCAGGAGGGCAAAGTACGTTTCTGGTTGGAGCTTCAGAGAGCTCAGTTTATATTTTTAAGAGCGTCTGCCCGGTAACCACAGCTCAGAGCCCCCAGCCTGCCAGTAAATCAAGATGCACAGCACATGGTCTACAGGTGGGAAACGACTCCCTCTCCTCCTCCACATTTGGCCCTCCTTGTCGACTGGAAGGCTGGCTGACTGACTGCCTGACTCGCTGTCCGGCCGGATGACGAATAGTCTGACTCTCTGGCTGGATGACCCACCTGTTGGCTAAAGGACTGGCTTACTCTGGAGGTGCGAGTGAGAGTTTCTGCTTTAAGTGTATGTCCACTTAACGGTTAAGTGGCTGTGTGCTCTGCTTCATGGCTACTACAGATGGCTCAGGGAGATATGGGGACAAGAGAGCAAGAGGCCCTTTCTGTCTCAACACGAGGAGAGCAAGGAAAAGTGACAGAAGTTTATGATAAGGTGTGTAGGTGTGTGTATATAAGGGAACCTGTGGTCTTTTCCCAACAACATAGAGCTGAATCTAAGGGATTAGTCCTGTATAAATGTCATGTTTCTAGATGAAGACAGAATTCCTAAAAGAAGCTCTTGGCGCCAGGAGTTGTTGCATATAAAAGAATGAAAAATGTTCTTGGTTAATGGGGAGAGTGGAAGGATTTTTCAAAGGCAAGGATTGCACAATGTGAGAATTTTGAACTCTGCCAATCGTTTACCATAAAGCTGGTGTTTGAAGTCTGAACTCCGCTCCCCCCATTTGGTTTGTGTGTTCTGTGCCAATAAGAATAATTTGTTGGCCCTGGAGAGAAGCCAAGCTACCCGAGTCTGCGTTCTATTATAATTAGGTTTCTGCTCCTCCACAAGTGTCTTTGGAGAGTAGAGAGAGATATTGTTATTGGGTTGTTGCACTATACATAAACAGCTCTCTAAATGACGTGTTTATCTAATAGAGGGTGTGTCTTGCTTGTTGTGTTGTTTAGTGTTTTATTGATCAGAATAATAGGCTGCAGTGGCCCAAACAGTCATGCTTTTGGCCGCAGAGCACGCCTTAAAAATATTGGACATATTATTTTGTAAATGATGTTTGGTGCACAACACCGCACATGTGTGTTGCTCTAAATTGAAAACACGCAGATATCAGCACACCCGACGGAAATCTAAAGCTAAAAGTGAAGTCATGAAAAACAATATTTTTCAAATCCCAAGCAGAAAACATTTTATATGTGGTCAATAACAAAAAAACCCTACTGTATCAATGGAAGACATATGCTGAGGAGAGGGGAGTAGGTTTTTTAGCATGTTATTCTGATTGAAACAGACTGTCCCTCAATCAAAGCCTAATTTCCCCCTGTATGCAAAATATGTTCCTCATCATCCCACTGACCGATGTAATTATATGACGGTTGATGCTCGGATTCGAATGTGAAGGCCCGAATTCAATCCATCAGTCACAGAACCAATGCCAACCTGCTCAAGCTTGATTTTATTAAGTTGAGATGGTCCTCTGAGGAGGACTAATCAAGAGCAGGGCTCATTATTTGGCGGAGACCTCTCGTGTAGTTATCATTGTCGTTCAGTGTACTGTAGACTCCACATCAGCATGGGTTTTTAGGGAAATCGCTAATGTTTAACTTTCAAAATAAAGTTAAGATAAACTTTCAAAGTCAGTACCAAACAGGGATAACAGACAGCTGATTAAACTCCATGTAGAGTGACATTTGTTATCTCAGTTAAATGTCAGAAGTGTACAAAGACCACCCAGAGTGCTGCATCTCTTGGTCTTTTCGAATCTCACTATCACCTTCTTAACTTAAACTCGTGCTCATTTCTCTGTCAAATACGCTCAGTGTGTTTTATTCAGAGGTTTCAAACAGTTAAAGACACAAACAAGAGCTGTTTGAAACGTATGCTGTGTTTACACTCCTACTCAATGAGGGGTGAAGTTATAAATTTCGGCGTGTAAGTGTAGCCACCGGGCACGGCTCACCCTGCAGCGCATGAGCCGCTGCTCTCTTTTACTCGTAATGGCCTCCTATGGAAATGAGCTGCTTTCGGGGAGGATTGTATTACGCATATAAAAGCAAACTCTTGTGCTCCTCGACCTGCCCCGCGCTCCTACGGCACTCAGTCTTTTCCAAAAGCCACACAGCAAAGGGCTTCTCTCCCTTTGAGCTCAATAAATAACCAAACCTCTTAATTGCTGTCACTTCGGTGCAGCGCTCACGCTGCTTGAGGAGCGGACAGAAATTAGTTCTGCGGTTTGAGTTTCATTGAATTATCTTGAGTTATGATGTGGTAAACCTGAGAGAATTTGGCAGGGTGAGACTTTGACAGCGCACATAGGTGTCTGACGTAGGGAAAAAGCTGTGTGTGGCAAGTTTATTAACAAAGAGAGAGAGGGAGAGAGAGAGAGAGCATGTAATACAGTGACACACATCTTTAAAGTCTTCATCTGCAACTTTCCAAATATAGTTTGCAAAAATGTTTTAATTGGCAAAAGAAACAGTTCATGCTTCGTATCATTTGTCAGCTTGGGGTAATTACCACAGATCCTTTATTGTAAGTCTGTTTTGATGTAACTGAATACCTCAGTAGAACTTGGACAGTGTTGGCTTATAATTACACATGGCCGGGAGAGGTGGGAGGTGCATAAACTCTGGCAAATTTCATGGATTAAATTGAACAAAACCGTTTAGGTAAGCTGACAATTTTATAAATGATGATGAAATGTGTTTATGTTTTAGTTCGGTGAGAGGCGGCAGAGAATGTGATGGAGTCGGGAGTGAGTTTCTAGTGTGAGACTCTGATGTAATGAGTATATGACATGATTGCACTCCTGGTATGAGCCTATGGGACTATGATTATCTTATAACAATAATACTATTATAGATCATATTTAATTGTTGTGAAATCCCACTGAGGATGCATGGAGCTAACAAAGCACACTGATGCTGTATTTTTTGGGCTATAAGTTAATGGCTGTGCATGGCGGGGCTGATGTTGAGTTATGAGAATGACATTAATGATGATAATATAATCAGAGCTGCAACTAATGACTATTTTCAATACTGACTAATATGTCAATTATTTTTTCAACTTCATACTTTATATTTTAAATTAGTCTTAAATAAGTCTTTAAAATGTCAGAAAATAGTGAAAAATGGCAATTGCAATGCTCTCAGGAGTCTTCCAATTGCTTGTTTTATGTAAAACACAAACATATTCAATACAATACAATAACAGGAAAAGCAGCAAATTTTTACATTTGAAAAGCTGAGAGCAGAGAATGTTTGGCATTTTTACTTGAAAATAACAGGATAAATGAATGATTAATTATCAAAATTTGTGTTGATTGACTAATCGATTAATCAACAATTGTTTCAGCTTTAAAAATAATAAAAAATGGTACGAAGTTTTTATTAACACTATTGTAGCTTTCTGACTGTTGAGAAACACAAGAAAACTAGTAACTGATAAAGAAAGTTAATTGAAGTTTGATACAGATACTTCGGACATTCTTTATAAAAGTGAAACACACACCACAGTGTGATTATGGTAAAAAATGACTAAATGTTGCATGTACACATCACATTAGCAGCACGTTTCCCTCAGCGAGAGCACCAGTCGGAAATGATGAGGAAAGCAGCCTGCACAGAGACAGAATCCATGCATAGAGGACAGATGAAGATGAAGGAGAGGCAGAGTTCCTGTCAGGCTCCAAATCAGTAGCGCTAGTTATCAAAAAGCTTTAGACAGACATGAAATACAGAGCCAGCCCCACATATCCAGATGCACATGTACTATACATGATCAGTCTACCCCAGATGCCAGAGGTCCACACCAGGTGCATTTTTCATAGCTTTTGACTTGCTGTTTTGACTTTCACTTCATGACTCATTTATCCAAAGTTTCCTAACATCAAATTAGTCATCATCATCATATGAGAGCAGATTTCCACATCAGTGGAAACTGATTTTTTCTTACTGCGGGCAGGCTGTTTTGTAGTTATGTTAAAAACATTTTATCGTCACATGAACTGAGGTTTTTCACTCATGTTTTTTTTTTGCTTTAATTCGGTTCTACAACAAAACCAAGAATGGATTTGTTCTCTTCTGGTGACCCAAATGTTGCCTGCTTGCTTCCAAGGTCTCTCATTTCAGTGGCTTGCAAACCGAGAGACTCACCAGTGTAAGCAATAAAAAAAGTAATGAAAAGCAGCCTGTAATCATCGGAAATATGCTGGATTAATCATTTGTTTGCTGATTAAAAATGCGAAGGTCTCCGTCATCTAAAATGTGTAAGGCATTAGAGAAGATTGTGGTGTAAAGATAAATAATACAGTCAATTACGAATTCAAATATGATTGAATTATTAACCAGACATGACTATAAAAATAGGATAAAAACACTTGCTGTATTTTGGCACAGCTCTTTCTAATTAGCGACAGCTATTATGCTTTTATGCTCTGCATTAATATTTACTCTACTGCACATTACAAACTGTATTTTTGTCTAAAAGTGCAAGTAAATGCACAGCAGGACCTTGAGGCATCTAACTTTTACTGTTATGAGAAACAAACCCCCATGAAAGTGAGTTATGGGACGCTGAAAGAATCAAGTCTTGGACACATGAGAAGGGGTGTAAAAACAAAACCAAAAAAAAGAGGTTAAATCTCCACAATTATCTGGCCTGGTAGACACAGCGGAGGATAGGGGTTAATGATACACAACGTCCCGTCGTGATGAATGTGTGTTTGCATTCCTGCTCGACAGGAGAATGGGCCCAAAGCCACGGAAGGTGTTAATGTCAGTTTAGGAATATCGCTCATGAGTGGCCGGAGGCGGCGAATAAATGGATGCGTTTGTCAGAGAGCTTTGTTATGAAGTTGTGTTCATGCAGAGGATGAAACGTGCTTGATATGGCTGCTGGACGTCAGGAATTTAATGAGACTAAATGCAACATGTGTGACGTTCTTTTTTGAGTTAGTTTGATGAGTGTTTTTGTTACAGCAGCATGAAGCATGTCATCGTGGCAAATGCACTTTCTGCAAAGGGAAAAGGTGAGAATTACGAACTGAAGGATCATCATCTGTGGACAGATATTTTTTGTATCTGTGGTATAAACTATATTACTCGTGAGTACAGCTGAATAAAATGCATCTTTACAAATCGTTGTCTTGTCTGAACATCAGATTCTTTTGCAGATGTTTTACTCCACAGACATGCCTTCTGTCAAACTGACTGGCTGGTCAGTTTATTTATTTACTCCCTGGTGAATGATATGAGAAAACTCCGGCTTAAACTGTCAGCAGGCAGCTAATATTTCCTCATGGACTGCCTTTGGAAGTGAGCACACTGAACCCCTCAAACAGGTATGCATGTATTTCTGTGTATGTGTGCGCGAGCTGTAGCTGTTCCGAGCGACTCTGAGGTGTCTCTGGACTTGTTTGCACAGGGATTCAGCTCCTGTTATCTTTCCCTGCAGCTATAGAAGAGGTGAGAAAACATACCCTCTCTCTTTTCAATCACCCCCCCTCCCCCTCCCCCTCCTCCTCTCTTTCTTTGACCCTTATTAGCTACGGTGAGGGCTGATGGCAGGCGATTCATCCAGCACTTAGTAGTGAGCACACCTGCGTGGGGGTGTGTTCCTCTTGTCCTCCTCTCTTCCTCTTCTTCTTACCCTCCTTCCCATCTTTCACTCTCTTGCCACCCCTCTGAACCTCGCTTTGTCTCCTCCTTTCCTTTTCTCTCCGTCCTGCAGCCCTTCCACCGATCTTCCTGGGTTCTCATTCGTCTTTGACCTGCACTGGGGATCACTTCACACCTCAGCTCTGTTTGTTTTGCTTGTCCTGTCATCCCCTCGCCCCCCCCCCGAACGAAGCCAAATAACTCAACTGTCGATGAGGGAACACCCAGCCCGACCCGCCCATACCACCACGACCTCCACAATCCCAACAGACCCCCAACTCATCTCTGCTGACAGAGGGAGATGAGGGCGAGACAGGCTCAGGAATGAAAAGACTGCTGGCTTCCCCCGCTTCCTGTAATTCATCTAAAACTGTTTCATAGACCTAAATAATCTCAGTAGTGGCTGGTATTGAGTATGTAAGTGTTGCTGTGTGTGTCTTAGTATATCTTTTGATGAGAGTTTGAAGAGCAATATTTCACTCTTTTAAAAAAAAAAAAAATCTGATATTTGTTATGTTAAAATATTTCCCTCTTTGGACTGACTTTTTTCCTCTACTACCATAGCTTGGTAAGCAATTGAAACTTTCGAGAATTCCACTCACGTTGCTGCACAATCAGTCTTAAAGTTGTCCGTCAAAGCCAGAAATGACTGCTCACAGAAATGGACAGAGGTGAGTGTGGTGGCCCAGAGAAGAAAACCGGAAGAAGAGCACTGTACCTTTGCAGGCTTTCCTGTGCGAGATAGGTTTGGACAGGTCTCTGTAGTAGCCCTCCTTGCAGTAGTGGCAGTGGCGTCCAGCTGTGTTGTGGCGACAGTTGAGGCAGACTCCTCCGCTCTTCCTTCCTGACAGCTTGTACAGCTCCATGTTGAAACGACACCTTCGGGCGTGAAGGTTACAGTTGCAGGCTGTGGAGGAAATAAAACAGGATGCGAAAAGGTTCAATTAGAGATAAGAGGTTACAGCAGAATCTGTTCCAGTTATCGACAACAAACTAATTTGATAGTTGGAAAATGTTTAATTGAATCTGCATTAAATAAGTTGTATTGTAGCCTAGCTTGGCAACTTACACTTAATCTTTTCCTATGTTTTATTTGCTGTACCCTGTGCACTAATTAATAGTGGCAGTTAAACTATTGATACTAATATACAATTTGAATGGGTATCTGCTGGCCAATCAGAAATGAGAATGTTCTGTGGCTCTTTGGGTTTGCGTTTACAAGACTGAAATCTGCCTTGATGCAGAGCCACCATAGATGCTGAGGGAGAGAGAGAGAGAGTTTAAACTTCTCTGATAATGAGGTCAAACACTGCATCTTGTTTCTACCTCTCTCCACTTTTCTTTTTCTGTCTCTTACTCAAATACTTCTCCGCTCCTCGCTCCCTTTTTCTTTCTCTAGCTCTCTTTTCCTCAAGGTCCTCGCCTGCTCTCCAGAGTCCAAACTGTACTGAACAGAAAGTGAAGGCCTGGTATTACCATTCCTCCATTCCCTGCAAATCCCTGTGTAGCATGTGCGAGACCCCTCGCTGCCGCTTGTTTACTGATGAGTACAGTTGCCAGCGCTGAGTTTAATTAGCCGGCTGATGTTTATTCATGACTTTCTGGCAGCAGCGTGAGGCAGACATGCCCAACTTCATTAAGGCCGGCCGTCCGAGACACTGGTCCTCCACCACCACCAGACACATTCATGCATTATTAACAGCAACACTTCGGATACAGTTTGTGGCTCTACTGTGTACGGGTACATACTGTACTGTATGTGTGTGTGTGTGTGTGCACGTGTGTGTGTGCACGTATGGAAATGGGGGGTTATCTGGGTCCAATTGGGGTCCCCTGGTTGGTTCATCTGTCCATGTTTTTCTGCACCACCTCTTCACATCATAATGGAGGAAGACAGAGGACAGCTCTCACTTCCCTCAGCATTTCTCAACCTGGCTCACTGGTGTGTGTGTGTGTGTGTGAGTGTGTGTTTGATTTTTTTGTGTGTGAGTTTCTGGGTGTGCTTTTTTCTGGATGTGTGTGTCTGTTTGGGACCCCCTGAGACTCCTTCTCTCCACTCCAAGGACCTAATTACAATATCTTGTCTAAAATACACATACAGTACACACACACACAGACACACACACAGACACACACACACACACACACACACAGAAGCTCTGTGCCTTATCAGTAGTGACTTGGCTTTCTGATTTTCCTGCAGGACAGCAGGGGTTTAATTAGCGATATGTCTCTGCTTGTTCTCCCTCCCTGCTTCAGACTGTAATGACTGCAATGCAAAAAAACCAACCAAGACTTTTAATGCCACCAGACCACAAGATGATGATATTTCCATTTGATTTTTCTTTGAAAATAAGATGTGGTACACCTTGAGTAAATCCGGGTTAAAGGGATCATTACTCCTGTGTCCTGTGGACTCACCTGACTGGATTTAGACCTCTATCCTCTATCCTGATGTTTTCATTGTTGTCTTAAGCTAGATTTACACCTGTGCATGACTCATGTTGTCAGCCTTTCAGACAGCAGAGCAGATTCTTTGCTTCCTGGTGGAAAACCCCTGAAAAGCCCACTGATAGCCACAACCTGATAGTGTATGTCTCTGCACAAAACTGTTGAGATTTGATGGATAAAAGTGCATAAAATTTTCTTTCATTCATAGATATTTTAGGACTAAATTTCCATTTATTTTAGCCACAGAGATCAATTGATAACACAATGGAATAAATGCTTCAAAAGCTCTGAAATGATCTCTGTGACTGTGTTGAAAAACCTGAGCTGTCAATCGGGCCTGTAAATGCCAAAGGGCAGGTTCAGTCTCTCTGTGATTCCAGCTCGGAGCCACAGTTCCCTGAGCCCGCCTGCAGGTAACAGGGATCAGTGTAGAGAGGAGTACAGCAGGCCTCAGACCTGCAGACACGTCTCTGTTACACTACAAAGATTGTTTCACACCCTCCCTGAATAAAGACAGGGGAATTCTAGCCTACCGGACTACACTGCCCCGGTGAGAATAATGCTGTTGTCCTGGGAGGCGTGTTGGATATTGAAGAAGAGACCGTATACAAGCTGGATGTGGAGGTGTGGGGCAGGAGGCCACATTGTGTTTGACGGTGTCATGCTTCATAAGGTATTATGTCAGATAATGGAGACGAGTGAGAAGCACTTTATCTAAACTCGCTGACACTGGGCATGATGAAAGCTTGTTCACACAATATCCCTTACACTGTCTACATTGGAAAAAAAAAACTGTAAGGAAACAATGTTATCGTTGGCACAATTCCAAGTGTTTCATGAGCGCAGACTGTTTTAAAAAATGACATCATCACAGCCTCGTCCAAATTAAGGCACATTTAATTAAAAAGTATTGAAGATTTGTAAGCCGATGTGCGGTTTGTCTGGCGTCAGCTCATATCAGGTTTCCTGTGACATTATAAAACAACCGCCTGTCATTCAGACATCCCAGTGTTATCCATACTGTATGGAGTTACGTGTTTCCTTTCCTAATTCCCTATCAAGCATGTGATCAACTTGTGTTTAAAGATAATGCTGTCAGTCACGATCAAATACCCCAGTGACACAGGACTCTCTGTTCTCGACCTTTTCTTTCAGCAAGGCCTCTTTGCCTCGGCTATTTATTCATTTGAATGTATATTTGCATCAGATTCAATACTGTGGTATTGTGGTATGTGTCAGTGCTCCATTCAACGATTATCATAAAGCAAATAATCATCAGTAAGAGTGGTATTTCATTTTTGTCCTCATTTTAATGTATCACGATGATCACTGTGTGCTATGATATAAAGATGATTGTTGAGTTTTATATCGGTTGACTTGGTTGGTTGACTGAATTTCACAGTTTACACAAGGCCTGGCTTGGTTTGCCATCAACCACAAATACATTCCTACATATTTCATAAGTGTGAACATCTGTTTGTTTCTGATTTTCAGTTTATTGTATTGTGGAAACACCTTCGTCAAGACGAGAGAACAAAAGCGGTTTGATAAATTCACTCCTGGCAGGAAATCTAGGAGTCAAAACACAGATTAGTGTGAGTTTTAACTTCCAAATCAAAACAGCAGCACCTCCCCTCTGTCACCATAAAAAGCGTGATAGAGTGGTCGAGGTTTTATTGAAATTCCTGCGTCATGCATTTATACTGAAGCAGCTGAAGCCTTTTTTTTTTCTTAGAAACAAATGAAACTTGACTACACCAACATCGCAAATCACTGGTACCCTGTTAAGGATACAAATTGACATAAAAATGGAGCAGATGATTTAGTTTAAACTACTCCGTCACTTCTAACATTACAGAGAACCAAATGAAATTCAAAGAACTACACCGGTCCCAGGACTAGAAGTGAAGGTGGAGGTTCTCTCTGTGTCATTTTCCTAAAAGATACCTCAGGAAACACTGCTCTCTGTTGCTGCTGAAGTACCTGCCATCTCTTTTCAGGAGGACTTCTGTGATAACAGAGCCAAATAATGGCAAAGGGGATCATTGCTGCACACACACACACACACACACACACACACACACACAACATTCCTCACACCTGCTCTTTACAACCAGCCAGGATTCAGGGTTTCTGCCCTTCAGTAGGGACACAAAAGCTGAGCTGTAGTTTATTTCAGCCAAGCAATCAGCTCACACACCTCCACAGCAAACAAAAACTACTGCTGCCATTCACACCAAAACACACACACACGCAGAGTGCACCAGGTGCACTTTGAAGACGGGTCTGCTGCTAGTTTGCTGTGATTCAACATTTCATCTATATGCTAATATGAGAACAACAAATGGTATCACATAAGAATTAAAATAACTATAAATATCAGAAGAAAATGCAGAAATGAGAGTTTTGTTTATAAGACATATTAAATCACAATCTGAGTAGCTTTATAAATAATATTGTGCTGAAATCTTATTTTGATAATTAATGTGAACAAAGACTACATTTTCCTTACAGGACAGCCTAAAAATGTTTGGCCTGTTTTCAATCAAGTTAACTGCTTCAGGCTGGATTAGTGTGTCAGTGGCAGGCTGTAACCGCCCCCAGGTGAGCAGTAAAAAGAAGTGTGAACTGATACCTTTGAAACAAGAGTAATTGAATTAGCCGGATAAAGCTGAGCTTACCCGAAGCTTTTCAACACCTCCTGTAACGTGGACCACAACTATCCGAAATGACCAAAAAAAAAGAGCTGCATTTCAGTCTTGCAGCTGTTTTAACCTCCAGCTGCAGAATTTAACAGGAAACTGATTTGTTTATCGGGTGTTGGTGTTTCCCGCACATCCTAGGACACATGAGGCCTCAGCAGTGTCGGAGTGTGTTTTGGAAAGTTGGCTAATTAGTTTCTTCAAGTGGTTCCCAGCCTCTATCAACTGACCTCAGTCTCGCAGCAGCACAGAGGCAGCCTTCCCTCCGCTAATTAGAGAGAAAACTCAAGCAACAGGGCTGGAGGTTGAGGTTAAGCTCATCGTACTTACGATAAGCTTGGTAATTGAGTGATGTCGGTCACAGCCTTGATTTGTTCTAAAGAGACACTCGAGCAACTGATCTCTGCCACTTTCACGCTAAACCCACATGCTGGATTGTTCTTGTTGTTGAAGCTGCACACTACCCCGAATATAAAGGCACAAATGAAGACAAGAGAGCTACAGAAAGTATCAGAAAATGTTCGATTTTCAAAACATTTTCATCAAATAGAAATTTCCAGTAATTTTTTTGTGAGGTCTGGGGAGGTCACTGGTTCTGTCAGCCTCCCTGCCGCCATCACCGCCACCTCCACTCAAACAGGACAGAAAAACCCAAACCCAACACCACCGCCTTCGAGCAGGGGACCGGCAGGAGCTCTGCTATCCTGTTCCCTGCTTTTTAAACAAACACCAAGGGGAGTCTACACATGAACAGTTTACTTTTAATCCCATGGGCGCTCCCAAAAGTAATCAGATTAACTTCTAAAACCCCCTCAAGAGAAATTGAAAAAATATTGGGTGTCCTATGCCTTTGCCATGTTTGTGGTTGGGAAGGATTTAAGAGGGGGAGAGAGAGAGAGAGAAAGTTTAAACTAGTCTATATTGACTTTGACTTATTTTTGCAAATGTTTTCGTAAACTGTGCCCCAAAATATCTGGAACAACTCGATACTCACTTATACTGTATGATGCATTAAATTAAATCATGGCAGTCTGTAAGGCATCCCTCTTTCTATCCCCCTCACACACACACACACACACACACACGCACACACACACACACAC
>NTHP01000113.1:403605-414439 GCA_003416845.1 Oplegnathus fasciatus | reverse complement strand
TCTCTCCCTCTCTGGGGGTCGATGGGGAAACATAGCGCACATGCCGGGAAAGTTTGGGAGGTTTGCTGCCCGACATGGCCAAACACAGTGTGTCGAACACAAAACCCCACATGGATCCATTTCAGAGATCCAGGGTATGATCATATGACACACACAGGCACATTTTCCTGCTGTGGATGTCTTTTTCATTAAATGTTTATGAACCCAGTACATGATTCCTTTTTTACATTTACTTTATTTACAGCAGAGCACCTTTCAACGACAAGACAATTCAAAGACATTAAAAAGGCATTAAAAATAAGCTGTTTGCTGTCCTGGATAACGAACGTCCCTCAAATAAAAGGGCACAAATCTGACTGAAAGGTTTGTAAAGCAACATAGTTGTGAAGGGTTATTTCTTGGCAGAGACTCATAGATGTCAAGTGATTGACAGGCATTGGAGGAAGATCCTTTACTTCAGTAAAAGTAGCAATACCACACTGCAAAAATACTTGATTACTCCATTAAAAGTACATAAGTATTATCAGCAAAGTGTACTTAAAGCATCAAAAGTAAGTACTCAATGCAGAAAAATGCCCCCTGTTAGTGTTCTACTATTATATCTTCAGTATTGTTACCAATGCTTGAATGAGGAAGCAGTATTTTACTACTGTAGTTGGTTGAGGTGGTGCAAATGTTTAACTATTTTACATATTGTTGGGGAGTTTAATCTATAACAGTGCATTAAATTTTATAAGCTCATCATATGTTTTGTGTGTAAAATCTTAATTTGTAAAGTAACAAGTAATTATAGCTGTGAAAAATGTGGTGCAGTAAAAAGTGCAACATTCCCCTTTAAATTGTAATGGAGTAGAAATTTAAATTGGCATTACTTGTAAACAAAGTTAAGCACAAGTACCTCATATTTGTATTTCCTGTACAGTACTTGAGTAAATATACTCAGTTACAATGCACTTCTGTTGCCAGGAGGCAGAGTGCAACATAATGCAGCATTAGTAAAAATAGAAGGTTTGGAGAAGATAATTCCGGTTTCATGCTTGTTGTGATAAAATAGATTTGCTTGTTTTGTTTTTTACACTGTACAAGAATGAATGGCGGTAAATGAGCTCAGATACTTACACAACTATGCTGACTGTAAACAGACAGCAGCCGCAAAAATGTTACTGTAAGTGGAGGGACAACGTTTCAACAATTGGCACAAAGTGACAAAAAACAACACTGGTATTATCCTTTAATGTCTGGGATTCCTTCTTGAGCGCAGACATCACAAACAATCATTTTGTGGCCAGATTAATTCCGTGTTGATATTTTCTCAGGGTGGAGTGATTTAAAAACATTGCCTTGGTGACAGGTAATTCTTGTTAGACTGATGTCGGACCGCACGCATGAAGAAAACGTGATTCACCGACGATGGAATTTCACTATGAAGAAATACTCGCTGATAATGACTGTTTCTCCCAAAACAACTGAGGAATTTGTCTTTTTTTAAAGCCTCCATAATAACTGTTGAACCAAAACACAGAGTGATGCGAAATTACAGAAATATTTACGTTCTCTCTGTAACCAAGATGTATTGTATATTTTGCTCTCCGTTACATATCAACTTATAAATCATGGCAAATGTTTATTTAGCCTTTTATAAATTAGAACAATACTGCTTCTCATCTTGTGTTTGTTGATCCAGACACTGGCATGATAAAGGCGGGAATTTCCGAATTAAATGAGAGCTAATTGAGGGACTGAGATGATAGATGAAGCGCTCAACTCAGTGTTTTGAGTTCGACGCTCTCTTCAGATACAATTATGGTTTTATATAAATGTAATTTACCATTACCAGCCCAATTAATAAATCCTTTTAAACAAGCAATCATTTGTCTTTCATTATCTGTTGCCACAATGTGTTTAATAGCTGAATGAGAGAATAAACAAATGTCTTTGCACATTATTAGACTGTAAATTATCTTCCCACAGACACAGGAAGTCTGCGCTCTTTTTTTCCTTCAACATGCAATCAGCTTCTCTTTCTAAAATGCTGCATATTGGCATGTTTTCACCACACAATTCCTGTTTTTACTCTCTAAAAAAATCCATCCAGAAAAACAGGGCTCCATTACACAAATAAATTCTGCAACATGGGCTCAAGAAACTACTAGCAATGACAGTAAATGTTCACATTTTCAACGACTTGGAAGATCCGTAAACTTTTGAAATTAGGATAAAACACACCACTACTTTTTTATAAAGGCAATATAAAAGGTCAAAAAACCTTTCACAAAGTAACCCTCTCAGATTTCATTACATTTCTTCAGCAACAATTCCATTTTCATCCCCTCATTTTTGCTGAACCACAAAGCTGCGAATTGCACAGAGCAAACAAAATAAAAGAGTGGGAAAGAGAGATAATGCAGGTGTGGTATGAAGAGTGTGGGGAGTTTAAGGTCAACACCTCTGGGTGTGTGGATCTGGTCAGTGTGTATTGGGGAGCACCCTGGGAATGCCACAAAACTACGGGGCGATGGAGTGAGGGCGTGGGTGAGTGGGAAGAGGGAAGGGAAAGGAGGATGAGGCGCTCACTGCAGAGATTATATCAGGCTAATTTAATTCCTTTATTGCAGCCAATTAGCTGCAGCACTTTAGCCCCCTGTGAGCCCTCTAGCCCTCTTCACTCGGGTCTCTAATGACCCCAACTAAACTCTGGATCTCAGCTGCTCCCAAAGAAGGCCATGTTTCACAGCCGCTGTATTTTTAATAAGCAGTTTGCCTCACAGACACTGTACCAAGGATGAGAGAAAGACTGAGGAGAATATAGAGAGAGATAAGGAAGAAAAAATAGGATAAAAAAGAAACTGGGAAGAGAAAAGACGAAGTGGACAGAGGACGGGGAAGAGATCCGCCTGCTGCTTGTTAAATCCCAGGCCTGACTCGAGGAAACTTGGCTAATTGAGATCAAGTCACACAGAATATTCATCAGTCCTGCAGGGTTATCAAAGGCAGATTAAATATGCGGTGAGGACTGATTTCCAGTGGACGGATTCCATTCGCAAGCAGCCTTTACGCACTTGTCTGACCTTTTTTCATATCAGTCAAGCTGTTTATTTATTTCTCCTTTCTTTATTTCATAATTTAACACTCAGATGTTTTCTCATATGTGGTGAAATTATGCAATTCCCAGCGCAGGCAGAGTCTACGGGCCATGTTCTGTCAGTGGGTGATAAAATGTAGTCTGATTATCTGACTGACGCAATTAAAGAGCTGTGAGAACCGCCTTGCCTCAGTGCAAGCAGGGATCCCTCATGAAGCTATTAGCAGTGGAGCGAAGGTTAATGTTAAGCAATGGATTTACAGTAGACTGACAAGTAAATACCAGCAGAGCAGGAAACAACTCCGTATCTACATAGCTGCCTCTACAAGTCACCTCCAACCAAGTACAGTATGTGGTATTTAATGTATATAATGTACTGTATGCATACAAGTATTCAACGGAAATCCTTTGTTCTAAATTACAGGAAAACAAACATTTGCTGCAATTAGACTGGGTAAACTACTGAACCGCTTTTTATCATTTTCTCTTTTATTTGTCATTTGTTGCTCTGTATATTTCAATGCTTGTCCTCTCATCCTATACTCATAATTGTAATTTCTACGATCTCTGCTTTTATTTTCCTGTGTGGGTGGCAGTTAGCAAAGCAACTTTCCCAGAGGAATTCGAAAAAGACACTCCGACAGCAGCTGTCTTCGTTAAAATCCCACTTTTCACCGTTACTGCACTGTTGCTGATTTTCTGTTGCTGCAACTGCAAGAGGACATACAGTATGTTTACTGTTACTTTTACGTCTTGCAGTGCTGAGGCAGGATGCTCAGGCCATGTATGTTTACACTAAAATAGATAGCAAATACATTCGTAAAGGCATCACTTTTCTCTCTGTTTTAGGCCATAGGTACACATAAAGCTGGTATTTTCAATCCACATAATGATAATAGATTAGAAAATGGTGGTCTCATATTTTGGTGTGAATGGGTGTAAAATTGAGCTTTTGGGGAAAACAAACTTACATGGGAATATAATGTGTTCGCAGGTGTCTGAACTCTAAAGTTGCTGGTAACAGATTATATAATTTTTTCCTCTGAAAATGTCAGAAAAAAGTTTGATGGAGCTAGCATAAGGGCTGAAGTAGCTTAGCTATGCCCATTAGAAGAGAATCAACAACAATGCCTTATAAGAGTATTTTCCTTCTGTTCTACTAGCCTAACACAAATGTGATTGGAAAAGCTTTGGCACATTAACATCATTTCAAACATTACATTTGTGTGCACACGGCCTTACAATCTGCAGCAGCCTCCAGCAGCAGGCCAGCCTGCTCCATGCCGAGCTAAATGGCCCATATATTCACTCTCTGTCTTCATGTGGGGGCTAATAAGGCCTTTCCTTTTTCAAGAGTCTAACTAGCCACACAGAGGCACAACAACAAAGAAAGGCCTAATGGCCTCCAATTTCCCGCATTAGTGCCCATTTAATGGCTGACCTGCCCTCTCGTTAGGCGGCGCAGCATGGGAGCACTTCTCAGCCTTAGTGCGTGCACACACACACACACAGTCCTTCAGCCCTCAAGAGCCACACTGCCTCGGGCCCCCGCAACACTTCCACCCCACGCTGAGACCGCATAATAGGCCAGTTTGTAAAAGGGCCGGCCTGTGATCAGTGGTGCATCCATTTGCTGAGTAATCAAGGGTCTTTTGTCTGAGTGGTGTGTATAGAGCGGTGTGTGTGTGTGAGAAGGTGTGTGTGCGTGAAAGCGTGTGCACCTGCGTGAGAGAGACAGAGAGAGAGAGAGAGAGAGAGAGAGAGAGAGAGAGATTCTCTCTGCCCATCTGTCTTTATTTGTCCGCCCATCGCTCTTACAGTGTGTGTCTCCGTGTGAGTGTTTGCGTGAGTAATTCCAAGATAAAGTGGCGCTGCCTGGAAAAGATCTCCTCCGATTCATGTCTATGGGAAAACACCAGCTGACATACAGTGCAGGAATAAAGGGAGCCCGGCTAGAGCCACGGAGGGGCTGACGAGAGTGCGTTGTGTGTATGTCAGCTATGCCATAAAAATGCCATGGGTGGAGGATGACATTGGCAGGTCCTATTCAGGGCTATAGCAGTGAAAGGCCCTTTAGGGTGAAAAAAGATTCCTTAGGCCTGTCAGGTCCCCATAGCTCCACGCTGAACAATACCCACTAAGAGCAGCTGTCTTAATAGCGTGAGGGACTGACAGCTTTAGGAGCGGTGTGATGCTCAGAGCAGCATCCACGCAAACTTTGGTAGAGTCCAAACAACGCTCCGCTGTGTGACAACATAATACAACCTAACAGGATAGCACACTGTTTGCCAGACAGTGAATGCGTCCTGTACATTTCTATTACGCATAAGGCTTTAAGGGACCTGAGCTGACAGTGTTGGCAGAGCCGCATCACCTCGATGTTCAGGAACCTCATGTGTGAACGGATGCTGTGGCACGATGGCAAAAGATTCTTCCTGTGCGTGAGGATTATTGGAACTAACTGGATTTACAGTTTCCTTAGCAGGAAGACCAAAAATCTCTGGTCTTCCTGCTAGCAGTTGGGTTTTTATTGAAGGGCTATGAGTGGGAATGGTGTGTAAATGTATTGTGTTTGACTGATGGAGCAATGTTTCCTTTTCAAAGTAAAGGCGGATTACTGAAACAAGTGGCTGACGTTTCTTTCTGCCATCAGTGTCTGATCTGATAATCACAGTGTGAACTATCTGAGACTCCTCCTCCCCAAGTATTAGCTGTAAATCGATTGTGCAATGGTTTTGCAACCGCAGCGAAGCTCCCCGCCATCAACCTGGCTGTCAAAGCCAAGTATAACAAGGTTCCTCCACAGTCTTTGCTCTCTATTGTTTTACATCCAGCCATTACCTAATCCTGTCTCCTCTGCCTAGACCCTCACACATCCACAAACGCCGCTCGGGCTTTCACGGAGCGGACGCGCATCGGAAACACGGGAGACAGATCTCTAAACAAGAGCTCTCCCCGCTCATGTCAAACATCACCTCCAGTCTATTTACTCTGCGAGTTTGGTTTCTATGGGACTAGCAGATCCATAGTGTTTTGGGTTCACATAACTCCTGGCAGGTCGTCTTGTGCGTTGCTGGCCCCGAGGCTGACAGGGATGGGCCGGCGCTGTCGGTGCTAGACAATGAGACAATGAGCTTACACTGGGCTAACTCACGCTCCTCCATAACTGTGATTCATACTAATCCCACAGCCTCTGCAATTAAGGCAATCACTCGGCTCCAACAATGTTAACTAAAGATTTTAAACCCATCGTATTATAACAGAATGCAGTCGGCCAACACTGATTGGCGGCCGTGAGCTGAGAAAATAAACAGTGTTTGAAGATTAGATGATTAGAAGATTAGATGAGTTAATTTGGCCCTTTAGGCAGGAAAAGGCAGAGAGCGTTTCCTCCTTCATGATTCTGAGAAAGAGAGAGAAAAAAAGACACTGGATATCTTCATCAACCATCATAATGGTTCATTTTTTTCTTGCTTGCTTGCTTGCTTTTTTTTCTTTTCAAACACAATTTCTCCCTACAGTGTGTGAAGAAGAGCCCTGTGGGAGAAGGCGCTCCCTACCTTGCTTTGGAAAGTTTTCCCATAACGAACTGACTCAGCCTTAAGGATAAGCAGATGAGTCTTGGATTAGGGATGAGATAGGAATGCTCTCTTGGATTTCTCTCTACTTGGTAAACGTTTATGGTTTCCACTCCCTGATAAAATGCGGTTTGCATAAGCTGATCTGGACACATTCTTCTCGGAAGTGTCTAAAACATGATGAAAATTACTGATACAGGTAGTTTTATGGAAATTTCTCCCTTTCAACTTCACCTTTTGTTGACACTGAAAGTTCATTCTTGACCTTGGAAACAGCAGAAATATCACTAAAAGGTTCATTAAGTAGCTGTTCTGGAGCTTTCGATCGAATCAAATGATCTTCTTCTGCAGATGGAGCTGCCAAGTTGTCCAATTAATATTTTTTCTGAGCATGTTAAGGACTTGAAATTTTGTGGGGTTTTTGCTATTCATTCAAGCAAACATTGACAAAAAAATGAAATTCAAACGTCTACATTTCCAGGGTAAATCCACCTGCTGAGGAAGATCGTGTGAAAAGTTTGAAATCTCTCGAACAGCCACTGAGTGTAAATACTACACAATCATATTGGAGTAAATCAATTTTTGTTGTCTGATATAGTGTAATCTCTGTCATTAGTCCAATTCTCCAACAATCCAGTTCTCTACAGTGGAATGATACTTCAGGATGCTCGTGATCCAAGAAAAAAAAAACTGCATCCACAGAAACACTGTGGCTTCACCTCACTGGGCAGCAAGTACATAATGTATGCTCTGCTCAACACTATTTTATTGTGGGCTCATTAGCAACCACAGCACCGTGGCCATGCTAAGCAGGTGGGAAACCTTTGACCTTCACACGCACCCCCTACATTCCTTTGTCAAGTCCCCATTACTAAGTTACCACTCCTCCGAAATGGGCCGTGACCCTCCTCCTCCTCCTCCTGCTTTCCTTTTTCCTCTGGGGCCTTCCCTACTGTAGATGTCATTAGTGAGTGGTACTCTGTGGACTGTTGAGACAAATTTCTCTATAAAGTTTATAAGCCATGAAAACAGCTTCAGTTGAGCAGTCAAACAGAGAGGAGAGGAGAGCTGAATTATCTGAAACACAAGTTAATCTTGTGACAAAGGGGAATGGAGGAGTGGTGAGATGGAATGGAAAAGAAATAAATCTCAACTAGACACTGCTCTTCCTCCTGCTCTCCATCCCTCTCATCCCTCTGTGTCTTTCCCTCCTGGTGAAACCCACAATGAATTGAAGCTCCACTTCTCAGCTGCCTGACTTTTTGCAGCTCTTTTAAAACCTGCCAATTACCATTAACACTTGTCGGGGGGCAGGTTTGGCTCAAGACCAGGTTGCAATGAAAATCATCTTAACAGCTCTGTCTGATTACTGCGAGTAAGGGAGTTCATTGTGGAAACGGTTGTTTTAGAGTCAGTATGCAGTGGTGGTTTTATGCGCGCTCGCTTGTGCGTCACTTTGCAGGATTTCTCCAAACTGTCTTGCTGAATGACAGTATTTCACTTGTAGCGCAAAGGGCTCTTAACACACACAGGCAGGCTGAAATCAGAAACTGACCCACTCACATACAAATTAAAACCAGAGGATGGTTTGAATCCACACGCTGCCCGAGAAAATCACAGCATTTAACACTCTGCAGTAGAGGGCAGACTGTACTGTGCAGGATAGATAGATAGTGTACGGATTTAAAAAAACAAAAAAACTTTCCCCACATTGTGAACTATAAGAGCAGTGCATGATTATCCAGCTATATAAGTGAGAATGTAAACAGGCAGTGGGGCTGGGTTGTCAAAGTGTGCAATCAGAGAGACATTTGAACTGCCAAGATAAATCAGAACCTGGGGTCACTAATCATCTCGGTACATACTGCACTTCTTTACTGCATCTGGCCTTAAAGGCAGACTTTATGCAGACAGCAGCATGCAGGGAAATGATGAGGGAAGTGTAGCTGAAGATGGCTGTGTGTGTGTGTGTGTGTGTGTACTGTACATTTTTGACTTCTTGCCACCAAGTCAAGCGCAGTCTCCTATCCAGAGGAGGGAGTGAGCGGGAAGCCGCTGAAAGCCATAAATCTGAAACTCCACAGCACAGTTCCTTCACTTCTGTGACACATTTATTGTCCTCTTTTTTATTTTCCCCATCTCCTCATATTGTCCTCAGCTCTCATCCATTTTTAAAACGGCACACTCTTAAACTTTAACCTGAATTCCTCAACACCCTGCACTCTTTTTCTTCTTTTTTTAAAAACCCCTCAGTGTGTACCTTTGAGTGTGTGCGGGTAGGGGGAAATAATTTGTTGCTGTTGCGGCGTTTTCTCCACCCATGTTCAAGGCTTTAAAGTCCGCTCAGTCTAGATGCCTTGGCCACAAATGGAGTGTGAAGCCGGCAGCAGGCATTGCATCTGTCACATCTAAGGCGTTTTTCTTGGAGGAGGCAGCAGAGAGTGGAGCTGCGTGTGAAGAGATGAGCTCACAAAGAAACAGATTTTGCCAGGCAGAAAAGCCGATACAACAGGATACAGAACCAATGAACAAGATGACCTGTGCACATTATTGGTCCGGGAGAAGCATGAGTAACAACTTGCAGCTTAGAGTGAACCTGTGATGGACACGGAACACCAGTGAGTGGCAAGACGCACTCCTCAGTTACCTCCATGCTGCAGGATATGATTAATGATGAGTCATTAAGCAATTCTGTGACTATTATAATCTCTCACCATAGTTCACTTTAATCCAGAGCTTAATATAAATATGGTTGCCTTGTGAAACTATTGGGAAAGTGAGCGCGTGCACAGTTACAGTAAGTGCCACGGAGCAAAGAGGCCAAATAGTGCAGCACATTTCAAAGAGAAGGAGAGGATCAAAAAGGATCAAAATGTGGCAAGAGTGTGTGCATGCATATGCATCACTTTTACGGCCCATGTTGTCTTTGGGCTCTAAAAAGAAGGCTTTGCTGTGTTTCAACCTCAGCTATCATGAGTCATAATCCAAGATCATCAGGAATATGATGCTATAAATGTAAATTGAACACATTGGCAGAATATGCTATGATCTGTCATTGCATATATAGTTCAGTTAGGCCTAGAAGTAGGTGGAGAAAAGGCATGGTATAATGTGGGGACCACAGTGGAGGTCTGCTTTCTCAGTATAACCATTAATATTAAACAGGTGGTATTACTGGAATCAGAATTGTCTTTTATATACAGACATCATCAAAGATGTGAAGATGATGTTAAACTCTGATGTTGTTTAAGTGATTAAACTTACAAGCATTTTCAGAGTTTGGACCAACTGAATGCATCCCGACTGACTGGCTCCTTTCATTACAAAATTGCTGAATTGTTTAAAATCAATTGGTTAACCTTAATTTAACGAATTCTTGTTCATTTGAATTAGTAGAGCTAGAATTTTAAGGCGATCAATCAATTAAGGTCAAATTAATTAATACTCTTTTAATATAACTACATTCATTTGCATAAAATCATAAAATTTATATTTTATACCAACCATGATTTATTTAAAAACCAAGATGAATTCAATGGGACAATGCCATGACACAGCAGTAAAGTGCGATAAATACATACAGTAAAGTCTGTATTTAATATTTTGGCAATGAAGTAAATATAATAGCATAAAAAAAACTAAAACAAAAACCCACTATAATGTTTGTATGCGTTTCAGTTGTTCTGCTTTGATAGCATTTGGCATTTCTTTGTAAAAAGGATCCACGTTGTCACGTTTTTGTTATTCTGTCATTATTTCAACACATTTCATTAAGTAAGCAGCTCCCTTTAAGAATAAGAGTCTGCCAATAACTCTGTAAAGTTTTGGGGTTCATTATTAGTGTAAAAACAGGAGCGTGCTGCCACCCGGCAGCAGCTACAGCAGACGGGTTTCTGTGTATGAAGGCGGCGTGGCAGCTGGTTTGGTCCACGCAGATTGTTTCTGACACTGATGGAGCGGAGATGTTTTTACTGTACTGGCTCCAGAACCACATTTACTGCACTCCTCTGCTGTGGCATACTGCCTACTGCTCAGTACGAATTAGGCCCTCATGCACACAAGCAAGCATGCACGCTTGCACATGTACACACTGCATATACACACAGATTTACATACATCCACTGCTCTAATTGCAATGTTGGAACAGTAGCCCTTCGAGGTTGTTTTTTTTTTT
>NTHP01000113.1:317856-382781 GCA_003416845.1 Oplegnathus fasciatus | reverse complement strand
TAGTGTTTCCCTGCCAGAGGGGGGTGGTGCAGAGAGAGCAGGAATATGGACCTCACAAACTTTGTGGAAATAACCACAAAGGTTCACTTTATTCTCAGTTATTATACACAATTTGATTTATATAAAAAAACTCATATTCTGCTCTATAATTACTTGCATCAAATTAAAACTCATCATACAGTAGTTTACCATTTATCATAACATACAACATATAATTAGTGTTATTAGCTACAGTCTCTTAGGACTTGACATTTTTATTTTAACTAGATTCAAAACATTAGAAGACAATTATCTTTTTTCTTAATTTGCAGTGCATCATTGATTTTGAAATGTTGACAGGTCAGAATCACTGAAAAACAAAAGCTCTTTTTGTGTTTATTGTGTTAAGACAATCGAGTACATCTCTACCAATACTTGTCCAGCTTCCGAAAATAATGAACAAAGCCACAACACCCGGACACTTTACTCGTAGGTGTGAAAATAGCATGCAAACAAACACGTCAAACAGATGACTTCCTTTTAGGGACCAACATCCCTTCAAAATCCACATGCAACCTCTCAAGCACGCATGTAGAAACACACAGACACGCACAGACACGCACAATTACACTTCCCACCTATACACACCAGCAGCCTCCCTCATTGTGCTCACATGCACCTCTCTCATACACTTCCTGTTTGCCCTGTTTGTGAGCAGCAGTGTGTGTGTGTGTAAAGCGCAGAAGTCTTTGAGCGCAGCAGAGAGCTACAACCAGATACCAGCGGCTGATTTCGCCCCCTGTTTCACTGAACTGCTCCGCTGTGCCCAGGATGTGGGTTTGGCTGTTAAACCGTGATGTGTGGTGAATGAATGGCAGTGGCACTGAGCTGGAGACACTTTGCCTTGGACTCTTTGGACTCTTTAGACACACGCAGTGGCTATGGATGGTGGACAGTAAACGGCAGGTAAGACAACAGAGGCAGTAATGGGTACATTTTATTTTGAAGGGCACCTGCTGCCTGCTCTGTGGGCTGGAGGGAACAGTAGCCTGATGAGCTGAGGACAGAGTCTGTCTTCTCTGGTTCAGGGAACTCCATAACTGACAGTACACTATTGATTTGGAAGTGTTAACATGTTTACATCTACATATGCATGTACATTACGTATCTGAGAATATGATGATTTGTGACAATATTATATATATTCAGAAATCTATCCAATATGATTGTATATTGACATCTTGTGGACTCCTGTCTTTAAAACTGGTTTTGTCTGAGTCAACTTTCCATGTCATCTTGTTTTGACTCATGTAAATGTGTTTTATAATATCACACTTCGTTTCTCTGCTATGCGAAAGCCTCGGGTGTCTTGTTTTCTGTCAGAGGAGCTGATGGGCAGTGCCAGCCCTACAGTGATGGGAAAAGTAGGGCAGTCATGTTGACAGCCGCCCTCTGTGAGCTCACAGACCCCCCACTGTGATGCCATTTGGAGAACTTCTGCTTTTTCAGACGCTCGATATGATTCATGCTTTTAATAAACGCTGAGGAAGTGGAGATGCAGAAGCACGTGTTGGGCGCCTGGACGTTATCTCGCTTTAAATGTCTCTGTGTGTGTATGTAAATCAGTGTGATCTGTTGATCTCAGATATCCGTGTCAGCACCTTAAACTGCATGATGAGGTGATATCGGCTTATGGGGTCATTTCAGTGGCTGTAGTTGGCTTTGCAGAGCAGGTGAAGTGTAATTGATTTGAGCATTCATATGCAATTCTAATTCAACTTCATAAAATGACAAATACCATACCATAGATTCAAAAACTACACTGAAAAGTGGCAACCAGGGATGCAAGCAAAGAATCCTGTTTCCTGTCACTTAAGAGCATAAGCTCAGTCTGACATGACGCAGTCTGTCAGTGGTCTTTGAGGGCTCCACCCCATAGAAACTGTACTGAGCCAACGCCTGAACTCAACATCCTTTTTGTTACAAAAACCAACCACTTGTCAGCCACATATGGATTAAAGGTACAGTACAGATGCCTTTCAGGTAGTCTTAACCAGTGATGTAGAGGTAAGTGAAGGCAGCAAATTGTGAAATCTAGTTATCTTGATCAGGCAAACTACTGTACCATCCATATAAAATCAAATAAATTATGTTCTATTTGTCCAGTTCAAGTCTCAAGTTGAACAACTACTCCACCGATTTAGTCTCGCACTTTTATAACACTGTCTGACTCATGATGGCCAGTTAAAAAAAAGAACCCAAATCAATGCAGCAGAACCAGAAATACCATCCGCTTTATTCCATACATTCTTCTTCCTTGTCAAAACCTGGCGCCTACATTACCCACTCATGTGACATCACTTGAGGCAATTTATCAGACTTCACGCAGCTCCCTCGGGAGCCACAAAAGGCTTTAATCTACTCTTTTCACATTTGCAATAGTGCTCCCCAAGACCTGTAAACAGACTTTGATTCGTAAAATTTGTGGAGTTCCCCTTTAAGTCTCAAGCCTGTCAAGTCCAAGTGAAGTCTCAAGTAGATTAGATTCCACAGAATGACAAGTTAGCTTTGATGTATCACTATAGTCATGAGTACTGCCTTATGTTTAATGGACAACCTTTCTCTCTCAGTGATTGCCCACTATGTAATGAGTCTTAATAAAGACCATTACCCTAATTTTTCTCCCATCATAAGCATTAAATGTAATGAAGTCCTTGTTGCTTGCGACATACTATTCCTAACAAACCAAAGGAAGGGATTGTCTATTCTTTTTAGAAATTGTTCAATTACACAATCAGCAATCATCTCCTGTTGAGAAATAAGAACTGCCGGAGTAGGTCATGTGTCAGGCTTGAAATCGGAGAAAGATGCAGATTTACAATGTCGATTGGAAGTAGCAGACACCCTTTGTTGTTCACCACAGATATCAGATATGAAGAGTGAAGGCTGTCACAGTGTGTTGCTGTTGTTTTTTTTAATTTCACATCTAGCAGAGGTTGATTGCAGTATCCCACTGCAGCACTGTATGTTATTCACAACATTGTTTCCTGTTTGTCTCTTTACGGCTGTGGTATCTGTATCACTAAAATCTTCATTTTCACCTTTACGACACATACTTTGAGGTCAACTCCCCCGTGTGTGTGAGCATATGCATCCGTGCACATGCACACCTGTTGTTACAAAAATATTCAGTGATGTAAGCCTCAAGAGCACACAAAATGTTTTTACCCATATTGCATTTAAACAAATGTAATAGGATATGGTTTTCTACTGGAAATCATGGATATCTCCATCCTCATCATTTGTTGAATGATAAAACCAAATGTTGTTCAGTGTGAAATTGAGCAGACAAGGACTCACTCAGTCCAATTCGTGCAGCAGAGTCATCACTGCGACCTGTTGTTTGGAGCCAAGTGTCATATCCTGATATTACAGCTGATATTTGCATTCATGGTAGTTTCATCATATGTTTATCAGTGTTAATTGAGGAAGTGAAGACCGAAGGTTGTTTAGAGAGGCTTTCTGTTCTCTAAGTGACAGACCAACCTTTATTTAGTTTTAGTGCTGTAGTTACATGCGCTAGAGCAGATTGTTGCATCTCAGTGTATTTTTAAAGCCAGTACTTCCTACTCAGGTCACTTCTATGCAGTTGCACATATGGTAGTTCTATTTGAGGAAAATTTCATGTGAAGAAGGATTACAAGTACAGCAAGATATTGCAATGAAACACAGTTATGTTGGACTTGTTACGAGGGGAAAAAAATCATCTCCAAATCACATTAAATATGAGATTTATTTCCTAAGACTGCCTGCAGAAAGAGGGCTTCGAAGTTGAGCTTCAAAGTTTATCCTTGACCTTGGGAACAAAAGAATCTCACCTCATGGCCAACTTTAACAAGAACTCCGTAAAGTGCTTAGAAAAAATAAAAGTTTCATCATCTGCAATTCCATGACAACTGGGCAAACTCTGTCAGCTGATGAAGATCATGCGATATGATTGAAAACTGCAGAACAAGCTCACCTTAACGTGAGATTGCTTTGTCAACTGGTGTCTCCTAGATCAAGAATACATTTTTAAGCGCATCTGTGAAATGCACTTCAGTGCTTTGCAATGGCAGAAACACAAGTTTCAAATAGCAGCCTCAGTGATTTGCTTCATGCACACACTGGTCCACTTTGTACTTACTTAGTTTATTAGACTGGTGAGTTCTCACCGGTAGCGGTTGTTTGAACTAAAGGGAAGCACTTAGCTACAGTAGAGCTTTGGAGTTGGACCGCTGTTGTTTCCTAAAGCCATAAGAGGCCAGTTCACATCCAGTAGGTCAGTGGAGAGAAAGGGGGGATAACGGCTTTGTGGGCCAGCAGAGGAAGACTGGATGTGAATATCAGACTCTATCAATCAGGGGGGAGGTCAGTAAAAATGACAGACACGCATACCGTGCACACACATACACACATATAAACACACACAAGCCCTCCTGCCTGGTCTGTGGGAGTATATCTGAGAGTCTGATCACACCACAACAATAGGGAGGCACCTGCTTCCTCAGCTGAGCAGGGAAGCTCTCTTCCTGTTAGGAAGCAGTTGGTAATGGGATCAGTGGGAGAGATGGGAAGCAGCCTGTGAGGAGATGGAAGGAGAGGAAAAAAAAGAGGACAGTATGAGAAAGAGACAGAGAGACACAGGTGGAGGTGCAGTGCTGGCACTGCTCAGTTTGTCTGGGAAATGTTGATACTAGTAATGCTAGACAAGGAGCACGAGAGAGAGAAGGAGGCCGGTAAAGAGAAGAAAACATAGAAAGACTTGTTTAGCTTTATGTTTATCTACCATTCCCATTAACCATTGGTCAACGATAGACTAGAAGGGGAGGGGAAAAGGTACGGAAAGACAGGGGGGGAAACAAACATTAGTGGGTGAAAGATTGGGATGGATTGAATCGTTTGGAATGCTATTATGGGGAATGTGATCAATGTAGGCCATGAGAGAGGCTAAGAGGAATGGACAGTCTATAATGAAATAGTTTTTATTGTTGTTGTTGTCAGGATCAGTGGTTTCTCTCTTTGGTGGTAATTAGCTGACAAGGCTATATGGGATGGGTGTAGATGATACATGTTATTTTGTATCATGTTACATTGAAATTTGCCTGATGGAGGCCATGAAGGTCAAAACGTTACACTACTGCAGTATTCAGTGTATGGACCACTTCTCCTTTTCCTTTGATAAGCTGACACAAGTATCTCTGTGACTCTGTTAACCCGGTGTAAATCCTCTTTTGGAAATTGTTTCAAATTGTCCTTCCACCACACAGAAGCTGCTTGTTATTGTCTGACTGTTGCGAGTTGCAACCCATGAAAAAGTGGAAGTGACCTTGTTGACTCTTAGGGATGTGCTGCATACATCCTCTTATGAAACACCACAGACTCATGCATTTGCAACACAAGCGGCCGCTCTACGTAAACAAGTATGATGACACTCTGGAGTTGGGATTGAATTTTTCTGTTAAAATCCCAATCAGTGCATATTGCAGCACCACTCACGGCACCATTGTACTCCAGCTTTCTGATGATATGTTCATTAGGTGTGATGTTTTATCACTAAAATGGACTAATAAAGCTTGAAAGCTTGAATTGAATTACAGTATAAATGTTTTGGATGTATTTTGGTGCTTGTAATAGTGCATTTGCATTGATAAATGAACTGGCCATTAGCCAACCTGCCATTAATGAATGTAATTTTTCATAAAAAATTATCAATAGCTGACTTTAAATGATTGTTACATCACCAAAGGCTTATATCAGTATATGAAATCTTTGTGACATATTTTTTCCTAACTTTTCTTTGAGAATAAAATCATTCCAACACCATTCTTACTTCAAACAAATGTGCAATAAAGCTACTGCTGTAAAAGGGAATTACACAAACACAAATACTAAAATAGTAACCTGATGTCGTCAGCAGAAATATTATGGTACTAATAAACTTCAGAACAACACTTTCACTGCATCATGCCACCTCATATAAGGTCTTCACCTCTTTTATTACCTTTACATGTCTCCATTGAACCCCATCCTGGATGCAAAAGTCATCACGTCCCTGACTTATTAGTTCCTTCCACTCTCACCGGGCTCTCATCCAGCTCTGTCTGACCCTGACAATGACCGGAGCCCTTAGTGCGAGCGTCCAACACGCTCGGCTCTATACCCCTGCTCAGTACCACTCGGGACACCTCTTAGACACAATACCTCTCTGGGGAGGACGGACGGCTGAGAAAAAGGGCTACATGGATGTGTTTACATCTGGAGCTATTGGTATTGTTGTTGAATGGTAACTGTA
This sequence comes from Oplegnathus fasciatus, assembly GCA_003416845.1. Classification (NCBI taxonomy): domain Eukaryota; kingdom Metazoa; phylum Chordata; class Actinopteri; order Centrarchiformes; family Oplegnathidae; genus Oplegnathus; species Oplegnathus fasciatus. The sequence continues at coordinate 376,468 of NTHP01000113.1, read as the reverse complement.
GGAAAAGGAGTGAAGCGGTGGGGGATAATTGAGCTTCATTCCTCTGGCCTCTTGAACTTGGGTTTGCATGAGCTTCCTGCCCCACCTCTCAGCCGGTGGTAATGATGAGGTCGGTGGGTCGGATGTTTGAACAGTGTATGTGTGTGAAGAAATATAGACAATTGTTTGTGCACATTTCCAAAGCTGTGTTGTGTTGTTTGTGTTCACTTTTTTTCTTGACTTTTAAGTTTGCATGCCTTTTAAGGAATAGTTCGACATTCTGGGGAATACACTTGGAAGATCGATGCTACTTGGTATCGGCAGCTGGTTAGCTTAGCTAGCTTAGCATAAAGCCCGGAAATGAGGAGAAAGGCCACCCTGGCTCCCATCTAACCGCCTTACACGTTACATCCTGTTTGTTTAATTCATAAAAAGACAACAAAAACAACATGTTGTGGTTTTACGGCAGTTATGTGCGAGGCCAAACCAAGTGCGGTAGGCATCTGAAGTTTTGGTGTTGCCAGGCAACACACATTAGGTGACTTCCCGCCCAAGATATAGTCAAGCACATGTGGTTTTTACACTTGAGTTTTTGTGTGGATCAAACAAACAAGCTATATATATACATGTTAGTGAGCTTTAGAGGTGCTAGTAGACAGACTTTATTAACCTTCAGACAGAACCAGGCTAGCTGTTTTCTCATGTTTCCAGCCTTTATGCTAAGCTGATGCTAAATTAACTGGCTGTTGGCTGTAGCCTTCTATTTAAGGGACAGATGTATGGAGTGCTATCAATCATTTTATCCAACTCTAGGAAAGATGTGAATAAGCATATCTCCCAAAATGTCACACTATTGGTTTAAAGTGTACAGTATTACTGTGTGTGTGTGTGTGTGTGTGTCAGGTAGGGTTATTAGGTGAGTGGGTGTGTAAGAGCAAGTGAGTCATTCATTAACACCATTCATTTGACAGGCTTCATTTATTTCTAGCTTTCATGTCAAATGGGGAATTTGTCACACCGTCTGGGGAAATTTTGAAAAGATGTAATCATGCAAAGGACAGTTCTTGATCTCATTGCTCATTCCTGTCTGTGTGTTTACTTCACTCTGTAAGGACTCAGTTAACACACAGAATGCTTATTTGTCATCATGGAAACAAGCTTGTGAGTTATGTGAGTACATTTAGCTCAGATTACTAAAATGATAAAGTTTTTGAGAATTTGGCTATATATGTCACAAACAAAAAAAACTGCTGAGCTGCTCAAGTTCTAAAACAAATCTTTAAAAAGCATAGCCCTCTTTTCTTTAGGGAAGTAGGCTGTTCCGCTTCTCAAATTCGGACTTTTCCCAGTATTTGCACATGAAAATATTGTATTTCAATGGAAAAACTTTGATATGAGGTAAGAGGAGCTTTAAAAATATATGAACCAGCAACATAATGCATAACCAACAACCACGTAACTTCTCTTCTGACAACATTCCAGTGAATATTCATGAAATGTTCTCGTATTTTTAATTCTGATATTGGACAAGATATAGTAACATAACCGTTTTTTATGAATACATTTAATAATATATAATTTATCCCATTCACTTAGATGTTTCTTAACTAGTTGCAGATATTTCTGGCTTTATATCCCATTGTCCAGACATACAGATTTAAAAGTCAAGTTTGTTTTTATCTCCTTTCAATCAATCACAGGTCACTCCTTTATTCCCACCCAGAGCAGCTGTTAGTCAGGTCATGTCACAAAATGCAATTCTCGCCAAAGAGCAAGAGAGATTGTGTATGTTTGCGAAAGGAATATGAGGAAAACTAATTGCTCAAAACAATGAGCTGCTCCGTACGTATTTAAGAGCTGTAGTTTAAATGTATGGAAAGTAACATATTTAACCAAATTGCTTTAGTTGTCTTACCTGCCTGCACATTCATTCATGTTTGATAAACAAATTTTTTTTATTAATTCCCTTACAAATGCCATTAGTGGAACACAATAAACGTTAAAAACGGCTTCATCCATGGATGACATTACATATTTGACTCCATCTCAACAAGCTGTTGGAGGTCTGGAGAAATCTTTGACTAAATGTTAGTAAAAGATGGAGATCCAGTAAGAAAAGTGAGGGTGGAGCGAAGTAAAAAACTTGAGCTGTCTTGTCAAGTAGAGCCTGACAAGACAGCTCAAGTTTCTTGTCAAGTAGTTTTGTCAAGTTTTTTGTCAAGTAGAGCTTGACAAGACAGGGTTTCCCTGATAAACGGCAACAGGGCAGCAACATACTGCATACTGCATTGTGTTGTGTGTATTTTGTCCCCCCACAAAAACACCTGTGCAATTTCCAGGGGAATTCAAAAGTCTTACAATGTTGTAGTTACCAGTGCAGAAGTGGTCTCTGTACAATTTTGAGCATATGGCTTCAGTTTTTACTGTACATTTCTGTTACAGTGGTTACAGGGTTGACTTTTGGTTTTGGTTGGTTGGTTGGGGCGACAGCTTTCAAACTGTGTCATTAAACACCTGTCACCATTAATGTTGTTTATCTACCCTAAAGACAACCAGGATTTATAAATCTGTCCCTACTCTTTTAAGTCAGTGATGGGACTTCCCTGGTGTCTTATTATGCATATAGCTTCTGATGGGATGTGTTCATAACAGAACTGAAACAACTTGCCACACCTGGGTTGTCTTCAGATGCTGCATGAAAAACAGCCAAATGCGCCGCCAAACTGAAACTTATAAAAGTGAAGTTCAGCATGTCCCAATGAGTCAGTGGTGAAGATATGATGTACTTACAATGTTGTGGTCATACTGGAATAATATATTTCACTGTTTTCACCATGCCTCTGATCTACAGAACGGTTTCACAACTCTGTTAAGTGTGGTAATGATTATTGATGTTTAAATCTGAAATCACTGAGGGCTGTTTTTCTCCTTTACCCACCCATAAAAGTCATATTGTGAAAATTGTGGGCTTGTTCTGGTGTGCTTAAATGTTGCCGTTTAAATGTCATGAATCCAGTAGACGTACTCAACCTCCTTATCTCATGTAATTACTGCCAGTGGGTGTATGTCTATAGTTGTCCATTACTCAATATCTGTCTGACAAGAGTTTAAATAAGGCTCCTGTTTGTAAAACTTGTAAAAGTGTCAGTCCTTCTTCTCATCTGGAAAGACATAACTGACATGGAGCCAGAGCTAGAGGTTGTTTGTTGTTGTATGATTTAATATTCTAAATATATCACAGAACATGAGAGCCAGTGTGGCTCTCCTCAACATTTTTCAAGACTTTTCATGAAGCTGTCTGATTTAAGGCAGAGCAGGCGTCCGATCATACGTGCTGTACTGAACGTGACACTCCAGGAGCTATGGCAACAAAACAGCAAAACAAGCAACCCCGTGCCTGTTTTTCCTTCCCCCTTAGAAATGTCCCTCTATGGTTTGTTTATCTTCTTAGACTAATTTTCATACTTAGCGGCTGATCTGCCTCCATGCAAAACAGACATGATAACACATACTGTCCATGAAAAGAGAGGAGCATGTTTGTGTCCGAGTCCATGTGAGCCTTATGCTTGCATACAAACGAATTTGAAGATAACCTTCCGCAGAACACATGAATGGGAATGGAGTTATGTATCATGTTTTGATACTTAATATCCGCTCTGTCTCCTGTCCCTCCACAGAACCTGAGCGGTGAAGATGCAGCACACCTCGTGTACCGAGGACAGGATCCAGCATGCTCTGGACAGGTGTCTGGATGGGCTGAGACAAAGTCCCACAGCGGCACACCACTGGAACGGTAAGACTCCAGGAGCTACACTATTGATGAGGTCCACAGCTGAGATTTGGTTGTATCGAAGAATTTTCTCTTGTTTGTCTTGTGAATTTTTAAGCCCATGTGGTCAGAGTTTATCATGCATGTACTTTTTCAATACTAAATAAAGTCAACAAATAAAAAGAGAGTGCATAACTCTGCCTAACCTCTAAATTTATTTTGTTGGTAATAGAAATTTTTAGTCTGCGTCTGCATCCAGACCTGCGTCAAAAAAGTATGTACAGTGACTAATAATCATAGGGCATGTGCCAGATTACAGTGCTATTCGTGTACAGTAGATCATTAGAAATAGTGAAAATGTTGAAAAATTCTCGGTGTTGAATGTATTCAACAAACCCATTATCGAAAGGTCATGGATGCCACATCAAAATCATATCACTTGTTCTTTGGTTTTTAGATTACTAACTGACAGTCAGACATTCAGAGGGGGCCTGAAAACATAAGGTTTACAGAGTGGTTGCCAATGAAGAGGAAAAACATTGTATTTCACTGTTTCATTTAGTAGTTGTTATGGTGTTTGCTGCTCACACTGTTGCTCAGGTGGTAGAGCAGGTTAGATCAGTCGACCTTTCTCACAAAAGACATTTTGACATGGCATTGCAGGGAAAGCACAAGAGTCTTTAATAACATCAAATCAACTTAGGGGAGGTTCTGGTATTGTGTGTGCTGGAACTGAGCCATTGTTAATGTTATTAGTTCCACCTGTGCATTTCCTGCTATGATAAGTCAAAACGCCTGCTCTGAAAAAGGTGTAAGGTTGGTGGTTCAGTCCTGGGTCCTCCTCATGTGCCTCAGCCAAATTGATGTCAAATCGAATATAGCCTTTTGTCCATGTTTTTTTGGCTGGCGTGCTAATCTGGAGCCACTTCCAATGACTGAGCAGTCTTGCTCAAGGGCTCGTGGCTGCTATTGTGCGGGCCATTCCTGTAACCCTCTGTTTCTAGGAAGGTAAAGGCAACACATTTTCTCAGAAATATCAGCCCCAGTACACACATTTGGATGTGCTATGTGCTGTTTGCAGTGCTGACGCGAACAGAAGACAGTTGTTTGTTCTCGTTTTTTCAACACAAGCACAGCGTGTGACAGACACTCCGCCAACACACGGGGCATATGAGTATACAAGTGTCTGAGCTTGTTGTTGGTGACACTGTTGATCATCCGGGGAACATGTTATTGGGTGCTGGAGGAAGTTGTGTGAATAGACAGCTGGGAGGAAGTGGTGGCATAGACCGCAGTGTGTGTGAGTGAGGCATCGCGAGGCAAGAGCCACTGTGGCACAAGGTGTAAAAACAGGTTGGATGATCAAATCGGCATTGGCCTCCCGCACATCAACCAGTGCCAGATAGAGTGACGCATATTTATACAACCTGTGTTCTAGGTTTTATACCCTGATAGACTGTGAGGATGAGGTTTTGACCTTTAAAACATGCTAGCTGAAGATGGAGTTTGTTTTTCATGTTTCCGTCTCCACTTCACTCCTTTTTATGGCATGGGCCTTCTTAGAGGATTTCCAGGGATGTGTATGTTGCCAATGAGTGTGATTACATTCATGTGAACTTGCACTTGTTTGCCAGTAGCCTTCTAGTACTGAGATAATCAAATTTACATCTCAACAGGATCATTCAAAACTTGCAGCTTCATTTCCCGTGCTGGCATCTTATCAAAACAAACCCGCAGAGCCCTTCAGTGAATACTCATGATGGGTGCAAAGAACTTGAGAGAAATACAGCAACTGACAAAAGTTTCTTGGAAAACATTTCTGTGTAACCTGAACAACTGCTGATGTGTTCCTGCCTTGGAAACTGAGCTCCTTAGAGATGCACTTGGAGTCGTTGAGACCGAGGGATCAAATGGAAAGTAAGGTGCTTGTGAGGAGTCGGCAATCACTTTCCATTGTTTTTGTGAGTGTGATAGACCTCAGATTGGTCGCAGATTGGTCATCAGTTTGAGATAGTGTATGCACAGCTCTCTTCCTTTGCTTTATCTCACGTTTCCATTTCACACTGTAATAGAAAACTTGCAATCAGAGCTCGGTGAAACAACACATCTCCTTCCTTTACATCGCAAAGCTTTTATGTTTAAATGAAAGGTTTCCTGTGGGCTTTGGGAAAAAGAGGAATTTTAAATCCACAATTTATATAACCTGGCTAATAATGATCTGTGAGTTGAGTTATCCCCATTTTTTTTGTAAGTTTCACTTTAATTCCTCCTCCTTAACTCCTTTATTTTTTAAATGTTTAGTACCAAAACACGTCCTTTGGGGAGAATACCTTAACTCTGTTTTCTTGCAACAGGAAATCTGTCCTGCCAAATTTGTACGTGTACAAACATCCTAACTGACACTGCTGAACAAAAGGTGATAAAACACGCCCTTGAAGTGCACTGACAGTTATGGGCTTTAAAGCCCTGCTGTGAGTAGTTGCAAACCTGCATTTGGTTCATGATAGGCCCAGACCCAAACGCAAGATTGTCAGACACCCACTTTTCATCAACACACTGTTGTATATGTGATGGTGGTAGACGCACTTTCATTCTTTCATTCCTACAGGCTATGATTTGTTCGGTTTCACAACGGAAATACCTCATATCAACTGAAGTTCCAGGTTTCAATAAATTATAAACATTTGTGTGATTGTTATTTTCTCATTTGTACTATGCAGACAACTGCTGAATGTCTGCACATATATGCGAAATTGATGTGCGATGTAGATGTGAGATGTGCAGTCAAGTTAAGGTTAATGAAGACATTGTTTACATAAAATGGAGCTTACAATGCATTCATGTTAAAAGAAACATTTCCACTAATTACGTTGGCAGAGTAGAAGCTGGTGGTCTATCGTATGTAATCTATTAAAACTACAGCTACTTGGCTCTTCCACAAGGAATAATGTACAGAAGGACCAGACCTTGTAGGACATAATTATTGGTGCCCTTGGTTAATTCAAGGCAGTGTTAAAGGATTGGAAATCAGCACTCTCTATCAGTGTTTTTGCTTCTTGTCTATTTGGACAGTCACTGGAGAATTCAAATATCGCTATGCTTGTTTTTGTAGTGTGTGCTACAGTTTATTAGCATGTGTATGTTGTCTGTTTGTATTGTATTTCTTGTCACAACACGGGTTTTATGGTGAAATGGTTTCTTGAAATGGAGATTTTAATCACTATGACATTTATGTGTGGTTAAATAAAAGCTAAATAAACGTGGTTTTTAGTCTGAGCTCCGTGTCTCATCAGAAAGTGTTTTTGCTTGCATGTTAAAAGCACAAACACATTATCATTTACTTGTATTATTACAGTGCACAACTACCAATACATTGCTGACCTGAGCATTCTTGCATCAGCTCTGCTGCTGTCAGAATATACACCAGCCACATGTAGCGGTGATAACCATGTCAAACAATATATTTTTACACTGGCGCCGTATACAGATATAACTACACATTTAACAAACAATTAGTTCTTTCAGTTTATATTCCAAGAAGGTTTCAACACACTCCCCCTGCACTAGTCAGCAGCCGAATGCAACAAAAACAGACTCAACACAGCATCACTAGTTGGTGTCTGTTGGTTCTGTTGGAGCACAAACAGGCAGTTTTTTGTTGTCTTGACTTGTGGTGCTGCTGCCTGTGCCACTGTTTATTGAATACCCTTAGTGATGGACTTTGTCTCCTATAGTCTGCTGTAACCCTGACAACATACAGTATGTGTTTAATATCCTCTGCAGGTGTTTGCTGATAATTAATTTTGACATTGGCAAAGTTATCCTTTATTTTCTTCAGCTTCACTGATGGATCTGTCAAGTGGCACAGCACACAGAAATGTATTTAAAAGATTTTTCTGGGTAAAATCAGGTTTTGTGAGGTTACAGTAAAATAAGCTGTTCTGCCGTCAGAAATGTTTTCTGTTGGGGTTGGAGCAAAATTGTTGTGGTGATGTGAAACATGTGACTTCTGTAGATGTTTCTGTGTTTATTATTCTATTGTTTATTGTGCAGCGGTTTTGTGGCTGAATGTGTGCACTAACATGAATCCACACGTGCCGTCTTTCAGTGCTGATGTGCTCGGCGGGTCAGTCGATGAACCGCTGGAGCCTGGAGGAGATGGTGAAGAGGGACCCTGAGAACTTCCTCATCCTCTTACAACAAATCATCAGGAAGACCAAAGAGGTGAGAGGACAAAGGTCAAAGGTTCATGGTCAAACAGAACTGTCCACTGTATATGTTGTGTAGTAATGTCTTAATGTTGTGAAACAGTACTAAAATTACTGAATGTTTACCCTAATCACCGCTCTCTTTCTGTCTGTCTGTCTGTCTGTCTGTATGTGTGTGTGTGTGTGTGTGTTCAGGTTCAGGAGCAGTGTCAGTATGAGCTGGTAGCTCCCCTCGCTATCATGTTCTCCTCTACGCTGCTTCAGGTACAAATCGTCATTCAGATGTTATCAAAACCTTTAACCTTTCGTCGTCTCTCAATACCACTCAGAATGTTTCACATGTGTAAAAGCACTTTCCATCAAAAGGTCAGATAGTTCCTAAATTCAAAGCACTATGACGTTTATTTGAGGTGCTACTGTGACAAAAGCCTCTAGCACAACTGAAAAAACACTGTAGTGCGCAACATTTACCGGATTGACAAGAACTATTTGGTTCATAAACATTGCTTTTATTTTTCAGTCAGGCTGATTTGCACTCACACACCGTAAAATCACGTGGTCCAGTAACAGTACACAAAAATCACGTCATTTGAAATCTGATTGATTGATTTATTACCGGTTAGACAGCTGGCTGGTAAAGAGAAAACATAATGGGGTGTCAGAGGCAACACTGTTTGACTGCTTCAGTAGGCGAGCATGATTCTATAAATGTATTTTTACACTAATTACTTTGACTAAAATGTAACACACTTGATTGTGTTTTATCAATAGGAACCAAGAACCCCAGAGTTCAGTTTGAGCTGTGTAGCAACTGATAACGTTACAGCTTTGAGGATTTGTAGTGACGTGACAAGTGTACCTTTGGTTGTTTGTCGTGAAGCCTGTAATATAATAAAACAGTGGATAATGAAATAACAACACATTATTACACTAAACTGGGTTACTTACCTCATAAGGTATGTAACATGTTTTTAGTTGATGATGTATTAAAAAAAATTGAGCAATAATCTAATAGTGGATAAAACAAGAAGAATATCATATAAGCCAATATTGTTATATTTCACCCCTTCTGAAGTCATAAAGGCCAGTTAATGTACTAAATGGGTGAAATTCATCACAATAACAGGTTTTATCACATCTGATCCATCAGGGAGGATCATTTATACAAAATATATTACAAGTTATTTCAGTTGCTGTGAGGTAAACCTCCTCTCTTTAGTAGATCAGAGTAATGCAGGAATGACTAGTCCATTCATTTATTGTAAAGTTTAGGATTTGCTACTTTTCCCTGCAGGTCATTTTAAATTGAATAGTGTTTGAGGGTTGAGTGTTTTTTGACTGTTGGTAAGAGAGAAAAAACCTGTAGTTTGGAGCTTAATGGGCAATTGTTATAATTTTTGACACTCATCCAAATTAATATAAAAAAATAACATACAAATAATTGATAGATTGAACAACAACGGACATTGTTGCAGCTGTAGTCCACACTAGTGTTCTGTTAGCTGCGTTTTGAACTTTCACCATGCATACCTGTACAGTACACCAAAACAAAAAAAAACAAAACAATTACCAAATGAAGCCTCAAAGAGGTCTCGCTGCTCCTTACCTGAACCCCACTAAAATACCTGATTTGTGCTTTGGTTGCAGACACCATACTGTCCTCCAGACACAGAGCTGTTAGAGAAAGCTATTGAGGTGTTTCGCTGCTTTCTCACCTGGCCTGACCCTTACTGCAGTGTGTGTAAAAACCTCCTCTCCACACTACAGCTGGAGATCAAGGCACCAGGTAAATATACTGTAGATGGGTTAATTTCATTTAAGGGCCACTCTGTGTGTGTGTTTGTATGTGTCTACTAGTCTGCACTGAGTCTCTATAACACTCACTGTTGTTTCTCAATCCTTGTAATTGTCTTCCCCCTAGTGACAAGTCAAAGAAATGCATTTAGGATGACATGTATGCAAAAGGACACTGCTTATGTCACGAACACCAGTATAAACAACAGCAATGACAGGAAAATGATAAGGCTTGAGGTTGAACTGGGCACTTCTTCATACTAACGTGAAATTGTTTGAAAGCGGATGAAGCTTCAGCATTTACAAAACAAAAAAAGCAGAAGCCACACGTTAACACCTATGCTGAAATTTACAGGAAGGGTCAGAGGAAGTGCACAGCAACAGACTGAATGAGTACATTAGAATTAACTGAATGAATGAGTGTTTTTTTTTAAATACATCACTGTGTTACATTGTTTCAAGATCCCTCAGACATAAAGACATAGTATGAAGCCCTTTGCGTTTTTTGGTTTGTGCTCAATCTCTTATAGACTTAATTGTGTAATTACAGTGTGTAACAATGCTTCAAATATAAATATAAAGCCATCATGGATATGTCATGTTTTTATTGACTTTTAAGCCACTTCTTGACAGATATCAGTAGATAATAGTAGCCCAATAGTTACAAGCTGCTTCAAAAACAGCTTTGACTGCAGTCTTTAACCACATAACTGCTTCAGTGTAGCTGCTCAGTGGCCAACAGCATTACATGGTGTCCTAAATGCTGTAACCCTTCATCTGCCTGCAGCTATTCCACCAGGACACTGTCATGAATGACATTGTGTTCTTGTCAAATTGTTGTCAAAAAACATTGAAAGATAAAATAAAATTCTTTTTCTCTTTTCCTCACAGGGATTTCCTTTCAGAGACTAGTGAGAGAAGAGCAGGGCCTCATCACCTCCAGCCAGTGCTCCAAGACCATGTAAGTCCACACAATAAAAGAAATTGTACTTTCTGTAGACTATAGAATTATAGAATATACTATATGTACTTAATTTAGGATTTATAGTTCTTGCAGCTCTGTTCTTTGCAAGGCCTTCATTGTTTAACTGTTTAAGTGCTGGTGATATTCAGACATGTGTATCTCTTTGAACAGCTGCATGTTTATGACATCTATTTTCAGTCCAGTTCAGACTGTGTGTTATCTTTACACTCTTACACCTTCCGCTTTCTTGTTGAAATAGGCAGTTTTTTCATGCATGTCAGTGGTTCACAGTAAGTTTATCTGATCTGACTCCATACTTTTAAAATAAAAAAAAAACAGCGCTCAAGTTTCCTCAAGTTAACTGAATTTTAGGTTGTTCGCACTTACTGTAGGTTCATGACGTGGAAAGTCCCTTTTCATCCCCTTCTCCACCCACCAAACCCCGCCACCACCATAGCATCCTCTTTGCATCTTCTCCCATGTGAATTTGTGTACATGTTCACACATTACCAGTGACACCATCTGTCTGCTGCCTGCAGGACTGTGCTGCTGATGAACCCGGGCGAGGTGCCTGCTGACTTTCTCTCAGTGGCTGAAAAGCTCAGTTGCATTCAGCACTCTCAGAAAGAGACCTACATCACCCTGATCAAGCACGCCTTCCAGTCCACATTAAGCACCAAGTACCCTTTACATAGCATCCACAGAGCCCTGCAGGTATGTGCTCTGGACTATGGACTAGAATCTATAGATAGTTCTCAAAAATTATATTGTCAGTATAAGTTGCGTTAAAATCAAATCTGACCTATCAGGTAAACTACATTTTCCTTTAAAGCTTGTTTGTATGCATTTAAAATGAATACCGGTAGTTTATAGTACTTCAAGATAACAGTAACAGTACCTTTACTATACCTTATATTAAATACTCTTTACAGGCAAAAACTGTGAATGAATTGGGGGAGATCTTCTCCACGGTAAGTGATGTCTTAGAGACGGCGGCTGCCATGAGTGACCCTCAGAAGGGCCGCAGTCATGTTATCCAGGAACTTGAGGGACTGAGGGAGAGGATGAGAATCCCAGCATCCAATGGAAGGAAGTCTGATGGTGAGAGGGCAGGTTTCATGAACTGGGGGTTAAATACACAGTGTATCACATGACAATGACAGTTTCTAGTGGATATTGCTCTGATAAGCTGCTACTGTATTTTGCTCTTTTTTCTGTTATCCCTTTCAGGAATGCTACAAACTCTACCACTGCCTACAGCCAAGTGTTACATGTTTCACTGGGAAAAAGATAACTTTGGTAATATATTCTGCATGATTCTTACATGATTCATAAATCTCTGAGCTGATGGTGATTCACTAAATCCACCTGAATGACAGTTTTCAGTACCATGATATGACAGAAATACAAACCACATTTCCAGCACAAAGCATATTTGATTTATTTGAGTATTTATTTGTGTCTTTTCTGAGCTAAATGTGATTGGTATTTGTCTGTTTTGATTCCTGCAGATGTTCTGAACACCCTTTTGGAGCATGACCCTGATGACCTGGCCACCAACGGGCAGGCTGAGGAGGAAGAGGAGGTAGACATTGATGATGATGTGGAGGAGGATGTGACTGAGATTGATGTAGAAGAAGAGGAGGAGGAAGATGACAAAGAAGAGGAGGAACATGGAGTAGAATTGCCCTCAATATCTATCATCCCTAATGGCTGCAGTGCCAACCATCGTGCCTCTACCTTCTCTACCATCTCCTCCCTGTCCACTGCCTCCAAAGACTCCATGTTTTCCACCTTGTCCGTAACCTCAGAGTCCTACGCTCCGTCCCTCTTCTCTGTCACTTCTGGAGTTGATAGTGACTACTTTGAAGATTCTGATGACTACATTTGCTCCTCTCCTGTCGCTGAAAAATGTTCTCCAAAGTCTACCAACAAAGCTTCGGCTCGGCTCAGCCAGCACTTTTACCGGCTCTTCATCAAACCCAAGAGCCCTCGGTCACTGTCCCGGGCCAAAAGCTTAGGAAACACAGAATCAAAAGAGCTTTTAGTGGTGCGAGAGAAGCGCTCCAACTCCCTACCGCAGCAAGTCAAGTTACGTAGTCCTGAGCCCCTACCCCAGCCACAAAGTCAAACTCTCAGACATGTCTGCTTCCGAAGGAGGCCTATTCTTAGCAGTGATGAGGACAGTAAGAATACCACGCTGAGAGTGGTGGTGTTCGGTGCTGATCATGTAGCAGGGAAGGTGGCCCGGGCCTACAATAGCCTGAGGAGGAAGGAGAGCGCATGTCCACGTCTCAGCAGGGCCTTCAATCTTCAGTTCTACTTTGTGCCTGTGAGGAGGGACTCAGCAGCAGGGCCAGGGAGTCTGAGGTCTCCTGGTCCTGTGGTTCAAACTGGAACTCCAAAAGGATATGTAAGTAGAGGAATACTCTCACTAAACTTCATACACTGAACACAAAGTTTTGTTTATAACACCACATTTACAAGGCTGTCAAAGAGTTGAGTTGTACAGTACAGAGTAAAGAAAGACAGATTTTGATATGGCTACAGTGTAAAAGCCAAAAAACACACACCTGTAAGAGAATTCCACTGTTTGTTTGTAATTGGCGCTTTTGCTCAAGCAGGATCTTCACCTCACGGGCACAGGGGACAGTACTAATGACATTGCCCATCTCCTTGGTATGTTGGACCCTTGGTACGAAAGAAACACCCTTAGCCTGCTTAACTTGCCTGCCAACGTCGTCTGCCAGGTACAACTGAAATCTAACTTTTACACTGCCTAACCAAAACTAAACATTCACGTTTATCCAACTAAGAACACGACTGATCTCCACAGAACTGTTACCATGCAGACAGATAAAGCCTGGAGCATAAATACCTTTCAACAGTGTCCAATGTTTTTGTTTAGGCTATATCTACATTAATCATCCTGCTGTATAATTGTATTAAGTGTTTTTGTATTGCTCTGCAGCAAACCTCAAAGACAGAGTCAGAGTCATATGATAGCTCATATGAGCAGCGCCTGCCCATCCTGGCCGACTTGGTCCTGTACTACTGCCGCTATGCTGCCCGGCCAGCTCTGATCCAGCTCTATCAGGCTGAGGTCAGACACACTTTTACACACTCAAAAACACACACACACACACACAAATCTGCAAACCCTGTTATCCAGACTTTGGAACCCTTGTGAACAGAAATAGGCCCCCGATGCCCTCTGGGTTTTTCAATAACTAATGAAACACTGTTCCAAATTCAGTGGTTGATTGAGGATCTTTACTTTTGCAGTTGACGTTAGCTTGTGGAGAGAGGAGGACCGAGGTGTTCGTCCACTCCCTGGAGTTGGGTCACACCGCAGGAACACGAGCCATCAAGGCCATGGGTGAGTGCGACACACACGCCAAACACACGCACGCACATATCCTAGCAACTGTGCTGCAACAAATAAAATCCTCCACATTTTCCACGCAGTGAAATGCATCATCAGTTTTTATGAGGTTGAGGCTGGACTAAATTTATGGTAGAGGAACATCTGCTATTTCTATGTCATGATTCAGTCTACTTCTACTTTTCTAGTTTCACTCACCACCACCACTTGCACTTCTGATTTTTAATTTCCTTTGAGAAGTTAAAATTCAGGGAAAGGTGTTTATGCCTCACGTCCAGTAGTTACTTTGGAAATGACTTTATTCCATTTCTCACAAAATTCATCACTCAAAAATGATCTAGTTTTTGTTATTACAAATTGAATATCTTCTACATTGATTGCTGTCTGTAAAACTTCTCTCACAGTTCCTTTTGCCTCACCTGTTCATAAATTTGAATGTTAGAAGTCATATTTAACAGTATTTTAGCATTACTTTGCACTATTATGAACATCTATAACTGAAACATTATTCCCACATGGATCACTAATGCGTGTGTCTCTCTTTATATAGGCGCTGCCAGTAAACGCTTTGGTATTGACGGTGACCGAGAAGCAGTGCCTCTAAAGTTGGACGTGGTGTACAACAGAGTAAGATGGTTTGATTTTATTCATCAAAACGTATGCCTTGAAGCTGCACTTTACTAGTATTGTATTCATAAATATACCATCTTATCAGACAGAAAACACAGCGTTACCCCTTTGTTCTCCCTTTACCTTAATTCAACTGGTTTCGGTTAAGGTCACTTCTCCACCCACAGGAAATGACACATCAAACAGAAACAAAATACGAAGTCTGCTAAAAGAGCACATACCCTGTTATGACAAAACTATAGCTTTTGCCTCTGTGGTCCCTGTGGTATGAAGAATTAGAGACTAGTAAACATGATGTCCCTCTTTACTGATGTTATAATAGCGCTTAATCTTTTAATCATATTAACTACCCCTTTATCTGTCATATATTGTTCCCGATTCAGAATTCCTGTGGTAGTTCCCACTATTTTAGTGTTTTTCAAAAACAACAGCAATAATCTTATCCTCCCTTCTCCTCCCTTTCAGGTGGTGATTAGTGGGAGAAGCCAGTGGAAAAGAGAAAACAAAGTCTGTACGTCAGTTAACTTCACCAAAGCATGCAAGAATCCTGAGGAACTAGGTAGGCTACTGCCACCGGCTACTATAATACATGGCTAAGTCACTGATCTGTGCTTGATTGAGAGAACACATTAGCTGCCTGGAGATTCAACATAATTACTGTTTATGGAGAGAGGGAATATTTTTCATCAGCAAGTCATCATTATTTTTACTTTTATAAAACAAATTTGATTGTTGCAAATTCAGATCATCCATTAATCTCACAGGAACTGTCTACTGTTGCTCCAGCTGATCTTAATTGGAGATTCTTTGATATTTTCCTTTTGATACCTGCATTAGGTGATGATGAATCAATTAATGTCAGATGTGTTAGTGTATTCACAGTTTAACTAAAACAATCTCTATCAGACTCAAAGATGGAGTGCCTGCAGCTCACGATGACTGAGGTCCTGAAGAGACAGAACGGTAAAAGCAAGAAGGGCTACAACCAGGTGAGCTAGATGTGACATCAGTCTTTCTCAGTGGTTTGTGGCAGTGCACTTTCACAAACAACTCTGCAACACATTCTCTATTTAAAGACAGAGACCTCTTTACACTCTTGATAGCATGTCAAACTCATCTCATCTCAATCTCTGTTCTCACGTACAGTACGCTGAGAACATTTTTCAGACTGACAGCTTTATGGAACAAAAAGCCACAATAGAGGCAAGACTCAACGTCTGCTTTGCACGTGTGTGTTTTGACAACAATATTATTTGCTCAACATTGTAGCTTAATCTCTTAACCTCATTTAGATTTGGAGCTTTGATTTGCAATAGTCATCAAAAATCTCAGCAGAATGTAGACCTATTTAAATGATTGACTTTTAGCTCAAGGCTCTCTGTACAACTCAGAGACAAAAAAAACAAAAAAACAACTCAGACAAGCTGCAATAATATTGCGTATCATATCAAATTATACGTAAATGTGCAAATATATAAGTACAGTTTTGAAGGAATTTTCCACCATCTAGTATTTTCTATTTTTTTCTAAAAAATGTTTGCAATGCATTGAATTTTGCTCTGTTCTTTCCTTTTGTAGCAGCTCAGCGTGACAGAGGTGAAGGTGGACAAGGTGCAAGTCAGCGGTGCTGCAAACACGACCTTTGCTGTATGTCTGGACCAGGATGAGAAGAAAATACTGCAGAGTGTTACCAGGTATGGAGTTAAGATGAACACATACACACAAACACGTTTGTCTTTGTATACTTGTTAGTCCAATCCAATCTCTTACCCTAACCCTAAGCTAAACCAAATTCTAACCAAAACCAAGTTTTTAACCTTCAAACAGCCCTTCCAAACTAAAATTGGTCCTCACAAAGATAGCACTACAAGCCCGCACACACACACACACACACACACACACACACACACACACACACACACACACAGGAATTGATGTAGACATACACAGCGTCTGGAAAGAAGTGGCACACCACCAACTACCAACTACTTAATCTTTCCAATAAATCGAATGATTTTGTCGAGTGGTGGTAGCTCCTCTAAACAGGTTCCCCTAATCTTTTAACATCTTCAACACAATTATGAATTAAAACATCATCTCCCAGGAGTTTCACATGTCAGAGAAATAATTTCTCATCTCAAAGGCAGACAAGACAGGCTTGTTATTTCTTGTTTTATTCTCACAGCAGTTTCTTTTCTCACCTGCATCCTCTGCAGCCACAACCCAGTTTCATCTCAGGGAACATACAGTACATAGAAATGATTATTCAATTGAATTATTGTGTAGAAATTCATCTAACCCATGTATCTCACTCTCTCCCATATAGATGTGACATATCGGTGTGCTATAAACCTGACAGTTCCACTGACTGGAGGCTAAGAAAATCCCGGACCTCAGCCCAAATCCAGCCTCTCCACCCCACCTTCTGCTCGCTCCTCTGCCTGCCCATAGTCACTTTCAGTGGGGCTCTTCCCTGAGACTGATGACCACTAGTTTGGGTGGTTTGAAAAGAAAGATTCTGTACTGTTATTTATATGTTCTGAGTAACAGACACAGACTGGCTGCAGAGGGAAAGTACACAGGACATACAGTTTTTTCATTTCCGCCTGGTGTCTTGAAGCTTTTGTGGTCAAGTTCACATGATGGCGGCCTCAAACGGCAGTGAGATGCAACTGTTGGAAACACGAGAACTTGCGCAGGAGGAGTGATCAGGAGCTGCAGGCTTGACTGGCCTTTGATCGTTAATACAAACACATACCAAAGAATCTGAGAAACAAAGAATGACAAGAGATATATAGTTCTCATGATGATGCTGAGTCCAGTTTTCTCTGTACAAAGCAATCATTCACTGTTGTTAAGGAAACTGTTCAAGTTTCATTCCACATGTTTCAGTTCTTCTTTCCCTGTTGGAAGAGAAGTGACCTTACCCACAATAACATTAGAATGTAATTTGGTCAAACAGGGTTAATCTATAGCCCAGGATCTCAGGTGAGATGGCACCCAAACTGGCAACACCAATATGCTGTAATAAGCCTGGGTCCTATCAGGAGATGGACTACGGAAATTTCCAGGTCAGCTAGTTTAAGAACTTTTCTCTGGATCAATCTACATGGACATGGAGGACCACGGGGAATTTTTACACCTGTTTACCAGACTGTACTATGTAATGCCTCCATTGGGGTGATAATGCAACTATATCTGAGAATGGACACTATGGACTTACACAATATGTAAATATTATTTTTGTAAAAAATTGTATTGCATGCTATAACTTGAATGTTACACCATAATGTTTTATGTCTGTTATACATGGGCTTTTAATGATAACATTTCTCCTAAGGAGTTACAATGAAGCCACTCTTTTAACTGGAGTTATAAATATGACCAACAGGGGGCGCTGTTGACCTCCATTAGACTTCAGTTGAAGTACAGATTACTTTAACAATCCAGAGTTGGCTATACTTGTAGTAAAGTCTCACTTTGTAAGAAGTGTAATGGAACTTATGTATAGACCATATTTTCTCTTGTGATAACCTTTATTTCATCAAGGTCACAGATGGAAAATATAAATGTGATATTATGGTGCTAAAAAATACATTCAGATGCATGTGATCCTTTTATGTAAAGTAACTGATTCATTGCACTTTGCATACTGTAAATTATGATATTTTTTAAGAAAATTGTATTGTTTTTTTTGCTGTAAAGGGATAATATCCTGACCGCCTGACTGAGACTGAAATAGTAGCACTGCACGGACATATCTTTTTATGGAATTTAAGCACTTGAACATTAGATTAAATGAATTAGGTACTTTAATGTTCAGATAAATGCTGGGCACCACTGCCCTCTACCTGCATGTCCTCTCTGATGAAGAAATTGAAAAAGCAATGCTGTTTTTATAATTGTATGTGTGTCACCTATGCAATGGATACATCTTCATTAAAATATATGTCTTCAACTGAGATTAATTTTCATCTTGATATTTGCCTTCATTTGAAGAGGTGCTTGTGTATATTACCAACTTGTTATTGTGTACATATACATCAAGTATGGGTACAGTGGTGCAATGTAACTGAATGCAATCACAGAGGAACGCTACTTACAGTTTTGAGGGACTTCTATCTTACTTGCGTATTTTCATTTTATAGCAGATTATACTTCTACAGGAAAAGAATTTTACATTTCACTCTACTACATTTATCTGACAGCTATAGGTACCTTTCAGGTAAAGATTTACAAAATATGGAATCAACTTGTAGAATATGATGCATTGTTGCTTTAAAACCATCTTCAGGAGAGCAGATACACTACAGGTGTCAGGATAATGGTGTACCAGCTGACTACCCAGGTGCATCAAGGCTGATGATGTCACAGGCCAGAACTGCTAAGATAAACCAGCAGTAGCCTACTTTTACTTTTGATACTTTAAGTACATTTTACTGATACAGAAATACTTCTGTACTTTGACAGGCTCTGAATGCAGGGCTTTTACTTGTTGTGGAGGTGTTTTACATTTAGTATTGCAACTTTTATTTAAAGATGTGAACACTTCTTCCACCACTGTATATATACACATATTAGCAATATATGAAGAAAGTAGTAAGGTTACTGAAGGATTACTCTAATGCTTCTATAATGTACAGGCTATCTATCTAAGATAAGATAAGATAAACCTTTATTGATCCCCAGTGGGGAAATTCGGTTGTTGTAGCAGAGCAATGATAGCAATAAGTAGCCTACAGATAAGTATAGAGGTAAAAGAATAAATAACAAAAGTATATAAAAACTAGAATAAAAAATTATACAAAACTGTACACAAGCATTTGGAGACAAAGACTACAAGGTAAAGTGACAGTGGTACTGTTAAAGTGACTGTAGTGTGATTCATAGCATGTCTATGTAAACATCTATCTATCTATCTATCTATCTATCTATCTATCTATCTATCTATCTACTGTAGCTAGTGTATCTTATTGGCCTGTATAAACTCTGGAACACCTGTGGCGTAAATGATTGGTTTATATAGACAAGTGCTCTGATTGGTTGCCAACGCAAGTGCTTATTGACACGCCATTGGTCGGTTGCAGCGGTGGGCGTGGTCACAGACTAGAGTCACTGTGGGACAGTTGACTGGGGCTGACTGAAGTGTCACCGAGAGAAAGACGTTACTGTTGACGGATGGGGCTGTTTGTACATCTTAACTGCAGGTAAAGACAGAAATATTTAATGTTTTAACAATTACAGACATCTTTACATCTCTACTTTATAGTTTACTGTCTACTTACTCGCGGGAAAGTTACTGTCGACGACTATAAATTGTAGCTCGCTAATATTGCGCATAATGAAATTTATGTTAGCCTAACTTACTGTCTGCATGTAGATGTAACGTTACATTTAATTCCGTTGAACAGAAACCTGTCAGTGTATATTTTATCTAAAGCCTCATCTCATAACTACATACCTGCTCTTCTCTTCTGAGCTGACCTGTTTATATTCAAGGGATGTTTTTTTTAGCTGTTCTTCGTGACTCATATCGTCTTAATGATGTTTATGTGTTGCACTGATGAGCCGTAGACTATTATCTAATCCTGTCTGTAGTATACAATATCCCACTTACTGTACTATGCAGATGAGATAATAAGATATGGTATCACTGTACTGCACCTGACTGAAATATCTTACAATACATGTCAGTTTCTCCTTTGAATAGGCTTTTTTTTATTTTTTTATCCCTCATCCGTTTTTTTTGAATGGGCTCTTTTAAATGTTAGTCATGCTATAAAAAAACCTCCAAACATCATGCCCTATGACACGGGAAGACACGAGGGACGGCGGTTTATTTTTTCCCTCCTGAGATAATAACAAGGGTTTGATAACAGTGCCTGATCTGATTGAAGCTCTGGCTCTCTGTTGTGTCTGTTGGGAGTCTAAGAGCACAGCTGTATTTCCTCCAGCTTCCTTGTTTTAGATCCGAGCTTCCTGGTACCACTTTTGGGTTAAGTGGGATGCAGGGTGGCTCCAGTCTGCGCGTGTGTGTGTTTGGGTGTGTGTGTGTGTGTGTGTCCCTTTTTGTAAGTGGTATTTTTGCTCATAAAATGAGCCAATAAATATTTTATTTCATGGGCAACAACCCAGTGTATGGGGATATCGTCCTTAGCAGTAAGGCACACATTAAATCTGTAGAGGTTATTTAAATCTCAAATGTTGACAAAATAAATGTGTTTAAGCCATCCCCAGCCCAGTTACAAATCTCTAGATCAAAATCAGACTGCTGATGTCAACTATTGGGTGAGGCATGAGAAAACAGTGACATACTAGTTTAAAGTATTTAATCTATTAGCTGAATGCTGGTAATCTAGTCTTGAACATGGTTCTAGAGGAAATAACTTGAAACATATTAAGTAACACTGTAAAATTATAAGTAACAAACAGTTATCATAATTCTACCACACATGACTAGCAAAGTGAGTTACAGTCCACACGGTGTTAAATCTGATCTCCGTCGTGGTGGTAACCGTATCTTTAGACAGTGTGATCGCCATGTCGAAATATCTTACGACCACACAGGAAATCCCTAAGATACAGTTTCTACAGTGATGCAAGTGAGATAATGCAGTAAAACAACATGTTTTGGTTAGTTGCTCAGGTAAGGTGATGACTGAAACAGGTGCACCATGAAACAAAGGATTGCAATTAAAACCGCACCGCAGCATCAAAGGAAAAAGATGATCTCATTTTTAGTCACAGGCCTAACCCATACGCCCTTACCATGTAATAATGAGAATGAAGCCACTTTGCTTTGTCCTTTCTTCCTCTTAGGTTACTTTTTTATAGTAACAATAGGGAGCATCATTTACCAGTTAAAATGAAATACCGCTAGAAGGAATCTTTAACAAAGGTGGGCTAACATTTACTGCCTTTTTCTGAAAAAAAGTTCAATGTAGAAGGTTGGTGCTTATGTGGCAAGCACAGACTGTAAAAAGACTGTAAAAAGACAACAATGTACTGCTGCCATTTTCTCAGTTGTGTGGAACTAGAAAATTTGGGATACAGGGTGGAGCTCAGGAGAGATTTAGATGAAGCAAGAAAGCGCCACGGCAGCTGACTCAAACTTAATCATGAGACGCATCTAGCATTGAAGTTTTCTTAACATAACAGTCATTTTCAAAATGTGTGTCTTTCTGTCAAGACACAAAAAGGTGACCGCCAAGAAGTGAAAATGGTCAACATTTGTGGAAACAAACTTATCAGCTGCTGTACAGTATGTAGCCTAGGTTAGAGAGAAGTTGGGGATTTCTCACTTATTTGTGTTTAGATTAGTATCTACCAGCCATTACATATCTTAAGGTACTTCTGCAACAGCCGGGGGGTTTGTCACTTAGCATCATGATAATCAGAATTATGGGGAAAGATTCAAGACCTACCAGTTTTTGATAGTTTGCCTTTAATTGTCAGGTCAGTCAGTCTAATGTGTTTAAATTCACACACAGAACACGCTGACTAAATGTATCTTCCAATGTTTGTCAAAAACTGGCCAAAATTAACTCTAACCCTGGTTTATCACATTTAACATAAGTTTTTTAAGTAGTTTACTATGTAGGCCTTTGGGTCAATCTGTGTACTTTTTAAACACAATCTGGAAGACAGGGTCAGAGTTCAGAGAAATGAAGGAGACGCTTCATGTTTTGTCAAAATTAGATCCGTGGTATGATGGATGGACGGGGCATGACTCACTGTGCCACTCCACCCTTGAGGGTCACCATCATGAGTCTGTGACCTTTCTATACAAAGACCTTTCAGTCCTCGACAAAATGTCAGCCTTTTAAAAGCAATGTTTGGAGGATTATCCCAAAGGCATCTTCACACTAAAATAATCTGTGCTCTATTGTTAATCAGTAGATCAAAAAGTGATGCTGGGAAAGTCAGCCCACATGAGGTGGTGTCAGAGACATGCAGTTACACATGCGCGCTACGAGGAAGTGTTCGGCCTTTGGTTGGAATGCTAAAGTTGGAGAGGCAGTTTGGCAAACATGAGCGGAGGCACCAACCTGATCACAAACCCAGCGGAGACTTTGCAATTAACTTATTTTTAATGGTAATTTCAGAGAACAAACTGAGCTGACCTGTGACATGTTGTTGATTTTGCTGCAAACACAAAGAACTGACATTAAGGACTTGTTGAGTAATTTCTCCTGCTGCAGGGGAAAACAACTCAACAAACCCTTGTTTAGTCCCTTTTTCCCTTTGGGGTTTAAGAGGGAGAGTAGTTTAGGGCAGTTAGATGAAATAGACGCCACCATGTCTGTAAGCTATGTTGACACAAGACTCGTACGCCTCAGCTGAGGATTTGACCATTTCATCTCAGTCAGATGACCTAATCAATTCAAGCTATCACTTAGTCACTTGACAAGTGCTCAGCAGAAACCTTCATACCAGTGTTTACAATGCACTCTAGTCTAGTCAATACATTGTGTTGAGGAGCTTTGTATAGCTGACACAATTAGTCAATTAATCGATTAGTCTACAACTATTCTAATAGTTGGTTGTTTAAGTCATTTTTGAAGCAAAAATGGCAAACATTCCCTACTTACAGCTTCTCACTTGTGAGGGTTTGCTGCTTTTGTTTATCTTATGTGATTGTAAATTTATTATCTTAAGGTTTTGCACTGTAGGACAAACAAAACATACAATACATCACCTTGAGCTTGTGTGTGATGAGCATTTTTCCATTATTTTCGTCCACGTTATAGATTAAATGATTAGTCAGTTAATCGAGAAATATTAAGCAGATTAATCAATACTTAAAACAATCGTTAGTTGCAGCTCGAGAGCTTTGTTTTGAAACCTCTAGACTTTTTGCCTCTTTAAGTAGATGTTGCCCTGGAGTGCTGGGCCCTTGTCGCCCCACGCAGCTGTTGCATTTTCATGGAAAACCTCACCCAGCATTTTAAATGACAACCTTGCCCAAAGTTATTACAAAACACCCTCAATTCCACATGCTGCGGCTCCCAAAATGCAGACAGCCGCAGACACTTCAATTTGAGACGCCACCCTTTTGTTTGTCCTGTGAGGAATATGAAAACAAATAGCAATACTTCTTGGCATAGTCGTGTGCCTGTGGGCTCCTTGGAAAGCAGTCTCCATCGAGGCTAAGGCTATTTCATGCCAAGTGTGTGTGTGTGTGTGGATCTATTTGTGTTGCTGATCATGTCTATGTGACGCACTTGGTACATCCTGTGCTTGTAGCAGTTGGATCACTTTACACCCAGTGACCTGCCGTGAAAGTTTGCCGCTATGTTACAGTGTTGCCTCATTATGCCCACAGTGGCTAAATAAGGTCTGCTGCATGGTGAGACTGACGGTCCACAGGAATCCTCACATTTGTCGACACGCTTTTTACTTTTTCCTCGGCATGTCTGGAAACAATGTTTGTTTTTCCACAGACGTCAGTTGCAGAATATCCAGAATATTTGGTTAGGGTATGTTGCAGATGTACTGCGTCCTCTGCTTTACCGTGTGCTTACTGAAGTAAAGAGTGACTTACAGTTTGTTTAAGGGTTAGAGTTTGTGGCTTAGATATTAGGGAAAATCTGAGATGCATTACACTTGACAGAACAGGTACACAAACTTATGCCTCAAAAGAGACTTGAACCCATGTCATCTGCTTCAAGGACAGCCTTGCAAACCACAAGGCAACTGTACTATAGCAATTTCTTGAAAAGCATAAGAAAGCAAAAATTCACAGCTTCTTTCCCAAGTTTTCCTCACAAACTGGCAAGGAGTTGTAAGCCAAAGTCACAACTGCAGTAAGCGGATAATTATCTGATATCCTACCCTCTGTTTAAAAAAATTGGCTCTTTATTCATTAAGTCTTTGACTGAAAAATAAATAATTCATACTCGCTGTTCCCCCACAGCCCTCTGGTTATCCACAGGCCTTCCGCCTAAGGCCACAGCTGTATCTATGGTAACAATGCTGTCTTTGTTCATTGTGTTTATCCTCGATAAGAATGGGTTTAGAACTATTTCATGCTTAAATAATTAATCTAATCACTATTCCAAAACACTGATGGAAATCTCTGCAGTAAGTGGTCATATGCACAGGATATACAGTAAGGCTCAAGGAAAAGCAGAAAAAACGATTGTAAATTGACTATAAAAGTTTTTGAGGCTACAGAAAAGCCACTGGTATTTTGTTTATTCAGGATTCAGTAATGTGTAAGTCAGTGGGGGTTGCATGTGCACTAAATTGCATGCATCTTGTGCATAATGTATGTATGTGCTCATGTGTGACCACTATGTATAGTATGTGTGTTTGTGTGTCTGTTTGCATGTGCATTTGTGTTTCAACATAGTGTTTGTACAAAACTCTCTGACACATGTTGCCCAAAAAAACTTAAATGCCACATCCTCAACTGACCCCTAATGGACCATTTGACCCAGCTCTCACCATCATAGGTCCCACAGAAGGGACCATAACACACACGCACACACACACACACACACACACACACACACACGCACACTTTCTCGGGAAACCCCTTTCTATCTCTACCTCTTCCTATCTGTCTTCCTCTTGCCTGATGGATTTAGCACACTACTCCCAGCGGCATAAATCTTCAACCTGTCCATTCCGACCTGTGATTGGACGTTGTATTTACACCAACTTCTCCAATCAGTGAATTTCTTTGAGTTTTTTATGACGTATTCACCTGATTGTTGCAGATTTGGGGCATTATTGTGCACAATGTTTGCAGGCCCTGAGGAGGAAATAATCCTTGGTCAGGCAGGCCAGGCAGGTTTACACACACACACGCACACACTCACACATACACACATTCACCGGTCCAAGAGGACTTCCTCATATTGTCCAGCTTGTTGATGCAGGAAATCACTTTAATTGATATCCCCCGTTGCTCACGCTGAATTAAACGTTGTCTGTTTAAGGGGTTTCTTTGCAGCTTTTGTAGGTGCGTGTGTGTTTCTACATGTGTGTTCCTCACAGCATTGAGTTGTCTTGGCATGGTTATAATCAAACATGTCTGTTGGCTATACAGCGAGATGGCATGCTGATTGACTGTTTTATAGCTCAAATGTAAACTCTTAAGCTCTTCCTGAATTGCTCCACGGAGAGGAGAGGGCAGCAGCCATTCAGCTACTTCTTTCTCTCCACATGTGCATAGTGTTGTATTTGTTATCTTCTTGAGAAAGAAAAAAAAAAAACATGAGGAACTTCATGATGCTACTTTTTCCCTTAACCCTTTAAACACAAGTGAAGAGTGACAGCACCTGAATTTCCCTGTCAGGAAATTCTCGTGCCAGCTACAAAGTGGAGAAACTCTGCAGGCGCTCTCCTTGCTCTTCCACTTCGTCCAGGTCTGTATGTGAGAGATGACGAGGCCCATCCGTGTCAGTAGACCCCATGCTATCATACGTTGGGGATTTCCAATCAAGCACACACACACATTCAACCCCACCCCCACTGCAGCACCCAACCACCACCTCTCTTATGCTCTATGAACGCACTTCCACACATCGCTGTCAGGTCCTTCCTGTTTTCTGAGATGTCTGCGGCGTGCCTGAACGGAAATGAGCGCTCCTGTTTTCTGTTTGGCCGCATTGTTCGAGACCTCAGCTGACCACTGCGATGCGTGGCGACGGCTCCCCGCATAGGGAAGGTGCAGATGGATGTGTTTCGTAGCCGAAACTTAGATCAGGAACTGATTCACATTAACTGCAAATAGTCAACAGTCATAGGGGAAGTTTGTTTCACTGGTATGTGGCCCTGGCACCTGTAATAGCCTTTCAACTTCTGGGTCATTTGGCACTAATGGCAAAAGAAACAATGTGTACAAATCAGGGAATGGCTTGCAGTGATGAAAAAAATGTTAGGGATGCTGTAATCTATGCTGGACCACTCGTGTGGTTTGTTAGAATGATGGCAGAGGATGTTGCTGAAAAATCACAATCAGTGCTTTTGCTGTAAGGTGCACAGTGGCAGTGTTTGCAACTTTGCATTATTTTCACGCACTGTGTGTTAATTGATACAGTGCAACAGTGTTTCCTCTAGGGTTTTTTTCAGCAGCAGGGGGAAAGGGTTTTGTTGTACTTGGGTGGTGCGCGTGTGCCGTCGGCGTAGTTTGAGTAAAGTGGCATTATTGGTCATTGTTCATACAATGTTACATTGAAATACACTGAATTGCACGATATGGTGTAATGCTGAATACTCACCTTGATCAGTGCGGTAGAGCCATGGGTGGAACCTTGTCTTGTCCACCCATTTAGGGTCCCACTCGGCCTGATAGCTTGTGATTAGTCTTCATTTTCTCTCCTTTGTCTCCTCTCCTTTCCTCTCCACTCTCATCTCTTTCTGCCCTCTCTCCTGCTCCACTCTGCTCTCCTGCTCCACTACTCCTGCCGGCCTACTTGTCTAATAAGGTTACATTTGAGAACGAGCAACGATAGATAATTCTCTCACATCACAAATATTTGATCACGCAACCAGTAAGAACATTAAAATATTGTAGTAGCCACCACTAATGTTAGCCTACCTATTTTAGAACTAGAAGTCATTTCTTTCCCTTCAAAACTTCAGGGCATAGCTAAGAATTTTGAGCCCCTCCCTAGCTAGAGTAACGTTACCTGACTATCTTCCTCATCAACATCAGGCATCGTTCTCGTCCTGGAGAAATATTTGAACAAACTCATCTGAAAATGCAATCAGGAATATTTTAGTACATAGCTTATATAAACATTGTCAGCAATTATTTTACCGACATTTTTTGAAGTATTGTTATGATTCACTGAGTTGGCTAACCTAGCTAACGTTAAGTGGAACATTATTTCACAGTATAATATTAGTAATATTAGTAATAATTAGTTGGCCATGAACATCTAAAATCTATCTAACTTAACGTTAGCTAGTTAAATTTACCTTTTTTCTAGTTCTCCGGTAACATAATCCTGTCATCTGCCCTGTTTGTCACTCTGCCCGAGGAGAAAAAGCTTTACTCACGCTGTTTTTTATTTGGTTGTCACAACTTCGCGAGTGATTGACATCCTGTCACTGTTCCAGTTGCTCATCCTCAAAGTGGAGAGAGAGCGGACGACCGGTTCGTTTGAGTTCAGGGGAGCGGACAGCTCCGCAGAGTCGTGTAATTGTGACTTCATGACCGCCGCTGCCAAATGTATATAACGGAAGCACTGGTGTAAGAATAGTTGTGCGTAGAGTCATTCTATATTATCTGTCTTTGATTCTGTGTGCAGCTGCAGCGTTAAGTGCTTTGTATCAGTGCCATAAATCACATCGCTATCACCTCAGTGCCCACATGTGCAGTGTGTTTATCTTTAGTTTGGTGACTTGATGTAGTTTTAACAGTTAAAACTCAAATTCATTTTGTACTCCCTGGTGTGTTTGTTAGGGCACAGAACACACAGAAACACAGAAAAAGAAATATGCAGAACGCAGCATGTGCACTTTGAACAAAAGTTAAACAAAACTATGTCATATATACAATCAAAAAGCTATGATGGTGCTTTTTTGTTTTAAGAGGCTTACTCTTTTGCAGAAAACTTTCTGCAGACTCTGGGTTTTCCAAGCTAGCTCTTTGGAAATGTTGTGTATGATGTGGTGCGTCTATTTTTAAGCTTTTTTAAACTCTGTTTCCTTCTGTCTCTCTCTCTCGCTCTGTCTCTCTCTCTCTCTCTCTCTGTCTAAATATAGAGTGCTGTCTGCCCACTCATTCTGACAGAGAGGAAATGCTACGTATGTGTTAGCTCCTACAGTGCACTGATAGTTTCTGTTAGAAATGTAAAAACTGAGTGTAAGTTTGCCCATCTGTGTGGGCGCCCATGCGTGCACATGAATGCTTTTCACATGTATGTGTATACGCATGCATAGTGACTTCTGTATATTAGTACAGTCCCGTGTGTTTTTCTGTCTGTGTTTGCATACATGACAGAAAAAGACAAAGAAAAGAAAAAGAAACAATCTTTTGAGACATCGTGTTCATCGTATACCCTCAGATAGATGACTGAAGAGATGGAGAGAAAAGGGGGAGAGAATGAAAGACCGACAGAGAGACAAGAGAGTGAATACACTAGAGGCAACCGGAAACTTGTGGTCAAACAGGCAGCGCTCAGCTGCTGAGGCAGCGCTGTTAACTCGCTGTTTTTGAAAGTACTGCTTTTCTTAGAGGGATCAAGGCTAAATCACATCACACAAATTCCTTTCATTGTACACATACAGCCTGTGGAATAATGACCCCTAGCGCAGTGCGCAGTCTGTGTGTGTGTGTGTGTGTGTGTCAGAGAGAGAGAGAGGGAGAAAGAGAAATGGGGGAGAACGAGAGAAATCAACATAAAGCAAAATGGCATGACTAAAAGTTTAGAAAAGTGAAGAGACCTGTCGTGAGTCAGAAGTCCAAAAATAGAAACAAATCCAAATGTATTCAGTTTTGAGCAAACTAAACACGACTCAAACAGGTTATGACTCTTTGACGCACTCTAACACCTGCACACACAAACACTCTCTCTCTTTCTTTCTTTCTTCTCTTTACCTCCCCCTCCAACTCTGCTGACACACACACGCACTGCTTATCCCCTGTCACTACCTCATACCCTCTCACAAGAGGAAATACACTCAGTAATGAATTGCTGTCCTCGCTTGACTGTGGGTCGCTCTTGCTCTCTCTCTGTGTCACACACTTGTTAGTTTCAGTACAGAGAGCGTAGTGTGTGGATGCAGGGCTGTTTGGTCCGTGCCTGTACAGTTCAGGGTAAGTTTATGTAATATTATCTCTACTTTACACCGGTTATGCTTTGACTGGTAAATGTTACCAGTGGGAAATGGATGAGGATGGTTTTGGTAGTTTTATTGCCTCGTGTGGTGCTACAGGAATACATTTGGACATTTTGATTTAATATAATTGGTGGCTAAGAAGTTAACTAACAAGTTCCATGAAGCGAAAACATTTGGTTTCAACCTGTTTGGGACATGTCTTGTTTCTGTGACTCAGGGTTCTTATAATGTTGAGACATGTATGGTGTTTATTATCCGCTTCAGGAGCTCTCTATTTGCACAAAAGCGGTCGTATAAGGATGAGTTATGGTCAGTATGTTGAGAGCAGAGCAGCAGATTTTTTTTTTCAAGAATTTGCCCAAAAAGGGCCAAAGCATAAAAATAAATAAGTCTTATACACCACTCTCTGTATTTACAAGAAGAAGTCTGTTTTTGTATAAATGCTGCGGGAAATGCAGCAAATTCTGTGGCAATTTTATTGATGGTCTCATTTAATTTAGGTTGGATATATTTATATTTCATCATAAAGGATCTGAAACTAAACAAACAAGTAGCATGAGGGTGACTTTTGTTCAGGTAGATTTGGCCAAATTTCACTATGAATTCAGCATTGTGGAGGTTTGAGAGGTGACTCATAAACCTGTTTGGGACCGGGGATAAAGTAAGTGGCTTGAGGGTTGAAGTAGGTTGGAGTTATTTATAGGTACACCTTTTAACACTGAGTGTTAATGTGGGACCACTGCACCTTCTGTAACCTGTCAACCATCAGAATGTGTTGGTAGGTGTCTATGTGTGTGTGTGTGTACTGTAGGTGTTTGTGTGGGTAGACTTTAAACACTAAACTTTTGATTTTACCCCCCATCAGTAACTACACTGGCATGAATGTTAACTGGAGGCACTGTATTTCACATACAAATACAGAAAGAGAAACGTATAGAGACACATGCAGGTAGAGATGATATTATTGTCAGCCCGTCTGTGAATAGAGATATTTTTAAATAGCTTCATTCAATGTACCTGTGTAATTTTAAACTCTGCTGTCAGCAAGCAGACAGAAAAAAAAGCCCACATTTACTGTAGGCAGACATAAGTCAGTCAGAGTGAGAGGCTGTCTACCCACTTAGTGTTGGACCTCGGACATGACAGAGCAAGACTGACACGTCCATATCTTCTTCTGATTACAGTTGATAAACCCACAATGCATGCGAGACATGACCAACAAGGCCCCCTGGGATAACTCAAGCAGTATGTGCAGCATGGAGCCAACAGGTACATCCAACACACACTGAACTCTATGATACAAATATGTGCAGAAACAGTGAATGAATCTCCTTGTTTGATACACACGTTTGGTAACGTGTTTCTGGCTTTAAAGTGTTTTTATTCTGTATTAAATAATAAGAATGAATCATAGTTTTTCAGGGCTGGTTTGTGTTTTATTTCAAAAGATACTTTTTAAGGAAAAGCTTTTCATATTCGGTCTTAAACACCCAACCTCTCAACTCTATTGTCAGCCGGCTGTTCCCCCACAGTTCCAGAGCCAGAGCTCTACCGCAGCATCCAGGCTGTGCTGCCCAGAGAAACAAACAACCAGCAGACCCCAGACTGTTTCAACAAAGGTATAATATTGTCTGCTACAACACACTGAAAGAAAGTAAATGTATTAAGATATGAAGATTTCTTTCTTGCACTGATGTGATTTTATCTTTCTCCGCTGTTGGCTCTGCTGACACAAAATATATGAAATCTTACAAACATCATCTGATTATATCACTGTGTTTTCAAAAAGTGGCAACAGCAAAGAGACCAACTTTATGATGCTCATCATGTAGATAACATATTCACGTTCACAGTGGTTCAATATATCTGAACATGTGGATTAGACGTCACAAAACTGGCTCGATTCTCTGCTGAAGACTTCATTTTTTTCTGTGTTTTTCTGTATCCAACACTATTCCACCCCGTAAACTTTTCCACCCTGGAGAGATATTTAATGAAGCCAGTCTGCTTGTGTTAATCACACCGAAATATTTAGCCGTGTCAGTATGTATGAGGTGTGTTCAGTTCTTAGTCATCAGATATATTTTGGATTAGCACTGTAATGGAGAAAAGTGTGACACATTTAGCAAGTTTGTGTCAGTCCTGTGGAAATCTTGCAGCTGTTGATGACTTGTGTGTTTGTCTGTGTGTGCAGGCATGTTGAGATGGACGCTACACAAGAAGGTTCAAAACAATCCTGCCAACAGCTTATCTCTGGTGTGGGTGCTGATAAAAGAGCTGGAGAAGGTACTTGATCCCAGCAGTGGCACTGTTGACACTTTGAAACTCCAATTTTAAAGGAAAACTTCAGTACCAAACACTCACCCCTTACCGACTGGAATTTAATTTACTGACCATTATTGGGCATTTATTTTTTCAGTCAATCAACGACATGTTTGGTCTCTAAAATATGATCTAAAAAGCACACAAACGTGGCAGATCTTTGAATTTAAGAAGCTGATTGTTTTTCTTTTGATTGATTATCCAATCCAACTTTATTCATATAGCACATTTAACAACAACAGCAGTTGACCAAAGTGCTGTATAATCAAAAACAGCAAATAATTATCAAATAATCAGCTCTAGTAGCAATGTACAGTCATCAGTCTGTCATCGGCCGAGGAGCTGCAGTGGAGATGACATTGTGTGTGTCTTCTCTGCAGGCTGAGAGATGGGACTCTCGCAAATGCATCATCCCTCTGCTCCACACGCTGATGTATGCCATCATTCAGGTACAGTATTCCTGCCACATCGTTGCACTGTGAAAAGCTTTCTCAGACGTGCTTGTTCATACTTTTTACATTATTTACTGAATGCTGAACTGTCACAATACATGTAGGAATTTTCACTTAATCAGTTTCTAGAGCTGTACTGAACAGATAATTTCTGTAATATTACTGTCTCCAGTTCTTCTAGTCCTTTTCGGGGGTGTGACAGGTGATATACTATATGGCTGGAAATGCTGGTTAGCCTGATTGACACCAGAGGCACAGCCACACTGCCTTGTAGCATAAATCTCCAACCTGACATGTTTGTTTTTTACTTTTTCATTGTTTTTAGGGCGTGTGATTTAGGGAGTTTCAGCAAATGTTGTTACAAATGGTACCAAACAGGCGGAGGAATGTGTTTTTATTCCAGGAACAAATGTCAACAAGGAAATGGACACATTTTTTAATTCACTGGTATTAGTTGTGACCTGTGTGTGTTGTGTGTGTGGTTATTGATATTCCAGACAGCCTACATTCCAGATGAGCTGTACAAGAGGCTTTATGACTTTTGCAAGAGACTCCTGACCTACCCTCACCCCTACTGCACAGTAGGCCTCAGCTACACGAGACAGTTAAAAACTGAACGCTCCATTCCAGGTATTATTCAACTCTCAGCTTGACAACGCAGTCTAAATTTAAAACAAGAGGTGACTGGTTCATGTCCGTCAGGGCTTCAGGACAAGCTGCCTGAGGAGCTCCAGCTGCTAAATCGGTGTCATCTTTAAACACACGTATAGCCTGTACACACAACCCATCATTTGGAAGGGGCTCAACAAGCAGGAGATGATTATGATGACAATGGTGACATGGATATTTATTCATAGGCCTTTTGTCATGATGTTGTGATTGTATGCTATCATTTCCCACAAAGGCCAATCCCTCAGACATGTCAAGCAAAACATTAATTATCTATTACTCATATTCTTGACATTATATCCTCTGTGTCGTAACCCACTTCCAAGGTCAAAAAAGGCAGGCCGCACATGCTTTGTAATTGTAAAGATGTATTTTTACCTCATACAAAGGGAAAAACTACATTAAATGAAAGTGAAAACAATGAAAGAAGACAACCAACTTAACAAACCTAAAATATAGTGGATGCCAGAGAAGCATAGAAAGATTGACTGACTGACACCAGCTTATACTGCAGACCTTGCAGACCAGCACTGGTTACTGTGATGTTAAGTGAAATGTGCATTCATCAAGCATGTGTGAGTTAATCTGTATGAGGGTTTGCAACCACATACTGTCATTAAATGCCAGTGTGATCCACAGGTCTGATGTACCAGAGGATGCTCACAGCAGAGCAGAGACTAAAAAATGAGCACTATCCCTTTCAGGAGAGGTGAGTCATATATAAATGAATAATGTATTGCATGTCTGAGGATACAATGAAAGCCTCAGGGAACTAAAGATTTACAAAGGCTTATGTTATTACCTCGCACTACTGCATGCAGTCAAACCCCCTTCCCCGTCCATCACTCAAGTCTGTCATGTCAATCCCTGCAGGGTCTTTGTTCTGGCTGACCCAGAAGTCTTCTTCGGTTCTTTGGGACAAGTCCTGTTGGGTGATATTGAGGTATCCGCTTCAGCTTCAGGTGGATCTGTAGGTCCTCTAGATCACATGCGCAGTGTGGTCCAACACTCCATACAGGCTGCTTTAGGAGCAGAGCAGTGCCACGGCCCAAAACTGGCTCGAGCCCTAAAGGTCAGTGGGACTGCACAATGCTTATTGCCTTCTCTTTTCAGTTCTCTAATTGTCTCTTCTGTGGTCATTGCAGTGTATTGACCTCTATAGTTGTTGTTGTCACTGCTATTCTGTTGATTAAAGGTTTGCTTGGCCTATTTTGCTCTCTGATAAACTTTTCTTTGGACTCACAAGGCGTGGAAAGTAAATGTGAAGGTTATCCGCATGCTTTTGTACTTGCAGAATTTCCTGTGTTTAATTGTTTACTGAGTAACTTAATCAAATGTGACTTGATTTTACACTTGAATTCTGTGCCTACACTACTACTACTACAAATGCACCATTTTCCGAGCTGTCTTTACAGCTGCTCCGGAGGAAGCTAATATCTCATATTATCTACTGAAATCCATTTCTGAATATGTCTGTGGCTTCAAGCAGCAAGCTCCAGTCAATAGAGGATATGCGCTGACTTAACTTTTTCACATGATGGCTCCTCCCTCACCACTGACTGGCAGGTGGCTGCTGTAAATGTATAGATTTGTGATACTGGGAGGAAAACAGCTGAATGTCTCTGTATTGTAGAGGCTATCAGAACTAATGATCCACATTACAACGTACTGTGACTGTTGAAATATGGCTGGAAATTGAGTTTCCTGAAACATATAGTATGTATAGCAATGCAATGTATAGCAATTTATTTTGTGGACACAAAATTAACAACATTTTATTCAGAAAACCATGTGCTCGGTTAGTTAATATTCTACAGATCACTCCACGTTGCTTCTCTTCTCTTTAGTCATCTCCAGTCTGTGAAAAATTCTGATTGAATCTGTTTGTTCAGTTGATTGCACAACATTTGTCTATAATTAGCTTGGCAATATTCCATATTTTTCCCATGTGAATGACCTCTGTTAGTAGTAGATTAGCACAGTGAAATCACATGCACAACCTATATGGTCACAACATGTAGAGTAGAGCATGTTGGGAGATTTTAAGTGATTGTAAGTACTTACCAGAATGATTCATGAGCTTGAGAGTAGCGTTAGTAGAATATGATATTGGCAAGGCAAGGTTTTTGGTGATGGCAGTACATTTTTCAGTTTTTGCTCCTGGATTAAAAATAGTTTAAGAGTCCCTGCCCCATATGTACGTGTCATGTGAGACATCCTGAATGAAGGTCTGTTGTCTTTAAGCTGCATGGTGGAAGTGTCTCCTGGCACTGATCCTAAAGTAACACCTCTGCAGGACGGACACGAGGGCAGACACACACGCACGCGCGCCTGACCCCTCACCTCTTTACTATTAATACAGAGTCTGTGTGTGTTTATCTTCCTGTGTGCATGTGTGTTCACCTACATGTGTTTGTGTGTTTTGGGACAGGACATGGGTCAAGAGATTGAGCCGTACTTTCAGGAAGTGTTGGCGGCTCTAGAGCAGAGCGTGGAGGAGGGCGGCAAAGGGGAGGGGGGAGCGCTGTGGAGCCGTCTTCAGCGGCTCTACAACGAGATCGTCACTGACACTGACTCAGGTAGGAGCTCTCTGACAAGGAAATGCAGCAAAGCCGAACAAGTTTCTCTGAGGCACAGCTGCTCTGTCTGTCAACTTATTGGTATAGCTTAACATCAGTGAAGGAAGGAGAACCGCAATGACCACAGTCACATCTGGTTATGTAACAAAGTCAAATGGAAAAAGCAGCAAGAGACGAGACAAGGATGTTACTGTGTTGAATGGAGTTCCAGCAATCTTGATATTAACTGTTTGAAACCATGTTTCTAACCATGCACAATTATCTTGAATTAGGGTGACTTGCTATTTTGTTGCATAAGATTACACCCACTTCAGTTGTAAAAGGATGGTAAACGTAAAGTAGCACAGATTGCATGCTTTTTTTGAACATGAGTCTTATTCTTTTTTCTGAAAAATGTGGAAACTCAAAACCGGGGCCTGTTTCACAAAAGTGATTTGCAAACACTGCTCAGACACAGATGACAAATGGTGGCTGTGTCACATTTCACAAATGTCGTGTGCAAATTACAGATATTGCTGTAAAGTGTCAAAATTAAAGGGAGAGGAAGTTATCTCGTGACTATCTCTACACTTTCTTGAGCTCATACTCATTCTAACTGAGCTACTTCACTGTAAGCCAGTGCAGTGGTGTTCAGTGTACTGTTCAAGCACACATTGCCGGTGATGGACATGTTTTCTGCTGCTGTTGCTGAGATCAAACATTTGACCTTGCCTCTATGTAGCGGTTTCCTCCACGGCCAAATCAGTCGAGTCAGTTGTCTGTATTTTTATCATTTTTCCGGATGTCTATTTTCATGACATCCACTATTTTCCACACAATTATCAAGTCAGCGACCCATCCGATGAACCTGCTCTCCCCTCATCCCAGCTGGGAGATTGAGGGATAGACAGCCGTGTTCACAGACAGGAAGTTGTGGGGGTGTTTTTGTTTTGAGTGTCATTGTGACAGTTTTGGTCTCTTCCTATCTCTCTTCCTCTGTGTGTGTGTGTGTGTGTGTGTATGTGTGTATTGCAGAGCCATTGTCCGGTGGACCGCTGTGTGACTGCCCTCTTCCTAACCCAGAGATGAGCTTCCACCTGTGGACGGAGGATCTAGATATCTGTGAGTAGCTCTGGACACCGTGGGGGGTCTAGAGGAAGTTATTACCACCTGTCAGCCAAACTGAATTAGGCTGAAACTGGAATTATGACTTACTCAAAACTGAACTAATAAAGGAATAATGTACCTTACAACACACTTGAAAACTTTTACTGGAGATAATTCTTCTATCTTTATAAAATATTTCCTGCTGTGATCAAAAATATCACCAGCAGATGCCAAGTTTTATAAACACAGACAAAGGTTTTTTTCTGAGAACTGCCTTTTTGCACTGCTTTCAACATTCACACAGACAGAAATGCTTAGTAAGTTAAAGTTTATTCACCAACACTAGCCTCATTAGATGATAAGCATGAATTAAAGTGTAGCTCAGTAGCGTCACAGAGTTTTTGAAAGTCATCCTGAAATATGTCGGAAATGATTTAAGTAGAAGTATCAGGCAGTTTGTAAGTGCGAACATCATTAAAAAGCTAATTATAACAGTGTGATATCTGAGGGGTAGATTGTTCCTCTAGGTTGAACTCAGCAGCACTTGACCTACCGTAACAAACTGATTACAGATTTTGAATTGAATTTTTGAACTGTGAAATTGTGACCGAGACATATGTACATTTACAGTGTGGTCTTTATATTCTCAGTAGAGGATGTCATACAGTAAAGGTGTAATTCATCATAGTTGGTGAAAGCTCTGATAGCTTCATGTGATTTTTGAATGAAGAGGATATGCCCTGTCCTGCCTTACAGTATATCTTAAATAAGATTACTGTGTACAGTAAAAACACACACTGTTAACTGTAAATAAAGGACAGTGATTATTGCCTATGTACTGTATGCAGTGCTGCATTAACAAGCAATAAATGCTGAGGGATCACAAGGCAGGCGCTGACCAAGTGCAGTGAAGAAATCTTATAACCCTGTAACTTCTCATAGACTGGCACCTACTAGAACAAATTTACAGTTATCACAAATCACAGTCACTTGGTAATTGCAACATGGCTGTGCACACTGCGCTGGGATTTCCTCAGCCGAAGAGGTTCTGTTTCTGGAAAAACCAAAGACTTTTTAGAGCATACATCAGTAAGCTGATATAAACAAACTTTTTCATCAGTGTGTCTGTATTATTCATAGTAACAGTGAAACAACATTATGAAGCCAAACAGGAAAACATTATCACAACATTATCTGCCATCACTTGCATCCAGCACACCGCGAATAGAAAACACTCTTACATACCTCAGGTCTCTAGTAACCCTATAAACTTTTTAGAGGAAAACACTTTTTTATCTATTTTTTTACATTTTGACACCAGAACATCGTACAAACAAATAGTTTGAGGAATAGCAGGGAGTTTAGTGTTAAATTGAAAGAAATGAATGAATTAGACAACGTGTAATATATAGAATTATATGTAGTTCTTTCCCAGCGGAAGAGCAGGCATGTGTACCCTGCAACTCCAGAACAAAACAGTTACACATAGCAGAAGACTCATGTCTGTGGTGTGTTTATGATGAAGTATGCATGTGCTTGTGTTCTAAGTCCAGATGAGATATGACAGCTGTCAGTGAATAAACACGAAGAGAGCCGCTGAGAAGATTATTGAAGTGTTGTTCCGTGCTGTGTCTCTGTGGTGTGGTTTGTCCTGCCTTGCTCCATGTGAGTGTCGACCTCTGAATTATATGTTATTGATCAATGTTGAAATGTTGACAGGGCGAGAGCTGGCGAAGTGGTTTCGATCCAGCTCCATGTCGGAGCAGTTCTCCCTCAGCCCGGAGCCGGAGGACTTTGAGCTGGGTGAGTCACCCAGCGACCTGATGCCGTCTGACATGACTCGCTTCTCCGTCATGTCCAACGACAGCGGCATCGAAAGAGACCTGCCCCCCAGTGCTGATCCCTCCCCATCGTCATCTCTGGACAGTGCCAGCATGAATGCAGCATGGGAACAATGCAAAAGGTAAATCTAGTACCTGTTATTTTGCATTAATTAAAGGCCCGCTGCTAGTTTCTTGAAGTTTACTTAATCTGCAGTCTTTGTAGTAAAATATGCAAAAATGCCAAGAACATTTACTGTAGGTCACTTGATTTTCATTCAAGAAAACTCTTGGAAAGAGTCCTTTGCTGAACTTGAAAACGTCAGTGACGCTCAAAATGGGATCTTTTGCATCACTTGTTTTGGTTTCCAAGCCTTACATCATTTGAAAATGATTAGGACTCAGGAGTGTGACAGTAAACCTTCTCCTTCTCCCAGTGAGCCAGATTCATCGAAGCTGTCGCGGCGGGGAGGCATCAAGATGAAACCATCTGTGAAGGACAGTATGGTGCTGATGCAGGACACCCTGGAGGACCACGCAAGCCATGGAGGAGGAGTAGGAAGCGGAGGCAGGGGAGGAAGAAGAGGGGCGACTCTGCAGAGGCGGGCAGGAAGCAACGCGATGCAGAACCCCTTCCCCAAGCAGCAGAGACACTTTACTGCCAGGATAGTCGTCATGGGGGATGACAGGGTATTGGGCCGCCTGGCCAAGGCCTACTACTTCTTCAGGTGAAGGACTTATCATGTGCAAGATGCAAACACAAGATGATGAAGCTTCTATGACAGCAGCTGGAGATTTGTGTGTGACTGAGCTGATATGTATATATATTGCTTTCACTTGTTTGCTTTTATATCCCTTCATTACACAGTGCTGTAGTAGGTTTGTAATAATTTCTGGCAACTGTGATCTGCACGTTATCATGTATGTTTGTCTTTCTCACGGACACAATGGCTCGACATTACAGTACAATAAACAGTACAATAAGGGAAACTTTATTCTCACAACATGCACTGGGTTCCCCGTCTTCAATAGATGATTTCGGAGCAACTGTCTGCCGTTTTTGTATAATAATGAGGAAAAATAATTATCCTTGAAACTAATGTAAACAATACAGAGTATACTGTATGTTGTTAATTATAGTTGATTTATTCCATTTTGATAAGACATCTGTGTATGTAACAATGATGGCTTAAATGTGTGGTGGAAATTATTTTTGTCACAGTAACAGGAAGTTGGATGTGATATGTTCACACTTAATCCTAAATTAAACTCGCATTTCCTTATATACTGTATGAAGGCTAACAATGCAATTTGATTTCTTCAACTGAACTGGAGGACTATTAAATCACTACTTTACATTATTTCTGTGTCAGGTTTGGGAAGCTAAACAGTACTTCTTCTATTGCAAATGTCACGTTGAAACCCAAAACCTTTTCGCTGGGATTGTCAAACTGCTCAGTCAAGCGTGCACACACTTTGTGATTCTCACGTATCTTTGGTTTTTCTTTGCAGGAAAAGGGAAGCGCGGAGGCTTTTTCTTACAATGAAAGTCAACCTCCAGTTTTACTACATCCCTGTTTGCAGAGCTACAACTCCCATCTCCACTGTCAAGGTAAGCCAACTTCCTCTTGTCAGCACACCATCGACCTGTTATTGTGTGAAAGTCACCGCACCTCTAGAGATAACAAGATGAATGGCTTCTGTGGAAACAGAGGATCATTATGTCAAAATACACATTTGCTTTTGCATTTTATTGAACATCAAGTTCATGAGTACAAAACTCGACAGCAGTTCTTGGTATGGTAATATAAACAGCCAGATTCTGTGTAATTTGTAATTATCACTCCCTTTTTCTGTTTTTAGTTATTTTTATTCTTTTTGTCTAATGTCATTGACATTACTGTAAAATAAAAGTTAGCTCAAGTGTCTTCTCTCCACTAAGGACATAGACCTGAGCTGTTTGCCACTGTTGAGCCTCACAAATTACGTGAACCTTAATATATGCAGTGGAATTCTCATTCAGCAACACATCATCTCTTTCATGACTTGCTAAATGCATACTGTATGCACAAAGGACAGAGGCACTCCTCACTTCTGACACACAAAGTGCGCCTCATATGAGCCCTGAGCCTGTACAACCCCAGGTGCAGAATGCATAAAAGACAAGGGGCAGTAGTCTTCTTTTGGTGGTCGAACTAAAAACATACAGGAGCTTGAAAAAGAAAACCTTCAGACTTGTTTTGTGTCCTCGCTGCGGTTGATTTGCCAAATGTGGTTCCACTTTCATGTTCCTTTTTTCTAGGAAAACCTCCATCAATCCAAGGGGAATCCCTGCGCTCTCGGTTCCTACTTGAGCATGGTGGACCCGTGGTACAACTCTAACATCAGGAGTTTAGGCTGCATGATCCCCAAACTGGCTGAGATGGTACGATACAATTCAAAGCAAATCTGAAGGAAAATGCCTTTTTTTTTCACAGTAGACCTATGTGGGATAAAGTCTTTGTGTTTGGGAGAAGAACCATGGACACCTCCTTCTCATTAGTCAATATTTGCAATATTATTTTTTCTCTTCCACTGTGTTGTAGCCTGTCTTGATGACTTGAATGACTTACAGACACCTTGCGAAAATGTCATCACATTGCTGCATCCCATTTAGTCAACGTGGCGGCTGATCTCCGCATAAGTTGAAACACAGGAAGTTGCATAACATCTTTTACTGCGAGGAAAATAAATATGTTGATTTCAGTGAAACCACAGCTGCAGTGAGCTGAACTCAAAGGCTCACAGAGTCCGTAAGCATTAAACAGGAAATAGAATTACCATGAAACTGGAAAAAATGTGCAAAGGAACAGGAATAGAAAATAAATGAAGTTGAATGTAAAAATATGTAAATTATATAACAGTCAAAGAGAAGATTCATTGCTTGAGGTGATTTCTCTTTATAAGAATTATGGAAAAGCTTGTTTTGTTCTAGAAAATGTTGAGAACTCTCAGGTTTAGTCCTTCCCTTCCTTCATTTCCTCTAAATACTCAACTAGATTAAATGCGATTTGTAAAGCAAAGCTTCTTTTTTCTTAAGGTGTTATTCTCTAATTCCTACATCCTCCTTTCTCTTCTAAAACCTTTCAAATTACTGGAAAAAATGGAAAAACTTTAGTCACTTTAAACTTACAGCAGAGTAAGTGACTAGTTTATTGAACACAGGCAAATTATTGAGCACTGTTGTATTACCGGCTAACCTTTTGGTGACTCATTATATTCGCTGTACACGACCCAAGTGTGACCAAAATGAGTTTGTGGTTACAAAATCTTGCAGGCAAGCAGGTTGACTTCACATGACTTTTGTCTTCACTAGCAACAGGCCAACCCAGGGAGGCCAAAAGAGCCCTTCGTGTCTGATGTAATATCCTACTATGTTCGTACCGGCCAGCAGCCTGTCTACTTCAGCATCTACTTTGTTAAGGTAGTACGCTACGTTTTATGTGCAGATTTTTGTCTCTGAGGGTTAAAAGCAAAGTGTACTCTGCAATCTGAAGCATTTACCTAGCTAAACAGCTTTATACCAAAAGGTTTTAACAGATAACATTTCACATTCACATTTTACAAATGTCTTTTGGTTTTTAAAAGATTGTTTGTTTCCCATTAGATCACATTCACAGGCACGACAAAGGATCCTGTGGAAGATGTGTTTCTTACCCATCTAGAAATTGAGTTTCCTGAGTTCAGACAGATCTCAGCGTCAATTCGAGGTGAATTTGGTGTACACGTACATTATTTTTCCAATGTTTTCTTTGAAATATGTGTTGTTATGTGCACAGCTTTACATGTGTGTGTGTGCACAACCAAGTTTAACAACATGCCTGTCTCCCAAAAAGATAAACAGAAGAAGAGCTCAGGGGAGGTATGCGGAGCTGTTGTCTCGATGAATTACAGAAAGGTAAGGTTCTTTTAGATCCATTATTTCCTTATTAGATTAATGCCAGGTGGGTATCGCTGTTGCCAAATGCCTTATCAATTACCAGAAAAATTGCTCAGAAATTTCAAGGGTTCCAGGGTTCATTTATTTATAAATATACAACACAGGGCTGTATAACAAAATACAAGCTATAGTCCCTTCATGCTACACACAAAAACAAAAACAAAACAATTCATGGTGCAGTGAGAAGGATGAACTGAGAAGTCTCACAGTCTGAGGAAAGAAGCTGCTCTGTGCTCTGCTCTGGCAGTTTGTTGTGTGCAGGATGCCTTTGTGTCAATGCATAACCTCTGACACTTGCATGGTTTGTATTTTGTTTGTGTCCAGGTGACATTAAGTGGCCGAGACGTTGACAAAGGAATCTCGGTCAGGACGTCAGGCGCTCAGATCAGTGCTATTCCCTCCAATGAAGCAGAAGGTTCAGTATTGTCCCTAACACACTCAGTATTTCATACTTGCAGTCAAAAGTTCTAAGACCCACTGTATGTTTTTCTTTATATTTTATGATTGTGTTTTGCTCTTATGCTCCCTTTTTTTCCCTCTCTGCCTTCGTCTCATAGATCTCAACTGTTTGACACTGACAATGAATGAATCTCAAACAAAAACTAAAAACAACACTGTGGTGAGTCAAGGCAGTACCTCTCAAATTGTTGAGTGCTCATATATATATCATGACTTATCCTTACAAAGACTGTACATGGTAAAACAACTCATATAATCCATTTTATTGTTTATACAACAATAAATCCTTTTATCCTTTTTATTTTGAAATTCTCAGGAGTCAAAGATTCGAACCAGCAACATTAAGATTCGCACTTTGGAGAGTCGATCTTTCACTCTCACGCTGGACAGAGATTGTCGCAGGACCTACAGAGATGTGCAGAGGTAAGAGAGTCAAGCCTCAGCTGTGCTGTGAGTGACTTCATTTTTACACCACTGAATAAAAGTCATATAAAGGTTTGGTGTTTCATTGGTTAGAAAAATTATCATTGATAGCCATCATTGCGATCAAAGCACTAGCGTGTTCCTCAACCTTGCACTTTGTGTTTGAAGTTGCTCTGTTGGGGCTTTCGTTTGTGCCACAGTTTGATTTGCATCACTTTCTCAATTGGATTTGTTAACAAGAGAAGTCTAAAAATTTAGTAGTAGCTAATAACGAAAACCTGTCCTTTCAACACACGGTGAATCTGGACCCAGTGTCTGTGCAGCCCAAACTGATCTGCTCTATTTTGAACATGTTTGTGTTGTAGCATCGAGATCTCCCCTTGTATTGATCCTGGATACTGTGTCCAGAAAACCATGAGGTCCAAATTCAAGGTGGGAGAGGACAAAGACGCTGGACTGAGCAAATACATGAGCAAAGGACTGCCTCTACCGATCAACACATTTGCTGGCATTATCACCTGACATGACGGAGTAATCGTGAAAATTAAGACCATCCACGCTGAGGTTTTCATAGCGGGAATGGTTGTTGCTTCTAAGAAAACGGAAGTCCAGTCGGACACATGAAAAGACAACTGTTAGGATTGAACTCCTAACAGTGTTTCGCTCTTCGAGAGTGAACTACTGTCAGTAAATGTATGCAGATGCCAAAGAACAACATTTCCTATGACACTGGAGAGACGTCAGGGAAAAACACGTATACATTTAAGATTTCAGGACTACTGACAATTGGATCACTAATTACATGACGTTATCATAAAAACTCTGCATGCAATCTGGAAAATCTGATTTTGAAGGGTTGATTGTAACGGTTATTCTACTTCATAGACACTACCTTTTTCCTGCCTCCTTGACACTCACACACACATACACACACACACATACAGCACACACGATATAATGCAGACATACAGACTCATCTGGTCTGTCAGCTATTGGAACATACAGATTGTTGAAAGACTGGTACGATGACAGCTGACACTGTTGCCTTTGTCTGAATCATTCAAATAACTTATTCCCGTACCTGTTACATAATGTAAGCTGATGTGGAGGTGCAAAAGATTGACTTTAGCCTTGTGTTAGGTGTTTGGAAATGTTCTGGAAAGATGCTAGAACCACACTATGTTCAGCGCAGAAGCTAGTGCAAGCTCTGTGCAGTGTCAGGAATTACTACAGAACAGACGTAACTTTTGTGTTTTACTGGATGAGACAGCCATGTGGCTCATGCACAGACCGATCCACATAAAGTAGGTGTTAGGCTTTGGACCACTGACTACTGCAAGATTCTGTGTTGCATGATTGAGAATACACAAGAGACAGTGGGGACACTCAAAGTG
The DNA here is from genome assembly GCA_003416845.1 of Oplegnathus fasciatus. Classification (NCBI taxonomy): domain Eukaryota; kingdom Metazoa; phylum Chordata; class Actinopteri; order Centrarchiformes; family Oplegnathidae; genus Oplegnathus; species Oplegnathus fasciatus. The sequence continues at coordinate 331,757 of NTHP01000113.1, read as the reverse complement.
AAAGTTGCACGCATTCCAGTAAATGTACCGGTCTTGAGGTGTAAAAATCACCCCTGAGACTGTGGTGTGTTACAGTAGGAAATGATAAATGTGCTAAACTGCATCTATTTGCATTCAAACTGCAGAGTTGTTTATCATTTCCTTGTGGGAGTGAAGCAACAGTGCAGCAACTGTGTGTGTAAAGCATGTAATATGACTTATGACTACATGTGTAATTATATCATAAAGATACGCTAGCCTCTAAGTTACGGAGTTCAAGATATAACACAACTATTGGTTCAGTTGTTCACATGAACAAGATGAACAAGTTAAAGGTGTAGCTTTTTCTATCTGTGCTTCACAATCACAGAATTATTGGATTACACTCCCAAGAATGACTTAGAAGCCAATTTCTGATGCACTCCCACACGTGTGATCGCAGGCAGTAAAGGTCAAGAGCCTCGGGAACTGGAAGTGATGTGTTACTGGGTGCGCAACATAAAACCATGTGAGCGTGTGTGTGTGTGTATGTGTGTCTGCTGGCCTGGCAGGGTAAAATCATGAGTTTGAAACTCATGATACATTTTGCACATTATTTTCATCTCATGTCATATATAAAGAGGACGCCATTAAAAGCAAAAATGTAATAATGTACATAAATGATTTTGTTTTGTAAAACAGAGGCTGTGTTTTATAATAAATGTGGTAAATATCTGCTTGAATCTCAACGCTTTTCTTTCTGAATAAACCCACCACTTACTAAAGAGCTGATTTGAAAGAGAAAGTGGTTTATTTAAGTAGTTATGCTGTAAGTGCATCCATCTGCCACCAAGTGTCGCTATTTAGCTAAACAGCTTGAGCATTGGCTGACACGGGGAGACTCTTGCGCGCTGCGCACACGCCGACACCTGCCAGAGGTGGTGGGGACCGCTGGAGCATCTCGCTCTCTCTGCTTCTACAGGTTAATGAGTGGCGATGACTCAATGAAATACAGCAGCAGACTGAGACTGCAAGACCCCCCGCTGTAGTTTCCCTCGCTGGTTCCCAGCCGCTGCAACTGGAGGCGCAGGGAGAAGAGAGGAGGAGAGCAGCTGCCAGACCGATGGAGAAGAAGCAAGGATCTCCTCACCAGTACGGTTCACTGGAGCGCACTGAATGGACCAGAGACACCAACAAACCAGGTTACCTGACGAACAAACACTGCAGTATTATTACTTGTCGATATATTGACTGAGTGTAAAGTGACCTTTCTGTATATATTTTATATTTCCTACAATATCACTCTAAATTCTCCTCATGTGTCACTGTACCCAATGTTCTTATTACCATATCATTGCTACAGGGAGCTACAGTGTCTTTGGTATAGTGACTAGTGGATTTACACTGTTTATGTTATAATATAATCTATGGCATCACCACAATATTCCTGCAAGGCTTCATCGGTTTGCATTCAATCTTTTCCCACTAGAATGTATAACAGGATGACTATAGTTTGTTTTTCATATCTGGGTCATTTTTATAGAACCAATCAATGTATTTTTCTAGTTGCAGCACAGGCAGCAGCTCTGAAAATGTCAAGAATCCACAGGTGTCTGTTGTACCAGTGTGTGTGTGTGTGTGTGTGTTTGTGTCCTTACTTGTGTGAGAGAAAAGTGAGGTTCCATTACTCACCTGCAGCTCAAATGATGAATAATGACCCCATGTGGGACTTGGCAGGACATTGGCTGCATCTCAGCTTCAGTGTTCGATAGACTTTTAGGTCAGAAGTCACTGAATCGCTTCATCGCAGCGTGCTCCTCATAGCTATTATGTTCCTCAAGAGCCTGCGACTAATGATTGTTTTCATTATCGGCGAAGCTTCATTTTCTCAATGAATTGTTTGGTCTATAAAATGTCAAAATCACAATTTCCTAAAATCCTAAGGTGATGTCCTCAGATGTTCTTTATTGTTTACAGTCCAAAGAAATTCAGTTTACAATGATATAAACCAGAGAAAAGCGGCAAACCCCACATTGGAGAAGCTGGAACCAGGAAATTTTTGACATTTCTACACAAAAAAATGAGTTAAACGATTAATCAACTATCGAGTTGCAGAATATTTTTCGTTTCAGTTCTATTCCTCTACATTTTCATTTTTTTTTCCATCTATGAAGTGTATTGACGGGAGTTTGCAAAGCTGTGGGCAATCTCTGTTAAGCCCTCACTCTGTTTTTCCTCTACACTAGAAGATTTCACTCTTCCTTTACTCGTCTCACCCCTTCTCCCTGTTTTCAACACCTCTTGTCCTCTCCTCCTCCTCATCCCTCCTCCTCTTTCCTCCACTGCTGCCTCTTGGTCTCTGATCTGGCTGATCTGTCCGTCAGTATGCTGCTCTACCTCATTAGGCGTAAAGCACATTGTGGCAGTGTTAAAGAGAGGGATGGAGTCAGAGCGAAGACTGTAAACTGAGCTCATGATGTAATTCACATCTCCGGGGAGGTTTGGATAAAGAGAGGGGCAGGGTTGGGGAGATATGGGGTGAAATGAGGAAAAGCGAAGGGAGACGAGAAAAGCCAACTGTGAGAGAGTGAGAAAGGGGAGAAAGTGTAAAGGAGGGAACATTTCAGAGAGGTCTAGTGATGAGTCATAACTGCTCAGTGGCAGAATAACCTGTCCTTGAGAGCCTCTGCAGCAGAACATGTTGTCTTTAACATCATGCTGTACATTTTCTTTATCATAACAGAGCTGAACCCGGCTCACAGCCCAGTGTTTCAGTTAGCTACATGGGAATCCCCAGCCAGAGTCACTGAAGCTTGTTTGAGATTTTGGCAAGGATACAAGTGGTGAATGAACAATAATGTGGATGATGGGATGTTGTGTCAGCAGATCCTGTTCGTATTTCCTCTGCTTTATGAAGTAGGCGTCACTGCTGATAAATGATCACGCAGCATCTTAACCTCCGTAATGTAATGCGTATATGCAGTGTGAATGTCTCTTTCTGTTTTTCTTTCACTCTCACTTTCTCACCCTCAGGTTCACACAAGCACACACGCAGACAATGCTAACTAAAGCCGAGACAACTTCCTGCGCATCTGCTGGTGAAATGTCCACACTCTTACCATAGCCTCATTTCTTTTAAATCAGCAAGAATTCTGATACACGCGTTTGGTTTTGGTTTTTGTATTATAACACGTACATGTCATTTTTACTTGTTTTGCTGGCTTGTCACAGCAGAAAAGCACAGGTGGAACTAATGGCTCAGTTATTCATTACGCCTTTGTTTGACGAGTTCATTCATTTCAGTAAGCAACTCCCTTTTGTTAAGGTTAAGGATCGGGTAAGGATTAAGTTTAGGCAAATAAAACGATTTGGTTGAGATGAAATGAGCTAGTTAGATTAAGTTAGTTGTTTTGTCATTTATTTATATGACATATACATAAAAACCACCACCAATTGTACAAAAAATCATTACTTCATGACATTAAAAAAAAGGTATCGTCCACATTTCACTTTTTGTGTGGGAAACAAAAGATTGGTATTTTATGTGGTTGCTTCATCTGAGCTGTGGTTGCTTGTATTTTTCAAGTTGAAGGCGTAAATGGTTTTGTCATTGGACCTTCTATGAGAAGCAACGAACAGCGTGTTGATTAAATTACTCGTCACACATTTTGGGAATGACTCTTATCGCTTTATTGCCAAGTTAGATGAGAAATTTGACACCGCTCTCAAGTCTGGCATAAAGTTTCAAGTTTAGCATAAGGAAGCATCATCTTTAAACAAACGTGACACAGCATGTTAATTATTGAGCTTTGGAGGTGATGGTATTTTTTGTAAACTTTGGACAGAAGCAGGCTAGCTGTTTCCCCCTGCCTCTGGTCTTTGTGCTAAGCTAGGCTAATTTCCTTCTGGCTCTAGCGCCATCGTTACAGACACGAGAGTGGTTTTGATCTTCTCGTCTAACTCTGCAATAAAGTGAATAAGCATGTGTCCTTAACTATTCCTTTAAAATGAGAAAGAAGCCACAAATTGCTTATGTATGATGCAAATGCTTAAAAAAAAACATAGATTTTGTTAATACTTTGTTTTTCTAATGGAATGTGAATAAAATTTGAGTGAGAAACAATATTTTAACTTACTATCCTAGAAATTAGGCTTATTTGCTACTTTATAATATAATGAAATTTAATTCATTTTAATTTACAGTTTTTATATGGAAAGGTGTAGCTAGCTCCATGTACGTCTTTTTATACTTTTAATCTCATTAACAGTTTAATACTCGCTGCAACAGTTCACTTGGTGCTTTCTCCTCTAAGATGTCAAGGTTGTGTTGACGCTACACTGACGTCAGCCGGATTTGTCATAGTAACGCAGTGTCTGTGTGAAGATGTCTGTCTGTACTTCAGGATCCCTTTTTTTGTCTGTCACACAAAGCAGACCGCAGTTGCAAGCCCCTGAACAAAGCTTTAATGCCAGGAGGGATACGAGTCCATGTAAACCAGCAATTATCACTAAGCGTGGTTAATGCTTCCCATGGTGCTTTTACTACTACCCTGAAGTCATACAATCCCAGTTTGAATTATTATGATACACTTCTCTTCTATTGTGCCTTTTTTTCATGCAACTGCAGAAGACGTGTCTTCACAGCACTTTGAACCCAGTCAGCTCCTACCTTCCCCGAGGCTAAATGTGACTAAAATAGACATATTACATACTAGAGCTCTGCTAAGTAATGATGTGTGTATATAAAGAGGATTTAAGGGCCCCAGGAGGAATCAGGGACTGTCTGTCAGTGGTGGTATTGGTTTCTCCCTGGTTATGTCTGTCTTGGCCCCCATGTTGTGCAGCTCTTTGCAGGGAAGTGACAGTTATCCAGGACCGCTACAGTGCTAAATGGAACAATTCAAGAGCAGGCAGTGGTGATTTTCTTCAGTTGTAAAGTCGCGACCGTCACTGCAGGTCTTTGACCGTCTACCTTCAGGAAGGTCAACTACTGTATACTTGGATCTCAGGGTAAATTAAATCTGCATGTATTTTGATGGCTGAAACAAATTGCTTTTTTAGAATGTGGTTGCAGTTAAATGTTTGATATGCTGGTGTATTTGATTCCAGTGCAGCAGCTGCTGCTGCTGCTGCTCACAGTTTATAGTAGCTTCACTGTGTGCAATGCTTTGATGTCCTTTCATACCACACAAACGTTCCCAGGGACCTTGGGACAGATTCATTAAGGAGTATTACAGAGCTGTTCGGAACAAGCCCGCACACTGTTGTAAATGGTGGCTGAGATATGTCCAGCAAACATTGCACATTATTATTATTTGCTTTATTTTAGATTGAGGATTGAATTTTCATTATGAAATGTTTTATTTGAAAGGATAAAGTTAAAAGGAAAAATACAGGGAGTGGTGTGTGTGTGTGTGTGTGTGTGTGTGTGTGTGTGTGTGGAGTGACATGCACAATGAGACAGATTTAAACACAGCATTGTGTTTAATATTACTGTTCACCAAGCCATCAAGGCATCCTCTGTGCAGTACATGATTATTTCATTGCTTGAAAGCAGAGCTGCTACTGTGTGAGAGAAGATATTTCTACAGGGATTACTTACTACCATCTCATTGTTCTGTAGAAATCATTATGAACCATTCTGTTTTTAGGAACGTGCAGTATGCTGCAATGATTTAATGGAAGGTACTTTAAATTATTTAATGCTTTTTGATTATGCCTGAGACAAGTATTAGCTGCAGTACATTTATTCCCATCCTTTCGGGAGAGGAATATCACACACTGATGCACCTGCCTGGCACATATTATTCTAAAGATGCACAGCCACACAGAAGTGATAATTATTACAAGTGACAAAAAGCCTTTAACTGTCACATGACACGACTCCCTGGTTTCACTCAGATTCACACGTCTCTTTGCCTTAGAAAGAATAACAGCACTCTCTAAAAGTTATGTTGTATTTGCAAGATTGCTTTTTGTTCATGTGGAAAATTCAGTTTTCTTAAATGTTAATTTAATACTACATAATAGTCAGACTACAAACTGCAATGTTGAATGTATTTATTATATATATATATATACCTATAAATTAATTTGAGACATGTTTTCCTCCAGTATCCAAGACAGGTGAATCTTGATGTCGCTGCCTCTCTGTGAAGGTTTGCCACTGATTACATCGATTACTCACAAAATTGTGTTTTGCAAGCACAGTAGGGCTGCAGCTAACAATTACTTTCATCACTGATTACTCTATCTGCTATTTTTTCAGTTAATCGATCAATTGTTTAGTCTGTAAATTGTCAGAAAACTGAAAAATGTCCATCACAGTTTCTCGAATTTACAGTGATATAAAACGTAGAAATCCTCACACGGAATAAATGGAAACAATCAATTATCAAAATTGCTGCAGATTCATTTTCTGTCAGTTGACTGATTATTCCACCAATCATTTCAGGTCTGTCTAGTTGGGAGAGATTTTTAGGTCAGGTTCTGTGTAAACTTTGTGGTGATTACACCGGGTGATTACGTTCTTTCGAAATATTGACACTGAATGACTGAACAGTGAATTATCTCTCTACAGCAGAACAAGGCAGGTAGACAGGACTGCAGTGTGTGTCTGACAGCCACACTGGGGGGAGGCTAATTTCCTGGGCTGACCCACCAACCTGGGTTTACGCAATTAATCAGTTTGTGTACCTGTGTGCGTGTGTGTGAGAGAGAGAGAGAGCCATGTGAGTTGTGCCAACCACTGACACATGGTAATTTGGCTGTGACACTCTGCTCCTCAATAAGCAGCGATTTCAAAGTACATCTGCTGCAGCTGTTTATACAGTTTAAAATGCAGATTCATATGCAGTTATTGTTCTGCAGTGCCAAATTGGATCATTTCAAGCAGCTCCTGAGTGTGTGTATGTCTGCCTGTCTCTGTATAGTATTTGTCAGTTGTCATCTAAATACACTTTAATGTTTTTGCATTAGACATGTTGCATGCAGTATTTGTCCAACATGCGGTCTTTCACAACATTCAGCAAGCACTAAAAGATGTCCTTCTCTTTCTCTCTTTCTCTCCCTCAGAGGACGACGTGGTGTCCATGGCGGACTCCACCATCACCGTGGATGACATTGAGGGCGAACTTTTTAAAATTGAGAGGATCAGGGATGTCCTGGTCAGGAGGGAGTCAGAGCTCAGATACATGTGAGTGGCTTAACAGCACCAGCACCTTGCTTTCATTTGGTGTTATGGCTGCCCTCTGCAGTCAGTGTGATTACCAGAGACAAAACAGGTTCAGTAACAGCAACCCAGGATCCAGATTTAGAGTAGGTGGACAATGGTGAAAGCATTATAATGTTTAATGCTGATTTTGATTAAGTTTAGAGATTAATTATTTTGGCAATGTGATATGGTCTGCTCATTGCGCATTAGAATATAAAATTAAAAGTGATGAAAAGTGGAGTGAAAAGCGGTGGTAAGGATCATCAGATCATCAGTGGACGTGTCTGACTTTAATGCAGGAGACTGGAGTTTGCGCCCCCTCTTTCCCTTACCTTAACCAATTGCCTAACCCTAACTCTTACTTGTGCCTGTACCCCATGGACTGCATCCTTGGGGTGTAGTCTGTCCCTCTCCTAACCTAACCATACCTTATAATACATTTTCCATACCAATCTTTTAGACCTTTGATATCATGTGTACAAAGAAATAATAAAAGCTTTACATTCATCAGTTTAAGCTGTACTGAGGCTCAGCTGTGCTTTGAGCTTGATGTTAACATGAGCATGTTAACATGCTGACTTTATTATGTTGGAAAAGTTGGAATTTTGACTTATTGGTGATGCTGGATCACTAAAGGTCACATTTACTAAATTTGTAGATGCCATAAATGCAACTGCATCTTATTCGTGATTTGTCCAAGAACTGTCTTCAAGCCAGAACGACTCATAGTACAGACGTTAGCACCTGGAAATGGAAAATAGCATCCATCTTCAGGCTTTGGTTTTTTCCACCAAGAGCAGTTCAACTCATTTAAGCCATTTTTCCATTCAAGAGCACACCTTGGCGTCAGAAACACATCTCCTAGCAGCACTGCCCTCTATTCTCTCCCCTCATTTCTCTCCATCACAACCCAAGCTGGCCCCATTAACATTTCAATGGCTTTACCTTTGCTTCCGCTAAGCAGGCTAATGCATGGATATTTATTCGTCTGCTCCTCTGAAAGATAGGCAGCAACACTACTCAGACAGCGGGGGGAATGTGAGGAGGGGCGTGTGTGGAGTAGCAAGCAAGAGTCAAGCAGATAAAGTGGGAGAATGAGAGACTGGAGGAGGAGGAGGAGGTGGTGGAGGGGAAGATGGAGAAGATGGAGAGTCACGATTTAGAAGCACCCTTTTTTTTCCCCCCCAGCAGTCCACAAACAAACAAACCCCAAGTTGTGTTTTCTTCTAGTGCATTAAGTAAAGCGTATCATTTGTATTCCAGACCTCATGGCCATTTCTGCACCTACACGTCTATGGAGAGCATCTTACACGACAGGTAGACGAGGCGCGGTGGCGAGGCTCTCGCTCTGCTGACACTGATGAATGGGTGTAATGTGTGGGTGATTTTGCATCTAACCCTGTGAGTGCCTGCATGTGTGTGTGTTTCTAGAAAAGATTCAGTTGCTGTGATACTGGGTCGCATGAGGGCCTCTAACTCCGTCAGACGAGGAAAGGTCTTTCAAGGGCCATTGAAAGAGAGAGAGCGTGATGGAGACAGAGGCGGGGTGAAAGCTATCTGGCTCAGAGACGTCACAGGGATTTCTGCATCATCTCCTGTGTGAAATATAAGATCAAAATCAAGCTCTCTCTGTCGGAGTTTGATTTTCCCATACAGTGGAGTCACTGTCATTTCACCCCTCACCACCCTTTAAAGTAGAAAGTGAGCTGATATGCAGCGTGTGCAGTACGAATAAGTGTGCGTGTGTTTATGTTTGTGTGTTTCTTTTGTTCCGTCATGCCTGTGCAGGATGGATGACATTCAGCTGTGCAAGGAGATCACTCGTCTGAAGAAGGAGCTGCACAAATTAGTGTCCATACCTGGTAGGAGTCCTCTGAATATTGATAGCTGTTGATAGAGGATAAAAACAGGCAAACTGATTAAAGGGAAAGTTTGACATTTTGGGAAATAAGCGTCTATCTCATCTAACTCTCAGCAAGAAAACTAATAATCATATTTCCCAAACAAATGCGAGATGCTGTCTTGTGCTGCAGATAATGACAAGTCCAACGAGGACCGGCAGAAGGAAGAAGAACTACTGCAGCAGATCCACAAGCTGGTCGAGACCAGAGATTTCCTGGTGGACGACGTGGAGTTTGAACGACTCAGGTGTGTTTCTGCCTCTACGGTTTCATTACAGCTTGGTGGGAGTCCTGTGGTCATCCGTCACCATAGGCTGTGAATTAATAATTTAACATGAAAAAAATGAAATCCTACTGCACATGCAAAGCCACCAGATAGAGATGCAGTGCACATTTAGTGCCTGTACAGTCTCCCAGATGGGACTTCAGGGACTTCTTTGCTCGACATTTCATGCACAAGAGCGCAGATCTTTGATAACGCCAATTTCACGAGCACCATTCATTAACATTCATACGATGACTGACGGGGCTCAGATTGGAACATCACTTGTCGTCGCTAATGCTGCTAAAGTTGCACCTCAGTTCAGTGTCATCCATATGCATGCTTCCACAAAGCCGCCCCGTTGCGCCCCAGTAAAACACTGGAACATTTCCTAAGGCACAGCGCTGCGAGAGAGTGTGCCGCAGAGAGCACAGCAGAGAGCCATTTCAATTAAAGATGTGTCAGCGTGCGTCAGCGGGTAGTGTAAGACGAGCTGCCATTGGTTTAAAAAAAAACAAAAAAACAAATCCTGTCCAAACTGTCCTGCCACAACAGATCCATTCTGACACTCCTTCATCACACATAGTATACAAAATACTACAGCACACTTCACAGAATATTAGAGGAAATGGTCAAAGGGAAGCAGGTTGTCTTGCACCTGAATGCAGAGTTGTCAAACATATATTAATTTAACGTGGGCTTATATTATGGAGGACTCCAACAATAGATGCAACTGCTCTCTCAGTTACCTTGTTGATCCTGATGCAGCACACACGTCCTCGCAGATTCCTTAACTTGACACTCAGCTTGTAATCTAACGTGACTTGACAGTTGACAACCAGATACAGTATAAAGCATGTTTTTTTAGGTTTAATCTTCTCACCACTCAGCATCAAGCACTGTTAGTCTGTGTGATCAACACTTTGTGTTGGCAGCTGACAGCATGCTGTGAAAAGGCTGAAGGGCTGCTGGGAAGGTGAGAGGCAGGAAGCAGGAGAACAACAGTGAGGTAACGGATCGCTGAGAGGAGAGGCTGTGACGGCGCTCAAGGCCATGTTGTCCATGCTGATAAATATAGAGATCTTTCTATTGTTTTTTCTCTCTTTGTTTTTACCTTGACTGTCCTTCACAAGAAAATTCTGTCTGCAGTTTTTATGCTTTAGATTTTATTTTCAAAGCAGGACAGACACGGTACAGCTAGCATACTCTGTGTAACAGAACATATCAGACATCAATATACTGTTACAATCATCCTGATATTGAACTTCACTAGGCACTACAAACATCCAAATACCCAGATATGCAGGGTATGTTTATCCAATCTAAGAATCTCTTCATAGACAAAGAGTGGCTGCCAGCTTTATTGAATTTTATCGGTAGAACCTCACAGAGTAAATCTAATCTTTTCTTACAGCCAGCATTGCATTAGGTTTCTTATCCAGTGGGTGTCTTGGGAAGGCGTTTCACCTCTCCACTTTAGTAAAATCATCCTTCTTAGAAATGTTCATTTTGTACTTGGGGAATAGTCCAGCAAGTGTAAAGTGTATTGAAGACTAAATGGTTGTCCAAGTGCTGTATGTATTCATGTATTTTATATCAACTTTTCTCAATTCCTACAGGGAGAACGAAGAAGATAAAGAAATGGCAGATTTTCTGAAGTCCAAATTCCCAAGAAATATGAAGAAGACAGGTATTTAAGCATAAAGAGAGCTGCAACTTTGTGTTCCACCAAAGTATGAACGAGTAACAGCAAGTCAAGAGTGAGGAGGACATAAGAAGTGGCAAATATCTCTCTTTGTTCCAAATGTTTTTCTTTTCATCAAGGTGTTTTCCTCCTGGGGGCTTTGAAGGATGAAGCTTCACACATCCACTGACTGATTCACCATAATATAGAAATGGGAGCACTGAGGCTATGCTTTAGAGCTGTGTGGAAAAAGATGTCTGCTTGTGCTCCTCTTAGTCAAGTCATTAGTCATCTGAACTTTTTTATACATTGGCACTTAATACTGCAGACGTGGGTGTTCTCGATATGTGTGTGTGTGTGTGTGTGTGAGAGAGGGAGAGAGAGAGAGAGAGAGAGAGAGAGAAACAGAGACAGCATCAGAGTCAAAGACGTAAACGAAGTTGTCTCTTGTCACACACATTACACAATATACCACAACATAGTTTTCATCTTTTCCTCACAGTGTGATTTTTTTTTCTGTGCTTCAGGTGTGCCAACCAGACGGACGCCATCCAGGGCTCAGCAGACCTCTTCTCCCTTCACCAAGACAGGCCTCACCCTGCTGAAGGAATGCTGTGGCTTCACATGCTCCATCATGTAGCCTGGAGTCAAAATGGGGGGCCCCACTCCAGGGGTGACACAGGGGCCACAAACCGAAATGGCCATTCCACAGGAGTCAATATTTCCAGTTTCAGCTTTTCAGTCCGAGAAAGACTTTGAAGCGTGGATGGAGCGGTGCAGACGCAAGTTGAGAATTTCCCAGAGGGAGAGCAAAGGGTGTTGCAAAGATCATGTGGTGTGTTTTCCATGTCAAGACCCAAGTTTGTCTGTTTGTCTCTTTCATTGGATGTCATATCTGATTTTGTTTTCATCCCGCGTCTCCACGTCTCTCATCCCGCTCCTGTTTTCATTTTTAGTCTTTTTAATCATCACTGCTCAGCCAACTTCTTCTGATTAACAGTTTCCAAAAAGGAACAACCCAACATGCTGCATTTATTTCTGTTTTTTTTTTTCAGGCAGAAAGTCAGGGTGAGAAGGACAGAAGCAGCATAGCACAAGTCAGGCATGTATTTGTACACACTAATTGGATTCAACTACCATGAGGCGCCTACACATTTTATATTTAAAGGCTTAACTGAGCTATGATAACTGTCATCTCCTCATTAAAAAGAGTAGCTGTTTTGCAGGAGTCAGCAGGCCAGTCTAGACACACTGCTGGAACTTTAAAATCAGCATTAAGGAGATAACACTAATGAAACTGACATTAATCGGGAGCTCTGTTAGGATGAAGTTGCCTGTGATTTGACTCCAGATCCAAATTGGTATGACCTTTTGAAAAGTGGTGGGTTGTAAAGAAAGAACGGATGTCTCATCACGCTCCATTTTCCTTTAACAATAGTTAACCAATATTGACTAATGTCTACTTAGGTGTTTTTGTTTTTTTTTAAAGAATCCCTGTGGGTCATAGTGTATTACTTTTTTTCAGCCTGTTTCAGTATTTTACGACATATTTCTGATGAGTATTCAACAGATAGTACAGTACGGAGAGGGCTAACAAGTTGACAGCAGAAGGGAAAGATAGCGATTGCAGTGTTGTGTGATGACACAAGACATACATAGGTGTCCATAATGTACTGTATACACTAGAGCAAAATGAGATATCAGCACATACAGACTACTTTCACTTGAATTAGTCATTGTTAGTCCATTGCACTCAGTTTTGTATCATCCATATGGGTTTTCACAAAGGATATGAATCGGCACACAACTGACACTGCAGACCACTAGACCAAGTACATATATACACACCATTCCAGTGATAACAGTCATCATATGCATCAGTAAGGCACACTTGACAGTGTTTTGAGTGGGTACTTTATGTTTCATTTTAATCTACTGACCAGGGGCACAGCTCTTCAGTCCACTTCCACTATGAATAATATTTGTTACCACCCTATATTTTATCAGTTATTATGGTCTGAATATGTACGTATAGAAGATGTATCCAAATCCATTACATTGGGCACAGGGATGGCCAATCAAACTACGGAGCACATCTCTGTGTTGCCAAGAAGAATAGTCGCCATAGCAACCTTGTATACCTCCTATCTTTACCATGAAACAATGAGGAAGGTTGAATGGATCGGAGAGATGAGACTTCGTTGATTTGACAAAAACAAATACTCGAGCGCTATAATGGTTACCTAATGAAAGGTAAACAGCAGACAGAATAATATTGCTGTGGTGATTTTCATATTTTGGATTCACTCTGGGGATAACACAGCCTACTTAGGATTGCACAAAATCTACCATAATTGAGCCTGAATCCCTTTCAGAGCCTTTGAGATAAACTAACAATCGCTTGGAGATTAAGTAAACACAAGGCTGCTGTGCTTGACTGGAAAGAAGACATATTTGGAGATACACAGCTTTTACAGTAGATGCTAACTGAAAGTCTCTTAAATTGTTTTAATCATTTTGCACGATTCATTTCTCAATGAATCTACCGGTTTGTTTCTCATCCCTGTTTGACACAGTGTTCTCTTTTATGGTTCATTCCCAGCTAGTCCCTGGGATCGATACAGCTGTTTCTTCAGTCGCTGGATCTTTTGATATTCAGTCTCAACACTGTCATAGAGGCTTTGGGTCACATATCACCCAGCAACCATGTCTGGTGCTGTCATGGAGGTCCACAGGGGAATTAGATGTGTGCCAGTAATGCTGAAATACTGGAGCCAACAGCCATGGTAGAAAAACAAAAAGATACTATACCAGGAAAAGATTACTTCTTTTGATATGAGTATGTGTAAGTAATATGTACTACTGTATCTGTAACCTAAATTT